>VZRN01003765.1:86192-105500 GCA_013397935.1 Dasyornis broadbenti | reverse complement strand
AATTTACAGCCTGTTAGAAAAATGTTATTTTTTGTGTGTTTTGCATAGGGCTAAGCAAAGTAGGTGAGGAAAGAAAAGCAATAAAAAACCAAAAATGGGCTGGAGAAAATACTATTCTGTTGCCATTTATCTATTGCTAATCAATGAACATTGTTTCTTAAGATGCCCTTTAAAATACCTATTCCTCATCCCACTGAAATTTCAAAAGAATTATTTCATCCAGGGAGTTAAGCAGAGCAGAGCTTACACAACATTTGTCGCAATAGCTCTGGTGTCCTCATCCATGGCTGTGTATGTTCCCACAACATAATTTGCTCTCGCGCCTTGTGCCAGGGAAAACACGACTGAAGATGGATGAAATCTTGGTGGTTCAATCAAATTTTTTACTTCTATTGTGAGGGGTGTTCCAAATATTTGGTAGTCATGTGCGACAGAGTGGTGGAAGGCAGCTACATTCCTGACGCCAATCATCAGTGAGTGAGTTCGGAGCTGTTCGTAATCCAGTTCCTAAAAAGCAAACCACAGAGAACTAGATAATACATAAAAGCTCCTTTAATTTTATTTAAATATTTTATATTTTAAATGGTCGAGTGACAGTGTTTTTACTGTCTGTTTAGGTCTGTTAACAATTAATTAAAATTTTAAGATGATTATTTCAAGAGCTGAATCACAATATTTATCCATACCTTAATTACTCTAAGAATTCCTTGATTTGTAGCTCGATCTGTAACAATTTCAAAACAGTTATCTTCATTACCGGATATAAAGAAAAACTCTGCTAACCAATTGTCTGTAAACTCTTCATCAGCATCCAGAGCTTGTATTCGTAGCAGTTCAGAACTGAGTGAATTTTCTGAAACACTTGCTGAAAACTGGAATGACAGATAAATGTCTATTAGCAAACATATATATATATATATTTAAAAGAAAAAAAAAAAAAAAGTGAGGAAAACAACTGTCTGCAGAGATTCTCCTGAAGGTTGTTTTGAACACAATCCATGCCAATTTAATAAAAAAAGAAAGTCTTCTGGGTAAATTGTGATTATGGTTGCAGATCTGAAAAGCTGTATCACCTCAAGATTTTGCAGAGGCATCTTAGGGCAAAAGGGTTTGTGCTTTCTATAAGAAATGATCTTCCAAAGATTGGGTTAATCTACATAATCTGCCTGTATTGCAGAGTTCTGGGCACCTGAATGACTCTATTTTTCTGAATACGAAGAAGTCAGTCCTGACAGTGTCAGGATTGACTTTTCTGAATACAAAAATAATCTGTGTGTATGTTACCAGAATTGGCGCACAAGCAATGGATTGTATTTCGAGCATGCTGCAAGGGAACAACCCTGTTAATCCAGTGGAGCAGGTAAATGTGAAAGTTCTCTATGGGTTAGTAAGGGCTCTGTTGTCAGTGTGGCTTTTAATCACGGTTTTAAAACTGTGATGTTGCTTTCGGTATTGGAAACTTACAGAGCTTTGAGCAAGGGTTGGAAAGTTGTCATTAACATCGATAACTTTCACGTTACAGCTACAAAGGGATGATATTCCATCTGCAGCCCCATCCCGGTCTGATGCCTTCACAACAAGAGTGTAGCTGCTATGTTGCTGTCACAAAAAGACAAATGAATGTGTTAAAAACCATCTGTTCATCTCATAAACAACTCATATCTTGCTACTACTTCCTAATGCAGGAATTTGACTTAGACATTTTATTGTAACACATGAAAACCTGCATTTCTCCATTAATTTTTGTAAAAAACCACAAGCTTTCTCTCTCTTCTGTTTTTTTTTTCTTGCTCTCATAACACATATACACCACAACATCATGTTATTTAGCTTTGGAAGGGGAAATGTTACCTCTCTGTCAAGATAATTTGCAAGATGGAGTTCTCCAGTGTATTTATTCATAATGAACATGGGTGGACCGGAAGGTTCCTGACTCTCTATTTTGAAGGCAATTTTAGAATTCAAGTGGTTAGGTTCATCTGCATCTGTTGCAATTATTTTCATCACCAGTGTGTCTAAAAAGAAAAGAAAAAAAATAATTAAACAAACAAACAAACAACCCTCCCCCTCCCAAAACCTCAAAAAACCAGAAAAATCCTTGAGTTCCTGCAAACAACTCATGAAGACAATGCTGAAACTTGGTGTGTGAAAATGATAGAAGGCTATGTATTCCTTGATATTTTCAAAGAAAATCAAAACTTTAGTTTTGTGGAACTGATTCTGACAATGTTAATGACTTAAAACGAATTAAAAATCAAGGTCAGAAGGAATAATGCAGATTTTCACTGAACTTCTTTAAATCACCATAGGGAACATGCAAATACAGTAAGTACCGAGCTTGTATACATTACTGTAAGAAATCTCCACAGTTTTAAATGTGAATTTTTAGAAAGAAGAAAATGAGTGTTAGGCACCATTGCCTCAGTGCTATTTGCATGTCTAATGTTGATTGCTGTACTTTTGGTAAAAAGAGTCATTTAATGGTTTAAGTGTAGAATTATTTAGTAATATTCTGCTACAATTGCAAATGCACAGGCTATAAGTACAATTATTTGAAAGAGAAAAATGGGGAAAAATGTGTTTTATATACCCTCAAAGGAAATAAGTGTAATGATATTTTTATTCTAATGAGAAGGAATGAAATTATTTACTTTACATTTTCACATCTGAAAGAATTTGCATGATGGTATGATTAGAAACTGGAACTTTCAGCATTCGTGTGGGAGGAAAGGGAGAAGGAAGCATTGCTGTTTAATTTATAGCAATTAGCTAAACAGCTAATTAGCTAAGGCCCTGGCTCAAATAGCACTTGGAGAGACATCTGTGATCCCTCCTCTGCAGTGGCCCTGACCAGTATATATCATTGCCTAAGAAAAAGCAGAATGAGCACCCCAGGTTTATATTAATTGTATACTGTGAGCTTCAGTGACAACACTGTAAAAGGCATAGAGTGGTTACTTACTGTCCATGCTGCTCTCTTCAACAGATCCTGTAAATACAGTTTGTGCAAATATAGGAGGGTTGTCATTTATATCCAGAACTCTGACTCGAAGTTCAAGAGGTGGTTCCAAATCTATACCCGTCACTGAGTGTTTCGCAAAGCAACGTATCTAAATAAAGATATTTACTCATTTTAAAACCAAAAGATAAGTAAGCAAAGCCGCAATCTGAAACAAACGAATTTGTTGTCTTGTGCTCTCTCTGCCCCACCCTGGATCCATCATTATAAAGGTAAAAAAGAAAAAATGGGGAGTACTTACAACAAATACTGGTGTCACTTCCCTATCCACTATTGATGTTATATTAATTTCTCCTGTTCTTGGGTTAACAACAAATATTCCAAAGGGCGCACGATCAATTCCAACTCCAGAGATGCTGTATGTGATTGGATTGTCTTCTTCACAATCTGATCGGATCTACAGTAACAGATAACAATAATTTATGCTGGGTTACTGAGGACACCTGCAGGGTTTTTTTCTTCTACTCTTAGTTCCTGTAAAATATTCTATATAACTTCAGTTTCTTAACCACTTATCACAAGGTTCAGTTGACAGAATCAATGGAAGGCTCTTCTACAAAGCTGTCATCCTGAGATTCATGTCCCCTTGAGGGCTGGATAGGCTTTCTATTTCACTTAAATCTGTCAGGGAAGTGGAGAGCGAAATCTCCAAGGGTATCACACTGTGGCTGGACCTCACTAATGTCACGGTTATGGTTAAGAGCACAGGAAGATATTTTCTTTTCTCTGTTTCCTACAAAAGTCATGCACTATCTTTGGACTTCAGCTCAGGGGTTTCTCAGGACAAGAGAGAGAAGAAAAATGTTGTGATCTAGAACAAAGATGCACTGGTTGGGGCTGCCTGGGAAGTAGGCTCATGGCAATGTTCTAGGAAGCCTCTGGTGACTCCTCAGCAGCCACATGGGCTCACCTTATGAGACTGTCTCAGCAGATCTGGGAATATTGCATCATCTTCCTTTAGTTATACATACCTTGCTTTGACTACTCTAAGCATATATATATATAAATCTCTCTTCTTTTATCAGTCCATCTTTGGAAAAACTTCCTTGTCAGTGAATACTTGTGTTTTTCTTTCCACTTACTCTGGCAATTGGATTCCGCTTGGAATTATCTTCTCCTTCTCTACAAGCTGCAGCAAATTTGATCCATTCACGTTTTTGTCTTCTAAAGGTTTTCCATCTTGCCGTTCCATTTTCATCCCATTCTTTTACCTTTGACAGAGAGTTCCAGTATCATACAACCCCAATCCATTTTAAATTAATACAGACAATTATAATTTCCAACAGTAAGGAGAAGAGAGATTTTTGTAGACTATGTAGGCTTTTTTACATGTCTGTGAGTCCCAAACTCTATGACTGTACATGTTTTTTTTTAAAATTACTCATTTGTATGAGATACTCATTTAGGTTTATGTGAATTTCTCTTGAAAGAGTGAGCAGGTTATTACCTGCAGCTGTTTAATATTTAAATATGTTTTTCAATCTTCAGGTTCAGAAGTGCCTTAGTTCAGTATTTTCCACATGATTATTTAATTTGTTACATTTCATTTGATCAGAAAAACTGTTTCTAAAGAAATATATATTACCTCTACATGAAATCCTGTGCTGAAATCCAAGAGTACCTGCAAGAACAATAAAAAGATTGGCATGTAAAAATGCAAGTCAAAATGCAGCAAGCAAAACCCAACTGCAAGACATTGTTATACTGCAGGCCAGGAGCAGTACTTTTTCTCAAGCCTATTGCAAGAGCTTATCTAGACAGTAGCTACAAGATTTCCACAAATGGCTTTGTGTAATTAAATCTTTTGTATATCCAGCACTTGAATTCCTTGACAGTTAAAACCTTCAAAATCCATTCTCTCTTTCAAGACAGAACTTTGAATTTGAATGGATATGCCAGAGCAAGTTTCAAGCTATCCTGTCATCAAAATACAGCTTTCACACAGATTTTTAACACCTCAGCTGAAGAGAAAAGTGGTTGCAAGAGTTGTTACTAAACTGTCTGGGAAGCTGGAGAAGTATTTATCCTAAATAATTTATTATTTTTCTTTTTTTTTTTTTCTTATTTACAAAGTCCACAATAAAGCTGGAGTAGTTAATTGTGTAGTTTAACCAAAAATAATGAAAATGTTTTCTTGGAACTTCCCAGTGAGATTTAAAAGTTTCAATGTAAGATGGAAACCCAGGTGCAATTTTCAGGCAGATTTCCCTGGAGTGTAGTAGATTTTGGCTTGAGACCTATCTATGCAGCTAGTCTTCAGTAAATAAAGGTGGCAGGATCAGATGCAGTATGCAGTTACTTTTAAATTAAAATTTAAATGAGAGGAGCCTCAATTTCTTGATTAGCACAATTTAAAAGAAGACATAGCTTAATTAACTTTATTCCTGAATAAGGTGTGAAAATGAAGTTCACTTGGTGAATGTACCTCTTCAGAGCCTCCCTTTTGGGTTTAGGATCTGATTCTGCTCTCATCAGATAATAAACGGTGAAGAGTATGGGATTTGCAGGATTGGATGCTTGTTTCATTCATCATTCAGAGAGACAAAATGTCCAGGTGACTCAAAAAATATTGCAGAGTTTATCTTTTCTCAACATATGTTAACAGCTGCAGTTATGAGGTTTTTACTTCCTTATAATTTCCCATAGCTTTTTGTTTTGTTTTGATTTTCTTTGTTTTTTGTCTGACATGTTTTGTCTGTGTAGTTTTATGTCAGTTATACTTGGATAAAATCTGTGACAATCGTTTATCCTATCATTACATCATGGGACTTTCCTCACTTCAAATTTATTGCATTGTACTGGCAAGGCTGGAACATGGACACAGAATTTTTTCCACTTACTTCATGTTAAGACAACTTCTTACATGCAACAGATTAATGAACAGCAGCTTCACCCTCCTTCCTCTCTCTCTTCCCCATTTACCTTTATGCTACAAGAATTCACCACCTGTCATTTATAAAACAGTGTTTCCAATGATCTGGTTTTGCCCAAAACACTCCCTGAGACCTTGGCCTACAATGGCTGCCCTAATCTGCTTCTGACTGAGGGAGTTTAGACTGTGGATTTGCCCATTTGATGTGCATATAGCTTGAAATTTAAGGGACTGTTCACGGAGAAAGGATTTTTTCCTGGTTTGTTTGAGCAAGCTACTGACATAAATGGTTAAGAACAGTACTCTGCAGGAAAATCACCACAATATGTTATTGTTATGCTAAAAGCATCCATACATGTTGAGTTCATGGCTATTTAAATCTTCAGCTTCAGAATAGGGTCCAAGTTCAGGTGCAGCCATTCCTCATCTCAGAGAAGGGACAATATAAGACTCCATGTGAACGGCAGGGTTTGTTCACCCTCCTGGGAGCACAAGCCTGTCCTTTTATAATCCCCCTTGGAACCTGGGGAACATGGAAAAGTCAAAGAGGCAGACTACACCCTCACGAGAGAACCTGAGTGATGAGGTCCACCAGAAATAACACTGATTGAACGTCTCTTATCAGTCTATCCCACATGCAGAGCACAATGAAATCCTCTCCACCCTTAGGCTGATATCCCTTCTGGCATGCAAACAATTGTCTTGACCCAGCAAAGTATGGGTATACACCTCCCAGTGCAATGTTAGTGAATCTTGTCTGCTGTCTGCATCCGGTGGCCTATCGTGTTACTTAACAGTGAGACTAAAACCTCACACCCAGCCACAGCACCCTCATTCTCTGAAAAACTATTCTGAGTTTTTCTGAAATAAGAATTATGCCTGTAAAGAATTCTATTACTTGAGGATATGAATATTCATAAACCTCTTGATTCCAGCCTATAGGGATTTCTGCTTACAAGCAGTGAAAAGTATGTATTTTACACTGGAGCCTCATCCTTTGTTTTTGAGCACCAGTCAGCTGAATGTGAAGAATTTGTCCATTAGTGATGCTGGGGATTGTAAATTTAGGCCCTGTATTTCCACGCTTGTCCTGTGATAGCTAAGGAAAACCCCATTCTGCTACTTGTTGCTAATGGACGGTCTTGAATTCAGAGTCCTTAGTACAGTTTGTGCTATTATTTGAAAAGGCTGATCTGATGAACTTGATGTCTATGTTTGGTATGTCTCCCAGTTATGGCTGTGGCATAGGAAGGAGGACAGGCAGACATCAGACAAAGATGTCTACTTCATGAGATAAACCTGAACAACTTTGAAATGACATTTATCCAACTTGATCCAGGGGTAGAGGCTCCTCTGCCTCCCCAAATAATGCCTTCCCGTCTGCCAGTCACCAGCAGTTAGAAGGCTTCCCCGAATACGGCTGTCTATTTCTAATATTTATCTGACATGCAAACCCTTTTTTTCTAGTGCTTTTTCCAGCAGATAAGTTCTGTCTCCTATCAGTTAACTTCAGCATATTTCTATGCAGTTTAAAAAAATCCCTTCCAAACTAGTATCCAAGCACAGTACTTTCCATAGACATGAGGATAAACAATAATTAAAGTGATAGGAGCCACTGGAATGTGTGGGATGCATCTTGAGGACCTTGGGGTAGGCAAGGTGGCCAGGATGATACCAAGATTTGCTGTCCTGTTAGTCTCTGAGAGACTGTGTAAAAAAGGAAGCTGCAAAGAAGCTAGAGGCTAATTGCACAAGCTGTTTCTGTTTTGGGTTGGTAGACGTGCAGGCAGGAAACAAGTTTATGGTTTCTGTCATTTGCACAGTGTCTGTCTGAAAGTTTGTCTTGTATTGTAAAGATACCTGGACCCTGTGTCCAAAATGACACCTTAGAGTCACACTGGAGTTATTCCGGATTTATTGTGATGTAACTGGGAACAGAATTAAGCCCATAGGATGTGTATGGTTCTTTGCACCTTCAAAGCAATTTACAAACAAGAATTAACTAATCATTAATTGAGTACCAAGCAATATCATACGTAATTACGGAATCCTCCCTCCTCCACCTACTCAAATCTAAATGACTGAACACGCCTTTAACATCTTCCCAGCATTATTCATATGGGATCTGCTTCTCTCTCTTTGAAGTCAACAGTGGCATTGTTGTTGGCCTGGATGGGAGGAGTGCTGAGAACTCACACGTATTGTGTTAGTCATCAGGCTGCCGTGGTAGCTCTGGTAGTGTCAGCATTTTGGGACTTTTACGTCTTTCTTACTCATCCAAAGCCCTGACTAGGAAAGGGCTGCAATAATGAACCCTTTCCTTTATTCATTCTGCATCTCTTTAAAAAGTGATACATCAGTGCAAATGAAATAATGATAATCAGAGTTCAAACATAAGACAAACCCTCATATTTGAAAAATATGCCATTTGATCACTTTTTGATTAAAACATTATTTTCTTTTTCTGTGCTTTGCCTTTTCATATGTCACTAAGGAATGTACTTCTTCCAATTTAAAGGGGAAGATTTTTTTTGGATTATTTTTCTGGCATTTTGTTCTCTAATTCAGAGGAGGTAAGGTGTTTCCTGTGTTAGCAATATTTTGAATTGCACCCAGGATGGAGAATCCATTACTATTTCAATAATTGTGACAGAAATAATTCAGGAATTATGACAATGCTCATGTCAGGCTGAAGAATATATTCTGACATTTTATTTATCTTACAGTAAGTTTTTTCAAAGAACTGACCACTTTGGGAAAGTTTCCACTGAGGTTGTTTCTGTTCTGCTATTGTATCTTATATTGGATGCAGATACAATACATTTCCATACAGTAACTGAGCTTAACCATTAGAAAAATGAACAGAAAAGTAATTTCAATAAAGGGTGTATGCCATTATCATTAAAATTGGAGTTTTTCAAATTAGTCATGCTAAGTGCCCTCAATAAATCTCCTCAATAAAACCTGAATTCTGATGTGACTTTAGAGTACTCTGGCTGAAAAGGCATGTTTACTTAATGGCCGTTTTACTTAGGAATGTAAAACTGCAGGCTAAAGTACCTAATCTTAGGTGATAATTCCTGGATGTGGAATTGCTTTAGTTTCTATTTCTGCAACAAAATTATTTGGCAGAAGAACCTGTAGGTTACAGGTTACAGTCCTGACAGATGTTTCATATGAATATACAAGGAGAGGATTTAGCTCCTGACTATTTTTACGTGCAACCAAGTTATGAGTAGGATGTGCAACCATAGCCTAACAACCGGGAGGGGGAAAAAAATATAAGCATAGATAACACATGGGAAAATGTAGCCAGACAAAAGTGCATAAGAGATGTGGTGAATTTAAAATTATTGGCTGTCACATGATAGCTGGCAGGAGGAGAGTCATACCTGATCAAACAGGTTATTTCCATAAAACGTGTCCATGCTAGTATCATAAACAGAACTCCCTTACTCATGAGAATAACGCCTTTGAAGTCACATGAGCAAGGGTTGCAGAATCAGTCCCACCAATGGTGAAATCCATAGAAAAAATTATTTGTTTCAGGGCTGGTAAGTTTCCTTTTTTTGGAAAATGCAGTAGTGTACTAAAAGACGTATAACTCCATGGTTTTATTTGATACAACTTATTAACAATATACTAACCAGACACACCATTCAGACAGGTGATTTTCATGAAAGATTAGTCAAGCTGAAAGCTAGAATTCTTCCTCAGAATACACTAAAACTGGATACATAAATTTATAATTTATTTGACCTCTACAGTTTGTCTGCCACCTTTCTATAAAGCACTGAAAGATGCTCTTAAGCCGTATGGGCCATCATGAACAGTGCTGGACAGAAGAATGCATACCAAAAACAAGTGTTTCCTCTGGGTCGTAAAAGTTCAAATATTTGATAGTCATCAAAACACAATGGCATTTTTCACAATTGCTCTTTCTTGCTGACCCGACACCTACCCTCCAACTCTCACAACCCTAATATACTGAAAGAAAGAAAGAAAATGGCTCCAGAGTTGCTGGGAGAAGTAAAGCAGTAAAATCTCTTTTGAATGGACAGATCTTAGACGAAACACAGTGAAGCTTTTTGAACTTCGGCACACTGGGAATATGCATCACCAGGTAACTGAGTAAAATGAATAGTCACTAGGACTACATGAAAATCCAGAAGTGTGAGTGTGATGTGCAACAGGCCAGTCTCAGACACCTCTGCGCTGCCTTAAACAAGCAGAAACTTATCCGAGCCATAACTTGCTTTTGCCAAGTTTTGCTCTTGTTTGCTTGGCAGCTGCACTGTGTTAATTAGTTCTGCTTTACTGATTGCAGAGCTATCACCTAAAGTTAATGGATTATATTTTCAAAATGGTTTTAGGATTTCTTATTCTATAGCACAAGCTTTTTCTCAGACTATAACATTTCTAGAGAAGTCAGTAATGAGAAGGTAACAAACATTTACGCTTACTAATACACTGTGTAAAATGTAAAATTGCATGAAAACCACAGGACACAACTATAGTAGAAATCCCACTCTTCTCAGCCTTCAGGGCCTTAAACTTCTACCTAATTTCAAAAGGTCAGCACCGATGAATAAAATTAATCCACACAAAAATCAGATTGCAGGAGCAGTAAGGTACTCATAGCCCATTTAAGTCCCTTCTGGGTAATTTCAATGCTTTGATGGACACATTGAACAACTACGCCACTTGACCATAGCCACAACTTTCCTTTTACAGTGAGAAAAACAAATCCAAAGAGCAACACTTTCATCATGCTCATTCACTTGCTCAGCACATGGCGGCTCAGACACTAATGCACAACAACACAGGAATCCTTTGCAATGTGAAACAATAGGCCAAGTCTTGATTTGTACTCAGCTGAAACCTTCAGTAAATTTTGTCATTTTTTTTCTCTTCAATATAGCTGTAGGATTTGGTCAGCTCTGAAGCGATCTTGCTAATCAGTTTAGAAAGAAGAGATCTGAATATTTTAGAAAAAGATATTTCCTCAACTGGTAAAAAAGTAAAAGCATAGAACCAAATTATGTTCAATCACAACAATTTTTATAATGATAAGCATTTTATTAATAACTGTGACCCCTTAAATAGTAGCCACAGCAAACATTTGCCTGAAAAGTCATGCAGTAAATATAGAAAGTCACATCTTGAATATCAGCAGATTGCAGAAGGTCTAAAAAGAAACATTTGTCAGTATTTAATGAAAAGCTGATTTAATTCAACAGAATGTTCAGAATTCTGTTTAAAAGGAGCAGGGTTTTGGTTTTTATGGTAAATTTCACAAGATATATTTGGGAAGTAGTTTACACCGTAAAATGTAATGGTCTACTGAGGAAGACGAAGCTGGTGTAGTCACAGAGTTTACAAATATTGCTTTAAAATCTGACTTACCAACAAAAGGAACAGAAAAGCAGCCGTTCGGTGAGGGAGCCAATCCATGGCATCTGACTTCTCAGAAACAAGTCCAACTGAGTTATGGTTACAAGCCTGTTCCTGTTCCCCTCCCCCCCCAGCTCTGGTGACTATTTAAAAAGACACTCGGTATATGTCCTTATACTCAGCCCTTCAAGGTGTCTCTGCCTCCCTCTGAGGGAAGAACTGAAGATGCTGTATAACAGAGTGTCTTTCCCCACCCCAAAATCCTGGGCTGGTCTCACCTGAAACGCTTGACAACATCATTATTGCTTGCAGGTAAAAGCTAAGAGACACACCTTAATTCTTATTGCACTGAAACCCTTTGTTGGATACGAAAAGGTACGTTTTAAAAACAGAAGGCAAGCTTCGCTGAGAAGATACCGAGTGATTTATAAATTACTCACAACATAAGGAATCATTAAAATGGTAACTTATCGTTGCTTTGAATGCATCTTCCAGTTTTTTCTTTGCACCCAGTATAATAGAAGATCTTAATGAATATTACCATAAAGAATACGGACTTTAAGAAATTATTCATTTAAATTAAAAGTCCATTTGTTTACTTCCACACACAAAGAAGTCAGCTCCATTCAAATTATTCATAGAAGTGAAGCACTCAGAGCAGAATGGGGCTGTCGCTAAAGAGGTAACATATTACTTTTGGGGGAAAAAATAGTGCTTTATTCATGAGGCCACAAGAATATCTGAAGCAGAGGAAGAAGATTTTCTGCTTTCACCAACTGCAAAGCCTCCTCATGCCATACCTTTCTCTTCCAATGGGTTGTGCTCTCACTGACACCGTGGAGAGGGAGAGTGACAGAGAAACTGGAGAGCTGCTCAAAACAACAGGTAGAGGAGGAGAGCGAGGATGTGCTGCACAGCTCTCTTCTGGCCTCATTTTGGATGGCATGAGCACAGTGGTGGGGGGATGAGGAAATCAAAGAGGATTCCCCACTTTGCTCTCCATTCTGCAGCACAGGTGTTATAAGTGCCTCCTTGTGTCTTTGGGACACGTGAACCACCCCTTAATGGTCAGGAAATGTTAGAAGGACCTTCTGCTCTGTGATTGAACCTGGGAGGGGGGTGCACACTTCATCCCCAGAAGTGCAATACCACTGGTGTGTTCCTGAGCCTGATGAGCCCTCCATGGTGCTCAGCATCTCCCGGGGCTAGACTTGAGCTGGGAAAAGAGGGCTCAACACCTCTGGGGCTGCTCAGCCCCAGCCAGGGTGAGGTCCTGTGCTCCTGCTGGGTAAGCAGCTTTGCAGCACGATGCGTCTCCATGCCACTTAGCATGGACACTTTGCTGTCTTGCAACTGGCTGGGTCTGCCAAAGCCAGTCGTGCATGTCCCCATTGTCACTCAGGTCTCAGTACTGAGCTCAACATGCCCAGCAGTGAGTCAGTGAGGCAAACTGGGATGGGCAATTTTAAATGGATCATATCTGGATTTTCCCTATTCTGGTAAATGCTCAACAATCTGAAATTTGCTTTTGGGTTAAGCAAAAATAAAAAGTTAATTGTTGTACATATAAAATATGCATATCTTTTTATGAACCCAAGTATCTTATTTCAGAACTTGTGCTTAATCACATATTTTAAAAAAGTAATTTTAGAAACATTTTTCCTTTTAAATTTTTCAGTTGTTTGGTTTGGAGGGTTGTGGTTTTTTTGTTTGAAACATTATTTTCGTATTTGTTATTCTTTCCTACCAAGCTGATAGCCAAGAAAGGCTGACAGTATATATCACTCTAAACTTCTCCTGGCAGTGCTGAAATTCCTTTTTGACCACTGGATAGAAGAAGTTAATTCTTGCAAATGTAAAATAGGCATGTTTTTTTACAGACCAAAATATCCCTCGCTGTGTCAATTTTTTTTTATTACAACAGAAGACAATTTGATCTACAGAAGATGCTAAAATCCCTCAAACAAGAGTAACAGCCCCAGCAGAAGTGAAAACAAAAGTACCAGCTGTCACACTGTATCTTTCTGTGCTATGCTTCATTATGAAGGGAACACATGGACTTACCAGAAAAGATTAATAAGAACAATTCTTCTATGGGAAAACTTGCCATGAAATTTCAAGTAGGATTTCAAGATAAATGTTCAAAAAATATAATTTTCACATTAACAATATTTTAAAAATAGTTTAGTCTAAATGAAAATTACTGAAAAAATGTACAGAAGTTTGATCCATCTTGAAAAAGAAATCCTAATCTACTCACCATTACCCTTTTGGAATATGGGAGTTAATAAGACAGTACGAGTGGCATCCACCCAATAGACATTTTGTGCTCTTGGTGCTTCTCTTTCCTTTATATTCTGGATGAAGGGTTTTATGGTTTTTTCTCTTACACCTGTTAGCACCTTACAAAACAGTAGAGGAAAGCACCATGGATCATTTGGGAAACAGGCTATATAATTAAAAATATAATCAGCATATAGTGCAGTTAGTTAAAACTCCACTTTTCATGGAAAGATTTTTAATTTTTTTTTTTGTTTTTGTTGTCTAAAAATTCAACCAGTCACCTACTGATCTTACAGAGCCAGCTAAGAGTCCAGATCCTAGTGACTCCCATTTGCAGGAATTAGCTAATGTATTTGAATGCCTCAGAAAGCACCCTTTGTCTATGACAGTGATCTTGTTTGTTAAAATACACTTTTAAAAGACACTTCTTGAGTCAGCTTTTCTAAAATGGGTCTCCAAGACTGCCAAAGCCCAAGCTTCCAGTGGATTTCAAACCTTCTTCATCCATATTTGATGCAGTCAAATTTCAGACAAATATATACATATACACACATTTCAGGGAACTTTCTGAGCATCTCACAGGAAAATATTTTGTCCTGAACTCCTCCTGGCACAGACCCCAACATGACTCACGCCTTCCCCCGATGTGGGGTTCAGAGAGGAGGCTTTTGATCCAGGTCAGCAACGAGCAATTTCCCCCTCGAGGGTCTTGTATCTACATGAGATAATAATAAACACACACTCTAATATTGCACTCTCAAATTAACCTTCCTGTGTGGGAAGTGAAAACCCCAATAACAGAAACAATTAAACTTTTCTGTGATTTTACCATCTTGATTAAAGGAAGCGTGTTTACTCAGCAATTACCTGGAGAATCTGTCATACTTAAGATAACAAAGACCTCCATTCTGAAAGAGAAAGCCAGCCTAAATCCTGAACTATTTGTTTTCTGGCAAGCACCCAGGAATGTGGATTTTAATTATTTTATCAGTGTTGTATTCAGACCTGTATGGATGGCTACAAAGGAGAGTTCCTGTAATAGCAAGAAAAGGCAAATGAGAAATGCCATGAGCTCTATCAAAGCAGTGTGTGATGAAGTTGCTATGATTTACCTTGTTTTAATATGAAGAACCCAAGGCACAGAGAGATGCAGTGACCTGTCTGAAATACCTCAGCAAAACAAGGACAGGACTCTGGCTTGCCTGGTGCACTTGAAGATAACTTATGAGTGGCATATGCCTTTGCACTCACCTCTGATATACCTTATTTTACATTTATGGAGCTGAAGCTCCTGGGAATTGTTTGACAGGTAAGGCACACAGACACACTTTTCGAAGCTCATGATATACAGGTTTCTGTTTCATCATATGTTTTGATATACTATGGGAATCTCACTTAAATATCAGAAGGATCACTGTTGTTGTTGATAAAACTTTTATGCAGTATAGGCTTCTCCTGTCAAAATTATTTCAGATTGCTAAGCATACATATCAGTCCAAAAGAATTTCTCTCATTATATTATCAACTCATTTGTCTGGGTATGAAATTAAATGTTAAAATTTGATTTTGGCAGGATCATGCCAAAAGCAATTTTCAGTTTCCTCAGAATAGATGACTTTTGCAGCCTATTAATTCAACTTACTGCTGCTAGTGACTTGATAATAATAATCATGATGATAAAAATGTCGTTTCTAAGTTGCTGAAAATGTGTGAGGCAAACCTCGGAACGTAACCAGAAAGACAGCCTTGCAACTAAACTAGCAAATGTGTATAAGAAAAAGTGTGCAGAAATAAGAGTGCTTAGAGCTAAGCAATCACAAAATTGCTCACTCTGAGATTATACCTGTCACCTCTGTCACACCTTTGGATTCAACAACAACAGAAAAATATTCAGATTCATAAGTACCCTGAGTAGCAGTCACCTGCTATATTTTTCAAGCAGTTAGCATCTCCTGGCTGCCTTCTTATTGTCCCAGTGTGGGGTACTATTTTTCGTTTATTTATAATGAACAACTAGTGAGTTTTATCTTCTGATGAAGCCAAGTTCAGTGGCTCAACAGTAGGGTCTAGGTTTGCCTGCAGGTTACGGATGCCTGAATAAGTTACTGCCACATCTCTCCCTGAATGATGAGTCCCCCCACTGAAAGATAATCTTGCATCTCTCTACTATTACAATCATGGCTGTACTTCCCAGCTCCAGGGCCTGACTGCACAGCCTAGGAACTCTCCAATACTCATGTCCAAACCATGCTACTCCCTTAAGTTTTCTGAGCAAGGCAGGTCTGCAATTACAGAGGACAGACTTCTGGTACAAAATAGAACATTCACTGGCATGGCAGCATCTGGGAGGTGATATCAGAGAATACACGAAGTGCTGATCAGAGAAATTCTTCAAAGGTCTTCAAATATAATGGAAAATCAAGAAAATCTTCAGAGTATACAGCCCTCCCCATCTCCCTCAAACCCCGAAGTTACCCTCTCACATTCACTATTATCTCCAAAAAAAATGAAAAGTTAATTAAGAAGGCAGAATTCACTACTGAAAGTTAATGAAGAAGGCAGAATTCACTACTGAAATCATCCCAAGCTTCTTCACTATCTTGACCTCTTAGACAAAAAGAGGCTGAGCAGATTTTTTTCCTCTCATTGACTTTACTTAGCCTATCTTCAGCACCTAGAAAGGAAGCACTGAAGGCAGGGCAATAGACGTCAAATAGGCTCTAGAAAGCAGTAGCAATCCAGGAGCAGTAAAGATCAAAGAAATCTTTGCTTAGGTAATGAGTTTCATACGTAATGGCCAATCTTACAAATCATTCCTTTAAAGATGGGGATGATGATCACCTTAATTTCCTTTTCTGGATTTTACTGCTGATTGATTACTTCTGTGTTTGGTTTTCAGAAACCAGATGCAGCAGCTCCCACTCTCTCCAGCAAGACCTAAAAGTGGTTGGCCTTGGCCTTTCAGCAACTTTGGTTTCCAAAGCAGTGGATGCAGTTGTGTATAAAAGTCTGGTATTTGTCCAGACTAGATTTTGCTTTTGTTTCTGGTGAAAGAGTATTGGTTTGTGGGGAATGGACTGTGCCTTGATCCTATCTCACTTTCACCAGGGAGAGCAACAGAGAGTCCCAGGATTATTGGTCTGAGCAGGAAGCAGAAGTGCTGGAGATAGGTGAAGGCAATGGCCTCCTGGTACAGGGAGAAATTCTGAATGCATCCAACATTGAACAAAGCTTGGCCTACATATTACTTCAAAGTGAAAAAAAAAACAAAAAACAAAAGAAAGGGGACACTCAGTAACTTCTGCAGCTTTTACTAAGGTATCACAGAAAATAATAATCCTAGAGACTTATGGTTTATATTAATGGAAGGTAAACATCTTGTATTCCTGGTGGGATTAGCAAAGTCATCATGAATCCGTATCTTCATTGGCTTTGGCCTGTGGCAATTTTAGAGCTGTTTTTTTGAAGATGTTAAGGTGTGAAGACAAGCAGCCTTGGAGCCAGGAACTGAAACCAAAGGAGAGGCATACTGGTTGCGGACTCAAGGGAGGAAATGGTACAAGAAATTTGGTCAGGTCAGTGGCAGGACCTGTGTGCTGCTTGGCTGCAGGTTGCTCATATCTGCGATGCTGCATGTAAGAGCAAAGCTGCCTGTATGGTGGTCTGCTTTCTCCTAGTTTGCTAAATAAAAATATAAATATAATGTAAATATAAATATAAACTATAAATAAAATACAAACAAAACAAAACCTTCTGATACAATAGGAGAGAGGATATCGGTTCAATTCAGACAGTAAGCAAAGGTCATGTGAGTGCAAAATAAATGGTTGATGTTACCGCTTTTTAAAGATAATGTTTAAAACATCACTAGCAATGTATAATTAACTTCCTTCTTGTTAATCAAAGACATTGATCTAACAATTTTATATTAAAAGCAGTCAATTTATAAATGTATCTCAGCTGATAATTAGCCTGACTTGCTTTGGGTATGGGTGAAATTGATGTGTTTCCCTGTGTTATGCCAATGTCTTGACCACATTTTGAAGATCTGAAAATAATACACTGCAAATTTCTATTCTGTTGTGGAGTTGGAGACAAAGAACCCCACCCACATTTCAGGATCAAAGGGGATAATGCTATTTGTTTGACTTCAGAAGCACCAGAGAGCAATCAGTCTCTTCCCTTAAAACATGTGAAAAAGTAAAAAGCAGTTTTGTAAAAAAAAATATATGAAGAAATCCCCATATGCTTCTGGAATTGTTTCATAAAACATCTTACTTCATTAAAAGCTATTGGAAAGTTGTTCTTTGCAGTATCTGTGACAACCATATTGGCAGATAATCATAAATAATGAATGATTATCAGAAGTGAAGAGACTCTAAAGTCAGTTGAACCTACCATCTGAAACCAGAAACAGTCTACTAGTTATATTGCAAACACTTTAATGTTATTATATCTTTAATTATTTATTTCACTGGGTTTTTGAATCATTGGTGGTGTATGAAAGATAATTAGTGGTATCTGATTATATTTCTGGAATTTGAATACTGCCAAAAGATTATATTATATCCACAGAAGTTAAAAAAAAAAAAACAAAAAACCAAAACTCCCCAAAAAACAACCCCAAACCAAAAACCCAGTGAAATAAATACAAAGAAAGTTAAGGTTAGTTTGGGAAATAGTAGGGTGGCTAAACCAATGTGGATAAATAAAACTCTGGCATAAGGTTTGAAATATGTTCTATACTTTACTGTTTAGACCAAGTCTTTCAGTGCCTAACAAGTAAAACACTAATGTTATTTTGGAAATTTTGCTTTTACAGTATATTTTGTTTAACTAAAAATAAATTAGAGATCTCATGAGCTATTCCGCTTACAGATAAAGAAGACAACATCTGTGCTGGGATAAAGAACAATTATAATCCTAGATTTAAGGGAGAATGTGCCAAAGCCCCAAGAAAATAAAGATCTAGGAGGATAGCAGCAACATGGAGCTACCCAGGGCCAATTTTGTGGCAAGCAGAGGCTGAACTTCAAGCAACATCTCTAAAAGCTCCAAGTAAGAGACTTTTGAAGTCACATCCAAGCATCTAAGTGGCATGACATTGAAACATACCAAGCACCACCAGATTGGTGCTGTTAAAATCAGGCCTGCTAATTAGAAAACCATGTTGGGTAAAAATATCACAGCATCACTTCAAAAGAAGATAAGAGTCTAATGGCAGCAGTCAGTAAAAGAACCCAAACAAACACAACAAGCTAACAATCAGAAAATCTTGGCTTGTAAAGGTGAGGCATGAATTCTTATAGTTATGGCAGTTAAAGGTGAATTTGATTTAGATGGTGAAAGGTTAGGTATCACTTTCAACAGGTTTGGCTTCAGATAAGCAAGTGAAAGAGCCAAAGTGTGTCTGGGCAAAAGAGCAAAGCTATAAAACCATATCTGGAGCCCTTTTTCACTCTTCCGGTGTTCTTCCCTCAGTTGACTTGCTAACCCTTTGTAGATGACAAGAAGTTAAAAGCAAGGATAAAGTCTGTGTATAAACTTGAGAAGCTCAACATTCATGACAAGATAATTTGGAATTTTTAGATAAATATTCATATATACATTTTTATACATCTATCTATCTATCTATCTATCTATCTATCTATCTATCTATCTATCTATCTATCTATCTATCTATCTATCTATCCATCCATCCATCCATCCATCCATCCATCCATCCATCCATCCATCCATC
>VZRN01003765.1:0-86151 GCA_013397935.1 Dasyornis broadbenti | reverse complement strand
TATCTATCTATCTATCTATCTATCTATCTATCTATCTATCTATCTATCTATCTATCTATCTATCTATCTATCTATCTATCTATGTTCATGCTCAAGCCCCAAATAAGCCAGGAATATATGTCTGAATTAACACAAACAAACTCACCATCTCTAAATATATTAAAACATCCATGGATTTGAAACCCTGAGCAATATTTTTACTCAGTTTTAATGCTTTCAGTACCCAAAAGCAAGTTAACCCCCACAGCATAGTGCTCTCATCCTGGTTTTAACTTTTTTCCACTCTGGCCAAGAGATATCACATTCCCATCTTGGTTCAAGCAAAGTCCTCTTTTCTGGACAACTGTGTTATCTCTGACACTCTGATGTGTTTCCTTCCTCCTGGAAACTGCTAAGCAGGATGGGCAGATGAGAGACAGACAGACTGACACAGACAGGCCTGCTCTCAGTCCAACTGTCACTGCAGTCTGGAGCTAGAGGAGGGGTAGCAGGAGTTTTGCTGGATGGATGCTCCCCACAAAGCCTTCAAACGTGGTGTAAGGGGAGTAAATCCCTTAACCTCACCTTCTTCTGGGGAAGAAAGGAAGGAGAGACAAGAGAAAGGAAAGTAGTGCCTTTCCTTCTAGCCCTTAGAGCCTGTACTCTAATTGATGGGGTATGCCTAAAGGTGATTAGAGAAGTCCCAGTGCAACCTTTATGTAGCAACGACCAGGGATTTGTGGATGCTGCTGCAGGGCATGATCAGGAATCTTCATCTGCTGCCTTTGCTGAGGCTCAGGGAGCATTTGCACTTCAACAGAATGAACAAATCAGCTCTCATGACACTACTGGGAGTGTGATCGCTTCTTTTCAACTGACTGTATAGTCCAGGTATGTGAGCTACAATCAAAGCATGCAGTTTCTTGTCTAATCTGACTGCTCAGGCAGGGATTGCTATGTGAATTGCATGACTAATAGCACAAAGATATTCTGAATCCAGCCTTATTCAAGTATGAACTGGGTCCCTGAAGAAGTAGACATTTTCTTGGATATTTTTACCATCTTAGTCATCATGACACTGATAAAGATTTCAGGTGCTGCCCTGCCCCTCCAAATTATTTTGGTACATGGACACCCATGGGTTTTTTTCATATTTTTTTGGTGTAGCCTGCATCTGGGTGTTGAAGCACAATGAGAAAGTGGAAGTCATATGGTTCATTAATCATCATTACAGTATGACCATTGGCAACAGGAACCAGTAAGGTTAAAATCACCTCTCTAACACAGTGCTTTATTAAAAATTAATAATTAGACATTAAAATCACTAAGTAAAATCAAAATATTGTAAGATGTCAGATTGTTTATTAATTTTCTTGGTGAAAAAGCTAATGCCCAGGCTTGAGCCTGAAATATGTATTTTAGTGTTTTCCATAACGTAACACTTCTATTTTATATTTTATTTACATAACATATTACACATTAACTTCTTAAGAGCAGTGGCATTGCTGTTTTTTGATTTTATATGAGCACTGGTTAAGCTGGCATCTGAACCCTTTTTGCATTTCAGACAAAGGCTGTAAAGCATTATGTCTGTCTGAGGATCTTTGTATGTTCTGTTCTTGCATACCGAACTTGTGAGAAGATATCTTCATAAAAATGTTAAGTGGAGATAATGACTTAAAAATGTATCCTGTCACTAGTCATCGATATCAGATCATAGTTTCTTGGTGTAAAAGCCAAGTTTGGAAGGGAACTCATGAAAGAAGGTCATTGGTGATTAGGAACTTCATAAGCTGGAAATTGCATCCATATGGTTATGCCTAACAGTATTTGATGCACCTTTCTTCATTAATTGACCACTTTTACACCACCAAAACACCCTCTGGCAGTAAGTTCCTCAGATTTAGAGAGGTGCAATGTGAAAAAGTTCTTCCTTCTGTTGTTTTAAAGATGAGGGCTGATTATTTCACTGAATGCACTCTGTTATGAGAGCAATAAGTAGTTGGTCATTAGTCACCTTCTCCAGGTCATTTACTGGCATATTACTGTATGATAGGGCCTTACACAACAAAATAAAGAGCATACCTTCTAAGAATGACTACTGAACTTCTCTTTTAATCAAGAGTAAGCCTTCCCTGTAAATAACCGTCATTATGCACCATTAAGGATTAATGTGGTGCATTGCTGGAAATAAAGATCAGCTTGTTTTATCTCTCCAGTTGTTCTGGATTGTGTCTTTCATCTCTGGGAAGCGACTGACCTCGAGATTATTGAATCCATGGGAATGGACGTCTTTGAGTTTGCTGAACTTTGGAATAGGTCCCATGACGGAAATCTGCTTCTGTAGGTGGAATGAGTTTCCCCATTTTTGGTATAGCAAGAAGTATCTCTACAGGAAGTTTGAATCCAGATCCATGAAGCTGTAGTCCTAAATTATGTGAATCAGGCTTTTAATTTATTCTCCTGACACAGGTACATATGAACACCTGTCTAGTTTGTTAGGCCTTGCAAACTGCTGAAGAGCAGATAGTGGAGATTGCTTACATCTATCTCTAAATCCAAGAAATAAATCCCCCCAGGGCCTACAGGGGGTCACCTGAGGCTGGAGCAGCATTTAATAAGCCGTCTGTCTACTATTTCCCATGTCTATCACACCTGCTGTGTGGACCAACTTTTCCTTACATCCCTCCAAGGCCTAGGTTCACATTACCTGCCTAAGTTAAGCATCACAAATCCATCTATTGTCAACAGAGTGTCACCTGCTCCAGAAAGCTCACAGACGAGCCTCCAGAAATGGCTCTTTCTGACTCTTTAGAAAGCTGAAATGACTGTTCTTCTAGCATCATACTCTGTGGTGCCTTAGTTGGGCAGGCAATTAGTCAGACAGGTGGGATTTATCTATGCCTGAGTTCCAAACTCTGTGTGAACTGAAGATGTGACCAACCCTTGTGCTGGTCAGGCTCACAGTGTGTTATTCCATTGTTCCTGTGTCAGCTTCTGTTGCAATCTGGCCTATGGACATCTCAGACAAGTTGCTGAAGAACATCTAGACTGGGCTGGGTACCTATTACCTATTAAGCCTAATTAGAAGGAAGCAATTACTGGGATTACATGTACGACTGAGATTCTGTGCAAGCAAATATCCGCTCCGGTATTTATTGACGCTTCTTTTCAAAAATACTTCTTACAAAAGTATTTGTCTATGAATTTGCATTAATTGTGTATACAATGCAGAGATTTAGATTTCTTATAAAGTTCTGCATTTTATCCAGATCTGTTTCCTTTTGAATCTCAAGAGATTAATTTTTTGGTTTGTCACCATTACATGGAGGAAAGGTATTGTCCCTCTGAAAAGTTTCAGGTCTTGCCACTCTCCAGTTTAACACATCTTTTACTACACCTGTGAAAACTCCCTGCTTTCTGTTGTCTACTCACAGGTTTTACAGACACCACAGCTCCCAACACTCATGGTGATGACAGCCTCTGTTCATGGGGAGAGCCAACAGAACTGCAGAGTCTGATGCAAGGTGCTCATCACCCTGTGTATGATAGCTAAAGCATGTGTTACAATTTTTAAGTCATGCTTAGTTTAAATTATTTGAACAAGCATTCTAGCTACATGAGAAAATCTAGGGAAACAGGTACTCTCCATGTTGACTATTTGAGTTTTTGTTTATTTGGTTGGTTGGGTTTGTTTGCTGTTTTCCCCCTTCTGGTGGTTTATATGGGAAAATTGCCTCTAGAAAACCCTTTTAAACCACCAGATATGTATTTTTCTAAATTTTTTTTGCATGGCATTTTGGCTAAAATGTTTCAGACCTGAGCCATACAAATCTAAAAGTGTCTACTTTTCTGCTAGTGTCTGATACACACCCCCAGGAGCAGTATGAACTTGCAGTAGTTGCAGGGACTGGTGCTGAGCCCTGTGGCATCTTAGGGGCTGTCTCAGGGGTGTCCCTCAGGGCAGACCTTGTGACTGTGGTAGATCCTCCCCTGGTACCTGCAGTGGGGATTTTTATTCTCCAGATCTTTACCATGCTGTCCACCTTTCCCAGCCCCCAGCTACCTCTTCTGCTGTCATTGCTGAGGAGAGCTCCCTTGCTGTTATGGGAGATACGCAAGTTATTCCAGGTGTTCGCTCTGAAAATTTGGTATATCTAATCCATGCATGAATTATGACAGTGTACTTGAACACACATTCAGAAATTAATCAATATGGTGGGAATATTTAAACACCTTGCATCTGCCAAAAGATGTTGTGATATCTGTGCAACTTCAGACAGTATGAAGTTATCTGCCATTTCACTGAATTCAAAATCATGCCCTTCTTGCCTTCCTTCTACATCTGTTTCTCAGATAGGGATGGTCTGAACTTTGTCCTTGAGAGAAATCTGCCTCTTGTAGCAAATTTATAAAAAGCCCAAATGCCACTGGCCTACAGGTTGCCATCTTTGAGCTTCTAAGATACTTTAAAACCTTTGGGTTTCTTTTACACAAAGGATGGGAAGGTGAAACCAACAAAAGAAAAGCAGGCATCAAGAATAAGGATAAGTCTTCAAATACTGGATTTCACACTGGTGTTTAGTTCTGTAAATAGTAAATCATTACCAGCAGTTTATACCTTTATGACTATGATGCATAGGTGGTGTTGTCAGAAGAAACAAAGATTAAACACTAAAAATGTCTCAATCATTGTTAAATATAAAACTGATGCCTCAAACAACCAAAAAAAAAACAAAAAACAAAAAAACAAAACAAAAAAAAACCCCAAAAACGAATAGAAAAAGGAAGCATTGTCATGATATTAGCAAGTTATCCAGTTGGTTTCAAAAGATTATGACAGTGCACATGTAATTAGATAGGGAATGAGAGTGGTGAATATGGAGAGGTGTGGCTTTATAGTGCACTGAGTACTGGCACACACCTAAGAAAACAACCAGTCCCTCAGGAAACTGATAAACAGTTTCTGTACCCCACATCCAAGGTGATAAGCTGAACTCCAGCAAGGCAGAATGCTTCATCCACTGATTCAGCTGTATACCTGAGAAGTGCACAAGTGCCGAACCAGCTTTAGAATGGTGTGTGAAACCTAAGTGTACTTCATCCAAGCATTGACTTCAAATTGGCCGGGAGAGTGCAATTCCAGGAAGCAACACAGAGGATACTGTGTGCTGTGAAAGGATAGGCCACTCTGCTAACCATGTATACTCCTTTTACCTTCCCACCTTTGGACTATGGTCTGACTGTGTCTATCTTTTTTTATTAATTAATGGCAAGCATCTTATCACAGAATGGTTTGACTTGAAAGGTACCTTAAAGATAACCTAGTTCTACCCTCCCTGCTATGGATAGGGAACATTCCATGAGACCAGGTTGCAAAGCTTCATCCAAAGTGGCCTTGAACACTTCCAGGGTTGGGGCATTTACAACTTCTCTGGTCAACCTGTTCTAGTGCCTCACTACCCTCACAGCAAAGAATTTTCCAATTATATATCCAGTCTAAACTTGCCCTCTTTCAGTTTGAAGACATTCGCTTTAGTCCTATCTCTAATATACCCTTGTAAAAAGTCCCTCTCCTACTTTCTTGCAGCCGCCCTTCAGGCACTGAAAGGCTGCTATAAGGTGTCCCTTGGAGCCTTCTCCAGACTGAGCAACTCCAACTCTCTCAACCTGTCTTTGTGGGAGAGATATTCCAGCCCTCTGATCATATTCACGACCCTCCTCTGGACTTTCTCCAACAGGTCCACGCCCTTCTTGTGCTGAGGGCCCCAGAGTTGGATGCAGCACTCCAGGTAGGGTCTCACAAGAGCAGACAGAGGGGCAGAATCATCTTCTTTGACCTGCTGGCCATGCTGCTTTTGATCCAGGTTGTTGTTGGCTTTATGGGCTGCAAGCGCACATTGCTGGTTCATGTTGAACTTATCAACTAACAGCCCCAGGTCCTTCTCCTCAGGGCTGCTCTTAACTGATTCTCTGCCAAGCCTGTATTTGTGCTTGGAATTGCCCTGATCCAGGCCCTTTCACTTTGCAGTACCTTGCACTTGGCCTTGTTGCACACTGGTCCACCTCTCAAGCCTGTCCATGTCCCTCTGGATGGCATCCTTTCCCCCTGTTGGCCACACCACACAGCTGGGTATCAGCAGCAAACTTGCTGAGGGTGCACTCGATCCCACTGCCCACGACACTGACAAAGATGTTAAACAGTGCTATTGCCAGTATCAGCTCTGAGTAATGACACCCATCAGTGATCTCCACACAGACATCGAGCTGTTGACCACAATTTTTTAATTTGTGACCATTCAGCCAATTCATTATTGACCAATTGACCATCCATCAAATCCATGTCTGTTCAGTTTAGAGCCAAGGATGTTGTGAAGGATAGTATCAAATGCTTTGCACAGGTCCAGGTAGATTACATCAGTTGCTCTACCCTTATTCACCAACTTTGTAACCCAGCCATAGAAGGGCACCAAAATTGTCAGGAATGATTTACTTTTAGTGAAGCCATGTTGACTGTTGTTAATCATATTTTCCATTTGTTTTGTCATAGTTTCCAGAAGCATCTGGTCCATGGTCTTGCTGGGCACTGAGGTAAGACTGACTGACCTGTAATTCCTTGGGTCTTTCTTGTTTATCTTTTTAAAAATTGGGGTTATGTTCCTCCTTTTCCCATCAGTGGCAACTTCACTGGGCTGCCACAACCTCTCAGATATGATGGATAGTGACTTAGCCATTTCCTCATCCAGTTCCCTCAGGACTCAGGGATACATCTCACCAAGTCCCATGGACTTCTGCACCTTCGGGTTCCTCAGTTATTCCTGAACCTGATCTTCTCCTACAGCTGGTAGTTCTCAGTTTTCTCAGTTCCTGCCTTTACTTTCAGTGACTTGGATGATGTGGATGGACCACTTGCTGATGAAGATTGAAACCAAAAGTCCTTGAGTACATCCATCTTCTTTGTATCTCAGGTAACCAGATCTCTCATTTCCTTCTTGAGAGGACCCACATTTTTCCTAGTCTTTCTTGTACCACTGACTTACCTATAGAAGCTTTTATTGTTGCCCTTTATGTCCCTGGCCAGATTTAATTCTGTCAGGGATTTAGCTTTCCTAACCTGATCCCTGGCTACTGGGACAATTTCTCTGTATTCCTCCCAGACCTCCCAGGTCTATGCTTCCATGCACTGTAGACTTCCTTTTTGTGTTTGAATTTATCCAGGAGCTCCTTGTTCATCCACACAGCACTTCTGGTGTTCTTGCCTGATTTCCTTTCCATTGGAGTGCGTCATTCCTGAGCTTGGAGGAGATTATCCTTGAATATTAACCAGCATCCTGGAGCCTCTCTTCCCTCCAGCACTTTATTCCCTGGTACTCTTTGAAGCAGATCTCTGAAGAGGCCAAAATCTGCCTGAAATGCAAGGCAGGGAACTTGCTGTGCACCCTCCTCCCTGCTGTGAAGATCTCAAATGCCACCAATTCATGGTCACTGCAGCCAAGGCTGCCCCAGAGCTTCACTTTCTTCACCAGACCCTCCCTGTTTATGAGAACAAGGTCTAGCACAGCATCTCCCTTTGTTGGTTCCTCTGTCATTTGGAGAAGGAAGTTACTATTGGCGCATTCCAGGACCTTCCTGAACTGCTCTGTTGTCCCTCCAACAGATATCCTGGCCGCTGAAGCCCCACCATGAGCACCAGAGCTTGTGAACATGAGGCTGCTCCTGTCTGTCCATGGAGGATCTCATCTTGCAATCTTCCTTGTCCCGTGGTCTGTAGCAGACCCCCACTATGAAACCACTTGTCCCTGCCCTCCTTTTAATACTGTCCATTAAGCTTTCAGTTGGCTCTTCATCCATCCCCAAGCAGAGCTCCATGCATTCCAAATGGTCACTGACTTAGAGAGCAACACGATCTCCTTGTCTTTCCTACCTGTCCTTCCTAAAGAACCTCCATCCTTCCCTTTCCTTCCAACACTCCAGTCATAGAAGCCATCCCACCACATCTCTGGTCTCTGTGATGCCGATATGATCATAGCCTGAAGGCACGTGCGCATCTCTTACTCCCCTTTTTTCTTCTTTGTGGAAGAGAATTTGGGTTTAGTCGCACATAAAAATCAGTGTTGTGTAATTGTTTTACAGTAGTAGCAATGTTATTAACAATGGCAATAAAAATGTGAAATCGTAGAGTCATCACCACCTGAGTTGGAAGGGATGCAGAAGGATCATCGAGTCCAGGCCTTGAAAACATTAAAATTTTTGCCTGGTGTGCAATAGAATCTTTCTCTAAAAGAAATATTTGGGTTTTACTTCCCCTCCAAGCAATTGCTCAGATATTTCAGACTTGAAAAGAACAGCAAGCAAAACCAGTAATGTAAAGAATCTGTAAAAAATACCCTGTCAGAATAAAAAGAAATTGTATGTTATGAATGCTATTGGTTCCCTCTGTGTGAAACACTTGATCTTCCAAAATAAGTTAATAGTCTTTTTCTTAACAGTTGTCAAAAAAGCTAAAAGAAGAGTAATAAGTCAATCTAACCCGACTGGTATGACTGGATTTAGGAAACGGCTGAGAAAGACAGCAAAGCAGTTGGTAGTTTGGTATGGAAATTGCTAAGAAGGCAAAAAACAGACTGTCATTCTCTTTAGTAAACACAGCTCTTTCCATTTACACCAAAACCATAGACTAGAGGGGGAAAAAATGTTTCTAGGATTCGTATTAAAATTCAATCATTCATTGATCATGAATAAAAAGCCACTACTTCAAAAACAAACCCTACCAAACCCACCAGCTCCCACTACAGACACTACTTCAGCTATGCTTTCCAGTTGATCACCAGAAATGGCTGTAAAATCTTATCTGATATATTTATAACTCTTGGCACAATCTTGGAATTTCTCATTTTATGGAAAAAAATTTAACATTTTACTGTAAAGTTTGAAAGATTTGAAGAAAGATCATCAAAACCTTCAAATGTTTCTAAATCACATCTGATTTTATTCCTTGCTTCAGAAAAGTATACAGTACATGCTCAACCAGTTTTTGAGTAGGAGGAAGCTATCTGGAAAAGTCTGAGGAATCTGCAAATAAGTAATTTGTGGTGGGTGCTGTGAGCTGAGTTTGCACTTGAAACTTTTTCCTGGGGAAGAAAGGCACCACCTTCATGAAAGGTGGCACGTGGATTGTGTCTCTGCACAGACATAGGATGCAAAACAAGAGAGCTGGACCATTAACACCAATGGAAGAACATCCTTGAATCCTGGTTTTCACTCTCAGTTGCGATTTCCCAGATGCTTCTCCTTGTCCACCTGCACCAGCTGGTGCAAATTGTGGTTGCTCAGATGAACAACCACAGTTCTCTCTGTGCTGGTCACTGTTGCCTTTCATTAACCTACCACACCAATTTCCTCACCAGCACCTTTCCTTTGGGGTGTGGTTTTAAGAGCGGCGGCTGGCGCAATAAACTCCTTCTCCCCTGGGCTGGCTGAGTTAGGTTGCTGCACCAGAGCAAGCAGTTCATAGTTTTAAGGCTAGAGGGGACCATTACAATAATTTTACTTGTCATGCATTAGAAACAAAGTACATAATTCAGGATATATCTGATCCTGATGTAAAGCTTATCCATGCTGGAGATTCCATTGCGCCCCCTGGTTATTTGTTTGATGTTTATTTCACTTCCATCTGAAAAATTGGCACTGCATTTACAGCTTGTGTTTTTCTAGTATACAGAATTCAGATTTGGAGTCTCGCTTAGTTTACCAAAGTTAAAGAGTTGTCTAAAGCCCAAATTTTCTATTCATGTACATAATTATGGCCTATGAAAATATCTATGGACTTTTCTGCCCCCAGTCACAAGAGGTAACACCAGTAACAGGCACAACTCGCTGTTCCTCCTGGAAGTCATGAGCTGAAAGATATTTTCCTCTGTCTCTTTGCAAAAGCAGTCTCCGTCTTTTAATCAAGAGTTCCCAGTTTTCCTTCTCTTTGCATCTAAAATATGCAATGGCATTTAAGTAAATAGGTGGCTGATTACATGCTACCAACAACAGACTTTGAGAGGAGAGATGCAAAAGAGGTGGGCAATGGTCATTACAAAAGTCTTTGTAACTGGTTGTCAATGTAAGTGACAGTGATTGATGAGGGGATGTTAGACTCGATATCCAAACACTCCTATGCTATTCCCTTTCTACCCGCCATAAATGCCCTGAACACCAGGCCTCAGTCTGCTTTGTTCACCCTTCTCTTTTCCTCATGCAATCAACCATTCACTGGAAATGTGATCCCTCAGAGAAACTACTCCCAGAAGGAAGTAATCAGAAAGGCAATATGCATATCTGAGTGGAAGTAGGTTTTTTTGTCTCCTTCCACCACCTAAACTGAATCCATCAGTAAGGCTTGAAACTCCATCTGTAGGAGCATAAAATTTATGGCTAAATAGGAAAGGATCTGAATGGGCCCAAACTGTTCCCAAAATCTTTGGGGTAAAGTCTTAGTGCAGTTAGGGATAACAATAAGAAAAATAAACCTGATAATTTCTGTGAGAAAAGGATATTGTGGCCAGTCTATATATGCCTTTCTCATGTGCGGAAGGGAACACACGTATTTTAAATACAAATTCCATGTAACTTGCTTTCCAGGACAGAAAAGGAAATGAAGATGGAAGAAAACATTGGAATTTCCCTGGCTAGTATGGAGAAATCTTTAGTTCATTTAATTTTATGCACTTAACTTGGATAAAGCAAACAGGAGCGCTGTCTCTCTGTACAGCCACTGGAGAGGAAGTCTCCTGTAGATGATGAATCAGAGCGTCCAGATTCTCAATTACTTGCTGGAGATACTTATCTCTTCCCAGTGACTACAAAGGGAGCACAGGGTGATGACATTCAGTGAGGCAGAGCATCAACTGAAGCCCAGCAGTGAGTCGGCTTTCCACCCCTCTGAAGAAATACACCATACAGGTATTTCTCCACTTAGAGGAGTTATTCCACATGGTGTGACTACAGAAACAATGTTGTATGACTTAAGTGAGCTGCATGGCAGATCTTCTTCTAAATCTTGTTTTTTGGGTGTTTAAATGAATTCTTCAGCAGCTTCTGCAGTCACCTTGCAGCATCAGATTGCCATTTCGGCTAAATTCGAAGCAAATACACAAATGAATAAGCTGCTCTTAACTCCTAAGTAGGTATGTGGTGTTTACATACAGTATTCGCTGCAAATTGGTTGCCCAGTCATCTGCAGAACTTTGTGCACACTTAGCACAGAGCTAAAGCTGACTCCTAAAAAAGGAGAAGATTCCATGGTTAGGGTGTACTTGTGGCTCATTCCCTGTCCCTTTATCCTTCCCCTACGATACAGGGTCAGACATCTACTCACGATTCAGCTTCAGAGCTCACACTGTCTATTAAATAGAAAGTACTGTCCTTTTCTAGAGCAGTTGTTAGAAATCATACTGGAGTCAAGCACCACCAGGGTGCAATCTGGTCAGGTACAAGACCAATTGTTCATTCCTTAAAGTATTTTAAATCAAAAGTTTTGCTTGGTAAATGCAAGATTTCAATCAGTTTTTATAACTGAAGAAGCTCTTACTCTTTTACAGCTTCTTTCATCTTTCACTTCATCACTTTATAGCTCTAATTCATCAACCAGGACATGTAAACTTCCAGAGATAAATGAATACCACACATTCCATCAGGCTCATGCTCCACAGTCCTTTCAGTGCCTTAAACACACGATAGTTTCAAAGCTTTGACAGCTGGCTGGAAAAGAAGCCTCAAGGCTTATGCTGTGTTTAGTTATGCTACCAGCCCACTTGTGCATATCTTGCAAAACAAGCTCTGGTGTCTATGCTGCAGCTGAATTTACAAGAAATTCCATGGAGGTCTGAGAAGGCAAAAGAAAACCTATCCTGTCATTTGTAGATTACAAATTCAGCCAACAAGGAGGCATTCATCCTTCTAAAACTTGGAAATTAACCATATGAGCCACAGCAATGACAGCTGAATATTTTCTGGCTTAGAAACCATATGTGAGTTGAAATATGCTGATTTTGAGCATGCTTTGAGACATGGACAAGAGAAGGATGAATCACCCCTGAGAGCTGGCATAATTCAAACTGCCCTGGCCGGTGTCAGCAGTAGTCACTGAGCCTGAGGGACAGCCAGAGCTCCTTGGTGAAGGGAAAGGAGTCTGCACGGCAATTCTGCAGTGGTATGCAAGGCAAAAGGAAGTTTGAAAGAGTTGTTCCTGCAATTCTTGCATGTCTGGTTGCCACAGGTCCCTCTCTCACAAGGTTATGTCAGTAGTCTGCAGACACCCTGAAGACACACAGGTGACTGAGGGCACGGCATTGCACTGGAGTCCCCTGTCAGGAAGGTTATCTTCACCAGGCACTGCACAGCAGACTTCCTTTGGGTTGCCTTGTGGTTTAATAGGCTAAGAGTTAAAGCAGTGTTTCCCTCTGCAAAACACAATCCTGCTTTTCCTCCTCAAGCGAGGAGTCCCATGGAGCCAGAGGAACAAGTTGGGCTTGTAGGTTGCATATGTATCAGCCTTTGAACTGAACTCTACCTCCAGTTACACCTCTGCGAGTTAGAAGAAGTCTTGGCCTTCACTGAAACTAGCTGGGAAGTTTCATTGCTGATGCAGAGATGACAGTTCCAAGAGAAATTTCCCAGTACAACAGCAAAAGGCCAAGTGAAACAAATTATTATTATTACTGTAATCATTAAGTCATCCTTGCTTTCTGAAGACAAACCTATTCAGAAAATAAAATAAATTCTTAGCATACTTCTATAGTAAGGTATTAACTGATCAAAACAGAGCTGTGGCTTTAAGTAATACATTCTATTCTGAAGTCTAAGGAAGCTTAACAAGAATCTATCAGATTTATTGACCTTGTAAATTTAAATTAAAAACCAAAAAAGTTAACAGAGCTTTTCTGCAAGAGAGAGGTACAGCTTTTCTTCCATAAGGGGGAAATAGAAAATAACAAGCATAAAAAGACAAAGGAGCCTGGTGTGAAAATTGTGATTTTGCTTGTCTTCCCTAAAACAAAAGCTTTTAACAGAGTTTCTGAAATAAATGTTTGTGAAAAAGTATTTTACAGCGAAAGTTACATGACACAAGCAGTAAGTTTGGTTGAGAAGAGCAGAGGAAACCTCTGAAGCGAGAAACAACAGTTCATGTAGAAACTTAGTTTTAATAAGATCAAGTTGTGCCCTGCCGTGTTTTGAAACTATCTGGAAGAGCCTGTTGCCTTCCACAAAGAACAAACACTACTAAAATTACTAACGCAATGACTCTACTTAACAAACAACTTAATACCTGAAGACTTTCTAACTGGGTGTGGAGGTGTAATTTGCTCTTTTGGATATTTCTGCTTGGACGGGAGCCAGTGTAAACTCCCAAGTCAAGTCATCCTGATTTAAAAGCCTTTTTCTGAAGCTCTCAGTTCCCATGAAAGCCTAGTATCTGTTTAATACTGGAGATTCAGATATAACTGAAGCACTTCATATGGAGGTCTTCTCTAAGTGTGTAATAGCAGAACATGTATTTGAACACAGAAATACATTTGCAGTACACCTTGTTCCTTCTAGATTAATAAAAGGAAATATTTACAAATTGAGAATATCTGTTTATGTGTGTTAAATCATCAAGCACAAGCATCTGCATTAAAAAGGTTTTTTTAATATGAAGATTACATTGTACTTGTAGTATCTTTTGTCATAGGGTGTCATTTATAATTTTAATGGGAAAAAATCTGTGATGAATTCCGGCCGCTTTCACATCAGAAAAATATTGTGAATATTTTTCGTAGTTGCAGCAACCAGGTGTAAAGGTAAAGCTTTCTGTTTGTGACTAAGTGATCATATACATTTCTGTTTATACTTTTTTAAAACAGCCTTGGACATCGTTTAACCTGTGAATGCTGGAAAAGCTTCATTGTGCAATTGCATTGACTTTTTTTTCCAACAAATCAGATTAACTTCCACTCATCAAAATGTGATGAGCACAAATCCAAAACACAGCCCCATATTAGCCACCATGAAGAAAAATAACTCCACCCCAGCTAAATCATGCACAGTGCTAGAGTTTCATCCGGCATGTGAAACAGGCAAAACTTTAAATTAATTTAAAAACACAAGGAGTTAAATCAATCATTGGAAAGATTTTAAGCAGCTAACTAGATGAACTTTCTTATCACCCAGCTAGATCTGGATGGTCTGTAAAGTATTTATGGCTTATCTAGTCATAGCCTTGGTGAAAGCTCAAGGTAGAAAGAAAACAGATTTCTGAAAGTATCGTTCTTTAGTGAGAAAAGAGTGGAAGGAGGAGTAGAAAGCTGGGCTTTCCCCCTTCCTTTTGTGTCAGCCACCAGACATGAAAGGACACGGAGGTAGGACACAGACAAGCTGCCCCTGAAGAAGGATGGAGAGGAAGGACTGTGCTCTAGCAATTGACCCTGCTGTGTCTGGGCACAGCGCAGTTTATACTCCGTGCTGCACTCAGGGCTCTTCTACAAGTCTAAGCTTATTTCAGAAACAGAAGGAAGTCACAGGCCTCATTTCCACTCAGTTTAATTTTGCTCTTTTTTATATATAATTTTTCTCATTGAAATAATTATTTTTATGCTGATGATTACTAAGAATGGCAGGTCAGTAACACCTGCCATTAGCTGAGGTAATGCCGCTCAGCTACTCCAAGTAGCTCAGCTCAAAGTTTTCTTTGCGATACTCCAACGTGTTGTCTTCATATCTCAATCTCCAAGCACGTCTGGAGGGCAAAGTGGCCGAGGTGAAAGCAAAACCACAGCTACAATACTGATGGTCATGTAACCACATGGGAGGTGAGCTAATTCTGCCTTGGCAGAATTCTACCTTGGCTGGGCCAGGAGGTAATGCAGTGGATCTCTGACAGCTGCATTTTTGCCAGAGAGAACTGATAAAAAGGATTTTGGTGTGAAATCCTGAATCAGAAACTCCCCAGCACAAATAACAGGCCACCAGCACTGATGTCATTTCATCTGTGCTAATATTGCAGATGTTACAGGAGCAGAGCATATTCAATAGCAAGTATCCTGACTTTACTGGGGTTATATACTCATATTTACAGAGCTGATAGTTAAAGTCTTCCTGACTTTTATGTTAACACAGGGAATGTTTGCTGTAGGAACTAAAAATAATGACGGTAAATTGCAATACTAATATTAAGCAGAAAAAAAAACCCTTTTGAAGTATTGCCCTGTAGGACTAGCTTAGACTAGTTTGGTCAGGTTTGGGAAGTGTTAGAAGATGGAGAAGTTGAAAATGTGATGAATCTGGGTTCTGACATGACAGAAAAGGCATTTTACCCATCTCATCACTGAGAGAAGTAAGAGGGAGCAAGACAGAGACAAACCCTCTAAAGGATTTTGATGTGGAAAAAAAGACATGACAAGCAGGTAAGCCAAGTATTATTCATGCTATTTCAACATTTTTAAAGACATTGTCTCCTAAGTGCTTTTTTTCCTAATTAAATAGAATGTGCTTTATGGAGCTGGATGGCTGCTGGGTGCCTCTGAGAGAGCAGCACCCCGGGAGGGGTGCAGGGAACCCAGGCCACTCTCTTCAGCTGAACAAAACCCAAATGCAGAACACTGGTCTGAAGGTTTCTGCTCCAGGAACCTGACAACCCGAAAGGCCTGTGCTACAGTAGGGAGACAGTCCTATCAGACTGGAAAATACGCTTTGCATACCAGAAAATGGCCAAGAAGGACTAAGGGGTAGTTCGCAACATTTAGGTGTAGCCATTACTAAGGAATGATGTACATTCTTCCAGGAGGAAGCACGAGGGAATGTGCCCACATTCTGCTTTACCCTGCCATAGCAAAGCCATCCTGCACGGGGTGGTTGGCCCTGCTTACCCAAATGTGAAAGCCTGGACTCACCCTCTCTAAAAAGCCTGTTTTTTTTTCTTAGTAGATGGGGATGAAGTAGAACTTGTCTTCCTTTGGGGACAGAGTGAAATTCCCTCTAGCTGTCCCAGGGAGTTTGCAACAGCAACCTGTAACTCTTCTCTGCTTTTTCTGATGTGTGTCTAGCCAAAGAAAAGGTTTATCTCATTATCTTTAAGCTTAATGGAAATTTTCCCCCATGTTTTCATTACGATCTCAAGTGTTTGTTAGTAAAGACAGTTTTAAAAAATTTGTTTATGTAAAAATGGTTGATTCATGCCTCTGTATCCATAGGGACATGGGTGGGTGAAACCCTTATCCCTTCTCTTTCTGTAACCAGTCAGTCTACACAGGCATAGGTGGTAATTATGAGGAATAATGTGGAGGGAAAAAACCCTACAAAAATAAACAAGCCCCTTGCAGAAAAATAGAGACTCCCTACAGTGTTCATTTCACATTATGAAGCGGGTCTTAAAGTGTACAAGAAGACAAAACTTCTGTGTTGTGGCTCCTTTTACAGTGCCTATGCTATGTAAAATAACCTTTGCAAAACAAAGAATCAGGCAAAAATATTCAAAATCCATAATTTCTTGTATGCAATTCTTGCAGCAGTTAATGAAGACCTGTAGCATGAAATGCTAAAAGACATCTAAGGCAAAAAAATGTTCTTTTTAGGTTTTACAGCTCAAGAGAAAAACACGAGAAATACTTGACCCAACTGCTAGCACAGAGCATTCTCCCAGTTATATGTGTTAAAAGGTCATATGTGGCACTACTGTTAAATTAACACTTCTAATTGCATGGTCGTGCTCTAGGCTTTTGCATGCATTCAAGACTGTACATAGATTTAGCCAGGTTGCTGCCACCTTCAGGAATTAAGTTTTGTGTAAATTTAAGGTAACTGCAATTGTGAGATGGAATAATTCTAGTGGTAATCTCAGTTTATCTAATTTGCAAGGCATGTAAACCACCTTACATCCACACTGAATTCCCTGTTCCTCTGAGAGTTCATCTCTGAATTTATTCTTCATTGTCTAAGGGAAAGAAATTCTAGGGCAATCTATGGCTGGTTTAATTAGTGTGCCAAGGGACTGGGTAAGGATGTGCCATGTTAAGCAGATAGCAAAGAGGTATATGAATGTGTAAATTAGAGTCAATGAAAGCCCCTTTTAAATTCATCCAGCTCTCTGTATATATTCTACCAGATCGATCAAAAGGGTTAGATGTTCAATTATGCCTTGGAGGCACACACTGTAACAAAAAAATTTGTGTGGAACTGAAATGCGTAAAGTACATTATTTCTATCCCTTTGAACTTTAGATATTTTCAAATATGTCACTGAAATGAAAAGGGGATCCTTCAAAGTTTTTTTTTCATTCCTTGTTTTGAATTATTAAGAACAAAGATTTGTCCCAAGGTCTTTCCTATTTAAAGAAATAACCTAATCAGTTGGCTATTTTAAACTGTGCCTTGCTTGTGCTCTTGTATTAGTCCTGTTTGATTTATGAGTGAATCTTGCAAAAACACTGTTCACTGTATCAAAAGACCAATATTCATTGATGTAACTTTGTGATGTCTGAGGTGTAGATGTCTACATCTGAGCAAGTCACACAGGTAACCCAGGGTCACCTAGACACCATCTGTAGTCCGCGGGAGTAAATACAATGAATGCCACATAGTGCAATATTAATCTGACCGAATGTAGGGGTTGAGTTTGGGATGAGCTGTATCCATCAACTATTGGCCAGATCTCTGTTGACTATAAAAAAGGCCAAGCTTATATGTTTGTGTTACTGTAGTAAACATTAATTTAGTCAGATGAGTCTCAGACAATTCCCCATGTTACTTGAATTTCAGGGGTTGGTTATGATACTTACCTTGGGTGCCTGGGAACAAAGATTAAATATTTCCTTAACCAATTTTCTCACATCCTCCTAACCAAACAGACCTGGCCCACATTGTAAAAAAATTTAAATATGTTTTGGTCATCAAGCCTGATTCTATTTGATCTGATTAATATGATCTTTATAGGATATAGCTTTAACTTGGATTTGTAAGCAAGTATTGTCTCAATTCTTTCTCTGTACCTTAAACTATGTTTCAGCTGAAATAAAAATTGCATATATATATATATATATTATTACTTATTCTTCCTACAAAACTTCTCAGAAATTGCAACTTCCCTAAAACTTCATGTATGTCAGAAGAAAAGTCTTTCAGTTTATGAAAGGCATTTTCTCATTTATCAAAAGTAGAATTCATCTTTCCTTACTTTCAGTTTCTAAAAGTTTAATGCAACATCCATGTATGATAACTTTAAAGTTATTACAAAGGAAAAAAAAAAGTAAAAATCATGGAAGCTGTTGTTTTTTAGCCAGTCCCTGCATTATGATCTCCATTTCCCAGATAACAAAGTAATAAAACCCAACAACTCTGGAATATTCTTGTGTACCCTACAGATTTTATCTACTTCTAACATCTGATCACAGCTTTATAATTATATATAGGTACCTAAGATAAGACTTTGCTTTGAATTGCTTGAAATGTAGTGTAAAAGAACTGCACACTCCAAGTGCACTGTTGGCTTGGCTTGTTAGAGTATTGAAAGGCAGCATGCAGCTAAATTAATTATGGGACAGAGGGTTTATGTCTTGTCCAAGACTACACCACAAACCCAAGAAAGCCCAATTTAACTTCATGCTCAAGTCAGAGGGATTTGTTCTTGTGGCTTCAGTAGGAATTTTCCTGGATCTGGAAAAGGCAGGGAGGATGCTATCAGGCATCAACTGCTTTATCTTGAGAGAAACCTGAGAGATACAGGACAGTTACTTTCAACAGCAGGGGAAGAGCCTTGATGACATAAATACATGGTTGCAGCCTCACCCTCAAATATTTCCCCTTCTGAATCTGAAACAAATATGTTACAGTGTAAATTTTCAAATATTGCCTTTTCTTCTATCATTTGACCACAACTTCTGTTGTTGCAGTACTACGCTTCAGGTGTGACAACATTTATTTTACTCTTTTTAATAATTGAATTTAAGAAAAATAGTGTGAATGAAGGTGGAAATGGCAGAGGAATCCAATCAGCTATAAAGCCTGTGGTATAACAACTATTTTCCTTCTAGTATCTTCTAATAGGAAGAAACATTTTGTAGTTACCATGTAAATTTTGTCTTCTGTAAAAAACAAGAAATAATTTTTTGCCTGGCTGAGCAAGGCCAAGGCAAGGAAAAGTGATGAGACATAGTAAGCTGTTCCCATGTCAAGTGAGGCCAGTGGTGCTCTTGGAGAGTTCCACCTCTCTGGCACTTAGGGAGAGATAGGAGGGATGGTCCAGCAAGGTCAGGGTCGGGAAAGAAAGCTGGGCAGGCACATTGCCCACGTTGAGAGGCTGGGAGATACTTATAAAGATCATGGAAAAAAGTCTTTCTCTGTTTTGTCTCAGACCACTTTGCCTTTGTATAGAGACACTCCCACGGATCCTCTCACAGTTTCACTCATCCTGAAATTACCTTCCACCTCTTCTACTCTCCTCTTCCTGCAGCAGTTTTGAACAAGTTATGATTCCTCCTCTGGGTCTCCTCTTCTTTGGACTAAGCAATGCACATTCTGCCAAACTGCTATTACAGGCCAAGTTTCCCTGGCCTTTGATCAATCTTGTACCTCTTGTGTAGGCATCTTACATATGTCCCACATGAATAAAGGCTTATCAGAGATTAGAAAGTCAGAAAGTTGGGTTCTATGTCTTACAAACAGTGCTTCTGTTTATATGTCAGAGTTACCAGGATAATAATAATTGTGTTGTTCCTACAGGCTGTTTTTCTTCAGTAGTTGAAAGCCTTGGTTCCAATTTAACTTGTGATCCTCAAAAAATCAGAGCCTATTCTGCATATTTGTTGCTTAAATAGCCATTGTCCATCTTATATTTGTAAAACTAAGTATATTTTATGCAAAAGCAGAATATTTTTTTACATAACTTGGGTCAAATTACTACCTTTTCTAAAATGTAAAAGCTACATGTGTTGCTGAATAACACTAAAGCCAAACTTACTGTTGTTGCACTAAAAAGAATTTGTTTCCATAGATACAAGTTTTCTAGTAGTAAACTTGAGTGTGTTTTTGCATCTGTTGGTGTGGGTTGATTGTGGGAGTATGTGGAAATCATGTTAATAAATCGCTACTAGCATTTGTACAACATCATGCATGTTGCAGCTTGGTTTTCATAGCATTCCACCACAGGGATCAGAGCATTCCTTGCTCTTTTCACTACCTATTCGCCTTGTTTAGAAGTACAACACATCTGAATATCTCTTAAAAAAAGGAAGGAAAAGAAAGTCGTACAAAAGATTTCAGCCTTTATAGTTTTCTGCAGGTGGAATACATTTACTCTTTAAACATAATATTGTTTTTATTTGGATTTTTGAAAAAAAGGAAAGATAAATAAGGGTCAGCAAAACTGCTTGGAGGTAGATTTGGAACACTTAATCATTCCTCCTGGATTTCATTTAACTGCACAAAGGACAACCGAGTGTTTCAGATCTAAGTCAGATTTTGTATGATCTTGGCGGAATGATTTTATGAAAGTGTTACACACACAAGAAAAACAGGGAAAAGGACAAGTTATCTTCTTCAGGTTTCATGTGGTTTGATATGGTGTAAATACGGTAAATACTGAAGTAATGTATCAGTGAGCTCTGGAGAACTTCAGAGATTTTGTAGAAGCTTATGGCACAGACTTTAAATAGAGAACAAGATACTGCCTGTTGCTTAGGTTTGACTTAATAACACAGTCCAAGAAAACACCCAAAAAATAGTCTTGACAAGTTACTCTCTACTTACCCGGCATGCAATCCAGTGTGTTCCATCATGCATATTAATACTTTTAAAGAATAGTGAGTAGGCTTGTTTCTCAGTTCTCATCATCACTATCAGTGCTACCAAGACCTGTTTCAAAAAGATCAGCAGTTTTATGCAGATGAAAAAAGGTGCAAACAATTAGGAAACAAGGCCCACTGCGCTTACAGTTGTTCACTGAAGGTGCCATTAAGTAGTTATTCTCTACCCCATTACTCTCTCCTCTGTCTTTCCTTGTACAATCACTTATAAAGTGAGAAGTAGCAATTATATATTTCATATTACAAGTGTCTATGACTGTAATTATTTTCCACACACTTTCCACAGGAAAAAATGACTAGCTAAGCTGCAGTGCTTTATTCTGGAGGTCATTTTGACTGAATGAAAACTGTAGCATTTGAATGTCAATCATAATGTTTTAGAATGCTGCAAAAGGAGTTGGATTTTTCTGGAGACAACTTCCTTTGTAGTCTTCAAAGCATTTCTTGCCTGAAAGACTGCTATGACCAATGATACACAACATGCTCATGATTATAAAATAAGTGTGAACAACAGTGCTCCTGGTTGGCTCAGAATTGTTCATTATGCATTATCCTGAGCAATTATACTAAAAGTAAGGTCAAAAATAGCTGGTATTGCTCATATAAAATATGTAACTGAAATCTTACTCTTTCCTAAGAGTGACTTCTTGGATGGGAATAAACTATCTTTGTTGACCATAATTAAATGAAATATTAAACTTATGATTCAACACTTTAAGAGTTTATTACCTTGTAAGATAATAATGTTCAAAGCTACATCAGGAAAGGTTCAGACTGGAAGTCAGGAAGCATTTCTTTACTGAGAGGGTGGTGAAACACTGGAACAGGGTTTCTGGGGAGGTGGTTGATGCCCCAAACCTGACAGTGTTTTAGAGACATTTGGACAACGACTTTAACTACAGACATTATATTTTTGTCAGCCCTGAAGTGGCCAGGCAGCTGGACCAGACGATAGTTGTAGGCCCCTTCCAACTGAACGAGCATATTCTACTCTACTCTACTCTACTCTACTCTACTCTACTCTACTCTACTCTACTCTACTCTACTCTACTCTACTCTACTCTATTCTATTCTGTTCCATTCCGTTCCGTTCCGTTCCGTTCCGTTCCGTTCCGTCCTGTCCTGTCCTATCCTATCCTATCCTATCCTATCCTATCCTATCCTATCCTATCCTATCCTATCCTATCCTATCCTATCCTATCCTATCCTATCCTATCCTATCCTATCCTATCCTATCCTATCCTATCCTATCCTATCCTATCCTATCCTATCCTATCCTATCCTATCCTATCCTATCCTATCCTATCCTATCCTATCCTATCCTATCCTATCCTATCCTATCCTATCCTATCCTATCCTATCCTATCCTATCCTATCCTATCCTATCCTATCCTATCCTATCCTATCCTATCCTATCCTATCCTATCCTATCCTATCCTATCCTATCCTATCCTATCCTATCCTATCCTATCCTATCCTATCCTATCCTATCCTATCCTATCCTATCCTATCCTATCCTATCCTATCCTATCCTATCCTATCCTATCCTATCCTATCCTATCCTATCCTATCCTATCCTATCCTATCCTATCCTATCCTATCCTATCCTATCCTATCCTATCCTATCCTATCCTATCCTATCCTATCCTATCCTATCCTATCCTATCCTATCCTATCCTATCCTATCCTATCCTATCCTATCCTATCCTATCCTATCCTATCCTATCCTATCCTATCCTATCCTATCCTATCCTATCCTATCCTATCCTATCCTATCCTAGTCTATTCCATTCCAAACTTAGTCACCCCTTGCGGGTTTTCTTCTTTGATTATGTTTGTGCCATCAGCCATTTTTGGCTTCACTTTGTAGTGAATGTGCTGTCACGCTTGAAGAAAAGTCTTCTATTTAGCAATATGACTGGAATGAATAGACAGCACCTCAAGCCTCAGAACTGTTCCAGGAGACTCAGCTGAGAAACAATTGTTCTTAAAGGCCAATAAAGAGTAATCAAACAACAGATAAGAACTGAAATACCATTGGACTGTAACTAGACAAACACTAAAATCAATTTTTGACAGGCATGTTTATCTTTTGAATACCTGGAAGGAAGCAATTACTAAACATAAAAGAAACGGTCAGATTTCCTCCAATAAATGCAAGCTTAATTGATTACTTTCAGGTTTATGTAAAAAAGCTTTGACCACTAATCTCTAATACAATGAAAATTGTATTGAGATGATTTTACATACTAAAGAACAAACATATACTTTCAATGATGAATTTTAGTATTGACTATACCATAAAAATGTGTATGAAGCAGTGAGAATGCTACACAAAGGACGGCAACTGTGAGCTCATTTTTACCTCCATTATCTATTTAGCACTAGAAAGAGAATAAAACATTTCCTCATATGTTTTTATTGCCAGTTTAAGACACACTCCAATTGCTTTCAAGAAAAGCACAGAGAATTTGATGGGCATCCACATCAGTTGCATTGAGAAGAAAATCCACACTTGTGAACTACATGCACAATCCAAAATGCAATAAAAATTACAGTACAATAGTTTTTGCATTTGTAGAAAAACAGAATTTATATTTGCTGGCTGAAGGGATATGATCATTCTTTTATCTCTATTACTCGTTCTTTCAAAAATAACTACATACTTTGCTTATTATTTCTGTGAACTTTAACTTTTACAGAAGCTGGTATCATACTGACAAGAGAAGCAGCTCTGTGTGTTTTGCTGAGTGCTCTCTGGTTTTTCCTAGCCCTCACTCCAGAGTTTCTAGCCCACTGTACATTGATGCAGAGCTGTATTCCTCCTAGGATGAAGCAACACTATGCAATTAGGTGGCAGAGCAGCTAATGCACCTCGAGCCCTGCTAAGCCACCTCAGGTGGGCTAGGACAAAACTGGCCGTGGATCTGTGTGCTTTCCTAGTGAAAATTTGGAGATTGAGTTTACCCTGAGGAATGGAGTGGGAGGAGTGTTAGTATACAATCTACTTATCAGTCTTAAATAGCCCAATAAAATGGTATTAGCAACAAAGACCTTTTGTTCACCTGACTACACAGAAACATTTGTGGAAGAAATTTTTCCTGTTCATGAAAAAACTGCATGAAATACATTTGGAATAAATCATTCTTCCTCACCAATCAAAGCAGATTTTTTTTTTTTTTTTTAGATGGGCATGTATTTAGCAGAGCAGGAATTCTTTTACTTATATTTGTGATTTTTATTCACAGGTATTTCACATATGTCGCATTTGTTGTACATATGCATACAAAATACATATGTAAAGGACGTATTTTCAAACAAATATAAAAACATTTCTAATTTTAACTAACTCAGGTGACCAACATGCTGTATTTACTGCCTGAAGGTGATAACCACCTAAGGAACTAAAACATCACACGATCCTAAAATATTTCAGGTGGCCAGCTTGAATTGCTTTTACTACCACAGAGGTGAAACCTGAGCCTCCTGTGAATTCTCAGAAGCCTTCATCTGCAGACATCAGCACAGCCTGGCAATAAGTTCTGCTCACTTCTTTACAGAGGTGATCACAGCATTAAAAGAAAGGGAATATGTAAAGAAGAGCCGTGGAGTGTGGCCTAGCTAACCACAGTGAGGGAGGTACGATCTGCCCTTTCTAAAGCAAATCTTATTTCACACTCTTACAGAAAAAACAGCTGGGACAAAGTAACAGCTTAACTTGTTTAACTAGTTTGGTTTTATTTAGAGTGAAAGGTAAAGTTTACATTGAGGCCTGTAACCTTAATCTCTTTTCCTGTATTTTCTCACTCCTATCGTGGTCTCTATTTCTTGGCCATTTCTAAAATTATGAGCACCTTATGCTGAAAAAAAACAAACAAAGGTGCTGAGACATTTTAGAAGGATTGCAGTGGGGAAGCCTGCCCCGCCTTTCTGCTTGTGTTTGGGTCACAGTAGTGGATGTGAACCAGTTCCTCAGGCATGACAGTTCACAGCCCAGCATGGCAATGTCAACCAAAGTGGATGTTGGCTCATGCACCCAACTGTGAATTACAGCAGCCAAACGCAGGCCCAGTCTTGCTGACTCTGTGAGAAATCTGAGGGGAGAAGAAATTCTCCTGTTATCTTGTTCTTTATAGATTATGGAGGTTTCTCATCTTTTCCCACTAGGATTTTTTGCTGATGGGCACCATCATTCTCAAACCCATAACAAAGCAGGAATTGTATTTCGTTCAGGATTCTCACTGGAGCGTGTGTCACACTAACACGGAATGCTCTAGGCTGGGGTTAGGAAGAACAGGGCAAATGAGGGAGAAGGAACAACAGAAAGAAAAAGTGATTCTTTAAGTGTGCAAGTGAAAAGTTCATGCTGGAGTCACAGCTTTTAAAACCATACTTGAGAAATAGGCAAGCACAACACACCCACAGCAGGACAGAGGACTATAAGAAGAGCCAGGCAGTGTGATTGGAAATAAGGCTAATGAGGACACTGGGTACCACGCCACCTCTGAGCTATTCACTGGAAATATCACCTGGTCCTCCAGTTCTCTTGCCACCAACCCTGTCAGCAAAACTTTTAGAGTGCTTGAATATATGAGGCCTGAACTAAAATGCTAAATTAAGCGAATTTTAGCCCTGTAACAGTTTACCAAAAGAATCTTGTATGGGTCTTAAAAAGAAACCACATAGAGAACATTTTGCTTGGTATCTCAGCATGAGACACAGCATACAGCCAACCAAAACCACATTCCCCTACTTTTCAAGTATCTTAAAAATTTTATTGCCCATTAAATATTTGTTTACTCAGTCTGTAGTTGAAACCACAGCACTGTAAACATTGCTAACCAATGCTATTTTGAGGTTTTGACTAAAACCTCACTTAGATGTGAGATTTGTTGGACTTTCTCAGAGAATCAGTCATGAGTCTGGGCACAAAAACAAGCCCAGGTGATGAGAGAATGTAAGTCCTGGTCCCACCCAGGGTGTCCTCCTGGCTCTAATTTACTTTGCACAGCTTTCTTGAAGTTTAAAAATAGGAAAAGTCTTCTATTCAGAGGGTCCTAGCATCAATGGGATCAGAAAATTAGGGGTTTTTTGTTATCAGAATTGTGCCTTTTGTTGTGTGTGATTTTTGGAGGTTTTTTTTTGGTGTCTTTTTTTGCGTTATTTTTTGTTTTGCTTTTTTTGGGTTTTTTGGGTGGGTTTTTTTGAGATACAAATGGACAGAACAATTAAATTCATTTAGAAATTATCTATTGAACAAAGGTGAAATTTAATGTGTTAAAGCAACATTATTCTTTTAATCCCTCTTTACACATTTAATCTAAGCCTAATACGGAACTCTCTATAGCTGACATCAGACAATAAACCATGCTGTGCTTCTGCTACAGCCACATAAAAGCTTAGCTGAAGAGAAATACATTCATGTTTGCGATTTTTACCTAAAGAGAGGAGTATATGCCACTCTGGTTTTGTCTATAAGAAAAGATATTTATGTATTTTCATCAGAGGCATTATAATATGCTCATTACAAAATGCTCAGACAGTGTTGTTAAAAAGTTGTTTCTTCCTGCCTGTAAAACACTGACTTCATTAAAACTCCTGCAAAATATAGAAGGGAAGGGTTATTTATTATTCTAAATTAATCTAGCTCATAAATATTTTCTTTAAAAAGACATTAATTTCAAAAAAAAGTCAGAATATGTAACAAATGTTACTCTTTTAATATGTCAATATTCAAAGCATGATGAAAATTAAATGCCCTCATCTTGAATTTCTCTTTGAGTGTCCAAGTTAGCCTGGCTTCTTCAACACTCCATAACATATGAAAGAACTATAATTCACAGGTACTTTTCTGATGATTTGTCCACCATTCGGATGGTTACTTCATAGTGGTATCAACCATAGCAATTCAGTAAATCTAAATATTTATGTGAAGAGTGTGACTAAAGCAAGTTCAACAGCCCAGCCATACAGATACATGTTGATTTTATTGAAGGACCACTGCTAGCAAAGATTTAACACTCACGATGTGTAGAGTCCAGTTTATTAGCTGAATGCACAATTATTTTTCTATAATCAGAAGCAATTATAACTACAAAGGATAGAAGAAGCAAAGTCTTTTATTCTTGACACTTTTCAAAACAACATGGGCAGTTCCCACGTATATTTGCAGAACCTAATGATATAAGAGATGTACAACAATAAGCATAAGGGTACAATCTGTGTTTGAATGTTTTTTAAATTACGCAGTCACAAATTCATTCACTTGGGATATTACATTAGTATTAACAAGGGAAAAATGTGGCAAATGATCAATTAATTTCTTCTTATTATAGTTCTTATTGCACGTGTAAGAGAGACAGAGAAGTTCAGGGATCTGCCCAAGGCCACAGGTAGAGCTGAAATCACATCAAGGATTAAAATGGAGGGCAAACTTATTATCATTGTATTCACATTTCTTGTAGACTGTGCAATAAAGACCACATGCAGCTAGATAGATTCATGAGACCATTTGACTGTTTCTATTATTTAATAAAACTTGTATGAAAACAATGGGTACTATGTGCAAAAAACCCCAAAACATACATGCTGTAAATGATATATTTTATTTTACAGCCCTTGACAAGTGTGCCTACTGAATATGCCAGGTAAAGATTCTGCTCTGTCAGCACACTGATTGTTGTACATATTGTTCTGATGCTATCAAGACAGAATGTGTCATTGAGTCTCATCATTTACTTGAAAAAAAGAAAATACAACAAATCTGAAAAATGATTAAGCCACACCAGAATGAACTATGAAGAAAGATAATTGAATGGTGAGCCTTAATATCCATTTTTACTATATAAATATATATAAAAGATATATATATACACACACATGTATACATATACACAGAAGTATATTTGTTGCAGTATGTATGCAAGAGTAAAGATTTTATCACCTGCAACATCAAGATGATGCATAAACTCTCTACCTTGGTTCCAGCTGTATAAAGACAGATCAAAGATTCAGACCAGGTGTGGCTCTGGAGTTTCATTGCTCAAGGCTAATTATTCACAAAAAGTCCCCACCCTAGAGACCTGTCAGGCCGGTTTACCTTTTGGTTGGTAGACATTTTAGAGAAGACACTACCTAAGCTCAGCTATTTAGTATGACACACTACAGCATCTAAAACGATTTCACAGGTTTTATGAGATATTTGACGAACTGCAGATTACACGTGAATGTAATTTTGTCACCCAGAAGCAGAGAGGAGTTTCCAAGACATTGAGCGTATGCTGAGCTCTAATTAAAACCAATTTCAGTGAATAGGCAAAAGCACAATACTGTAGAGATGGCTCAGTGTTTAAACTTCATAATGATCAATCCTACTAAAAATATTTATTTTTATCATGACCAAAATGTGTGAAACAGTACACCACATACAATGAAATAACTAATTTAAGAGTACACCAACTATGATAATTTTTTTAAAGATTAGTTTTAGAGATATTTTTTTAAGGATGGTCTCTACCTTTATTTGCTTATGAGTCATTGACTGTGAACAAGGCTGGTACAGTCTGAATCAAAAAAAGGCAAAAGATTTACAGCAATCATCTCTCTTTGTCATAGCTACACAGAGGATTAGCGAAGAAAAACAATGACAGTTTTGTAGAGTAACTATATCCTGGGCACCAAGCTGAAGCTAAACAAGTGGAGACAATCTTGTTTCTTGTTGCAGTGTTCTCTTCAATGTTTTCTAGATTTTCTTTTAATGGTAGAGCTGGATATTCAGGAACCTCACTCAATTATTCGAGCAAAAACTCTACAGAGAGCATAAAATGTATTTCTCAGTAGTAGCAACCCATTTGTAAAAATGGTTACCAATGCTTTATTTAAGCAACTTTTGTTTCTTTTAGAAGTTGAAATTGTGGAGACATTGTTCCTGCCTACCTTTGCTCTTATTTGAAAGAAGATTTTTTTTTTCCTCTTCTCTGCTATTTCTGGTATTTCTATACCTACCTTTTGAAATGTCTTGATAATACTGAAAATTCCAGCATCTATCACATCCAGAGTTTTCAAGAGGCAGGTAAGCTACGCAGCCAATTTGCATGAATATTTCAATTTGGCAATAAAAGCTGAGATTAAAACTCCGTAAAAATTGTCATGGAAGACAATACAATTTCCAGGAACTGACTCAGGAATTAGTAACAATTTCACACAAGAGGACATCTGAAGAACATTTCATCTTCTATCAATACTGCAAACATCAACAAATCAAAGAAATATGTTCGTAAGGAAGGAGTCATTATGCATGAGTTGGGATGCAGATACTTTAGTAAAGATAAATATGTATGAGTGATTATGTGAGCTCTTACTGGGATCAGACAGGTCGTGTTGTTAATGTTGTGTCTAGTCCAATGTACTACACCTGTCATAAAATATCGCATCCACTTATTAAGGGCGATCGCTGCACGCTGAGAGGCTGACTGGGTCACTGGACAGGATGCTCTGGCATAACCACAGGCTGCCAAAGGCTGGCTTCCTCTTTAAGGTCGGTAGGCAAGTATCCTCTTTCCCCCCATAAAAGTAATATTTTAGTCAATTAACTTTATTGGGTGGTTATAACTCCCATGAATAGGTAAACAGAAACTGTTCCTGTGTTTTGTGGCTTTGCAAGATTCAACCTTTCAGAAGGATGGAATCTGTGTTGAAATGTCAGCGCATTGGATACTTTTGAGAGCAATGAGAAAGATTTGTGTGGCTTTTCAACAGGGCAAAAATAAAGTTGTAATAAATCAAATAACATATTTTCTGATAATTCTGATTTCAGGTGTGATTCTTCCTTTTGTTCAGTTTGTGTGTGATCTTGGCTATTTGTATCAGATTAGAAGACCACAAAGATCCTTTTTTTCTTCTAAATCAATGAATTAATTTCTTCCTCAGTTCCCAGGTATGAACTGCATAATTGGAAAAATACTGTATTACTAAACTTGGGATGGCACTTTCTATCACTTTCTGAGCAGAAGGATGTGTCTTTAAGTTTTGTTTTTTTTTTTTCAGTTCAACAATATCATGTAGAAGAATTCAAATGATAATAGCTTACTCTTCCTGCTGTTTTTCATATGTGTTTATGTGTATGTTCTCCTCATTGTGTTACATCCGGGCTTTTGGCAAGGGCACAACTACTTGAAGTCCCACAGAAAACAGCACGTTCAAAACGATTCTTCATGACATCATCAGAACAACTTCTGTAAGTGAGATCAGCTTGGAAGAGGAAGCAGAAGTTACCTGGGATCTCAGGAAGGGGTGGATGAGATTGACTTGGTCCATCAGACCAGGGGTTCATCCTAACAAATATGGCCTTGACATAGATGGAGAAATAATGTTATTTGAAATTAAAATACCTTTAAAAGCTTTAAACTCTTAATTGTGATGTCCTTTCCATTATGTGCCTTGTGTGTTATATAAGACTTGCAAGTGATGTGATGCTTAAGACAGTTTTAATCAGAGCAATCATGAGACCTCTTAGCTTTCATGGAGGGTATCACTATGGATTAGTCCCCAATGGTTAAATGCAGTACCTTGTGAAGAAAGCATATGGATGGTGGTCTGAAATTTGATCTATTAGCTATTACATATCAATTATTAGTACTTTTCTGTTCAGTAAAATGATGACACGGAAAAAAAGTGTGTGAGTAGTCTACCTTTTGGTGTCAGACGATCAGTGAAGCCTTTTTTGCTACTATCTAACAGCAAAATGCTGTTGTAATTTGTAGCAAATGCTATGTAAGGAAATTAAGTATAAGCTACCTGACCTTGGACTTGAATGTATGTGGACTGTCATGGCTTGCATGCCCAGTAACTCCACTCAGATGGGTGGGGATTATGTAAGCACTAAATAAATCGTGTTAATAATAGCTTATACTTTATTTAGTGTAAATAGCTCTAAATAAACAGCATCTAAAACAGCATAACAAGACGGCACAATTTGCTAATAGTGTTGTCCACAGCGCATGTATCACTTCTTCCTCTGGGAAAAAGGGAAAGGAGGGAGAGGAAGAGGGAGCAGAGAGCTCCCTCAGGGACACCATTGCTCCTGAGGGTATCCAAAGGTGAGGTAGAGCTCACTGGACATGTCTGGCTTGCAGATCTGACCTGAAATGTTTGTCATGCTAGTATGGAAATAGGAGTAAGGAGCTGATGTCATGCATAAACATGTGAATACTTTCACATGTGCATATATGGAATTGGAAAAAGAAAAATTGGAATGTGAGGAATTTTGTAGGCTAAGTGTGACTGGAGCTTTCTAGTTTTCTTTTGAAGTTGTGTATTTTGGAGGGGAGAGGAGAGAGCAGAAGAACTGCAGAAAGAGAAGCTGTTATATGACTAGGCAGTCAGTGTTTTCAGGAGTTTGCAAGTATTTAAGAAGTTTAAGGTGGTACATAAGAACCAGAACTCTAATTTTTTCACGAGCTTCTGCCTGTGACACACCTTATTTTAACTGATTATTATACAAATCACAAACTACAAAGATAATTGCTTCCCTGGCCAAATGACAAAGGAATTCTTATTTCCAGTATATGCCCTGTTGAATGCCGAAGGCATTGTACATGCTAAGGCTAATGCTTTGCTGTATAATAGATACCTACTGATTAGCAGTTCTCAAGCTTAGTTTGGTTATGGTGTGATAAATTAGGGAGTGTCTTTCTAAGTAAAACTGACATAATGCTTTTCTTCCACTGGAACTAAGATAAATCTGTGCTTCTGATACAGGACCTCCAGAAAAGTTAATTAGATTAAATTTAAAGCATCCTTTACATTTCATGTATTAGACAATTAAAAAAAAATTATGCCATTCTTCTCACATTTGAGTGTTGTGCCTAATTATTTTCCAAAGTTACATTAGGCAACATGAGTACCAGGCTCACATGTGGCTCCTTTGTCTATATCTCTCCGTAGGGGAAATGCCTTTGCTTTTTCTTTACATTCTACTAATGTTGTTATTTGTAAGAGGCCAAAGAAGACTGCTTTTACTAATTTAGCTTTGGCATTGGATACACACATGTCTCTATTTTGAAGGCTAGCAGAGGAAGCAAACCAAATGCATTTAGAGGAGGAGGTTTCTGAGATGACAGATGCTGGAGTATCACTGTAAAGGGAAAAAAGGGTGATCATATTGATCACTGGTAATTGAGAATGAGAGAGATCCTAATGTCTACTGTTGGAGTGAAAGTGTGCTCTGTGTTTTGGGCAAAGTTTATAACTGAGAGAGATGGAAGTACTTTTGTATCCCTTGGACCTAAGTGACAGCCCAAAGTGACTGCCCAGCAATCAGCTAAGACAGCAAAGCATGGCTGTCATTTTGTCTGGATAAGTGGCTCTTTCTTACACTTCATAAAGATTGACGAGGTTCTGAATCCTTCCCAAAAATATGCTGGTGTGATTCAAATCAAGTTTGTCTTTGGACAGATGAGATACACAGCTTGAAAGCCTTAGAGACTGAGGCTGTGAGAAAGAATGAAAATTTGGGAACTGGATCAAGATTAACCTGGGGTGCTTGGGCAGTCCCATACCCATACATCTGTGCCAAGTGGGTGACCACAGTAAAGTCCTGAGGTCTGCGCAGATGACCTGATGCTGAGAAGCCAAATGCACCCCCTAGGACCATGCACAACAATTTGGTATAAAGTGGTTTAAGATTAATGGTTTTCCATCTGTTTACCTGCCCTAAATAAGCTCTGAATATGTTTGCTAAAACATATGGATAAGGAGTCAAATCGCTAGCAAAAATATGCTAAATGCATGCCAGAGCAAATACATGAACCATTCAAAAAATATTTGTGCAGGCAAATAAGTGGTTTTAAAGACATCAGAGCAGTAGGAGGGAGAAACTTTACACCATCTTCTGTGATGTTTTCACTGTGCTGTTCATGTGGGAGTAGTTACTAAAGATCAAAGATCACATTTCAAAAGAGGAAAAGAATAATGTATTCACACTTATTCACATAATTATTCCCAATTAGCTAGAAGATAAACATAACTGTCATTTATATATTTTATGGATTCTGTTTTTGTATTTGTAGGTCACACAATGAAACCCCACATTACATTACAGACTCCACCTTAAATTTAATATCCCATGAGGACAATAAGACTTATATGATGAGAAGAAGGTGACTACTTGGTGTTCCTACTATTACTGACCTAATACTATAAGAATATCAAAATAAAATTTATCAGTACTTTAATCAGTGATATTCCTGTAATGGAATACCCATGGAATGATCATATAATCATGCACACAACCAGTATGTATGTCTATACATATTTCAGCCTGCCTTTTCTAGAAGACAGATATTTTATCAGGGAGGATATGAAATAATTATTTGAATTTCATTAATAACTATTTTTAGATTACCTAGTCAGACAACACTCAAACAGAGTCACACACAGCACACTGTCCATGTCCTAATCTTATGTTAATTACTTCAATTTATAAGAAAGCACCCGTTAAAATTGTCTTTATGATTCTAACTTTCTATAAGATTGGACATTATAGGTGGATGTCATGAAGGAAGCATCATCTATCCTCTCCAAGTTCACAGTAAATACTATCTGTCATTCTTTCAAGATAAAAATTTTAGCATGAAAGTAGTGTTACAAATGCAATCCAGATTTACCCATTAGGCAGTAAACCACAAATTCTACTGCTGACTGTTGAGAATTGTTCTGGGGCTGAAAACCACAGGACATGCATAACAAAATAAAGTCTGAGTAGCTGACAATCAGAAGTCAAGATGTGATAGTACCTCCCAGACGCTCACTGTCCCATTTGGGATACAGCTGATGTGGGTGTGCAGCTAAACTGAAAGGTGACCAGAAGACCCTGCTTACTTGCTTCCACCCAAATCATTGTAATAATGTATGTCCATTTCTTTGTCCTTCACCTTGGGGCCAAAAGTCAGTGGAAGCCATTAAAGAATTGTAGTGATTCAAATATTTATTAGTGGTTGAAGAACTCAGGAAAGGCTGCAATGAATAGGAAAGTCAGGGACAATTTATTGTTAAAAAAATGCAGAAATTTTGTGTAAAAACAAACAAAACTTTTCAGCTCTATAGCACCTTGAAACAAAAGCTCTCCTAGCTGGAAAGATCATATCTGGATCATCTGAGTTGCCTGTGGACTTCTTGACAGGCTGCAGTCTGTCAGGGGGTGCCTACTCCACGTGGAGCCTTGTCTGTGATCCACAGTCTCTTCAGGGGTGTACCCACTGTGGCATAGACTTATCCACAGCCACCATCCCTTTGAGGTGCACCTATTCTAGCAGGGCCTTCTCCATGGGCCAATGCCTTCAGAGACAGACCTGCTCCAGCATGGCCTTACCCACAGCCACAGTTCTTTCAGAAGTAAACCTGTCCTGACACGGCCTCACCCTTGGCTGCAGTCCTTCCAGGAGTGTTCCTGCGCTGTCACGGGCTTATTCACGGCCACACGCTTTGAGGTGCTCCAGCACGACCTCATGCACTCTGGTGCTACAAGGTGCTCCTGCAGCAGCATGGATCATCCACAACCACAGATGCTTCCAGGTGTGCCTACTCCTGCATGGACTCACCCTTGGGCCACAACCCCTTCAGAGGTACACCTGCTGGGACACCGACATAACCATGGACGCAGAGTGTCCTGGTCCCATGTGGGCTCATCCACAGGGGATAGTCCCTTTGACTCAAGCTCACACTGGAGTTCCAGCCTGTCCAGGACCACAGCACAGAACAAGCAGGGATGCCATGGCCACCTGCCGGCCCTGACCCATTGCCACTGCTGTTATTAAAATATTCCCAAGCACAGTTCTACAACAAAGGGCAAAAGCAAAAGTGGCTACTGATGAACATTGAACTCTAATATACAGCGGGACAAGCAAAGACCATGGCAAGCACAGGAGCCTGCCAATTAATTATTTTATTGCAAAACAGCAATAAAATAAGATCTAAAACCAATCTAGCACATTTCAATGTCCAAACATCCCCTCCTCCCTTCTTGCTCCAGTTTTATAACAAAAAAATTGCACATTTTTTTCCAAACAGCTAAAATCTTGCTTCTTAGCATTCTCCTTATTACATGATGATAAGCCCCTAATCTGTCACCAGAAATAACTACTGATACTATTTGTTTAAAGTATTCTGTACCTAGATTATGGGATAACGAATCATTCCTAATAGAATTCAATATAGCTTTACATTGGAATGTTCCACAAAGTGTTCAGCACAAGGACACTGTATTTTTAAAAATTATAAAAACCAACATACTTAGGAGCAAATCTGTATGATCCTACGCAGCGGTTGATATTTGAGCTAATGTGTTCACAGGCACATAATAGCACCATGAAGAAACATTAGCTAAGGTTTTGAAACAGCATAACTGCTTGCCAGCTAATTAGTCCGAATGCAACATGCCACTGATGCAGTTAACAGTACTGGCTCAGTGATATGACAGGGATTTCTGCTCTGTTACACAGTACAGACTCCCCTGTAATGTTATGCATTTTACATTTTTTAGGTGCTTTTCCATGTTTCCTGTTTGCACATAAAATTTCATGTACCTGCAGATTCACACTGAATAATTGTAAAAAATAAATGCTGTATAAAGCATCTGCCATATGTGCAAAATAAATTGGTTAATTCTAGGGGTTTCTTAATCTAAGGAACATTTCTTGCAGCCATCATGCTTTAGGACTGGGATCATAGACCAAGAGAATGAATATTTTCTACCACTTCCTGCCTCTGTTTCTGAAGTATGGGCTAGTAGGTGGAATGAATAAAAGAAAACAAACTCCCTGTTATCATTCATGGCTCGAGTGTGTGTAGGCTCAGCCTGCTCTCTCATGATTTGTAGGGGGACCCTGGATGACAAACATTTCTTTCCTATTTGGCTCCACGGCCAGAGGTGGCTCCAAGGCTCAGCAAGGACTCAAACTCTGGTAGACAGCTTTCCTGGCCCTGCAAACTGTGGCAAAACCACAAATCTTTGACCACACATGAGAGCCGTGAAGGATAAGCGTGCTGTGGCTTGCTGCTGACAGAGTACACTGGCTTCCTACAAACTGCCTTACCCCATGATCACACAAAGCAAGACCCAGTGTGCAACTGGACCCAAGGGGGAAGCTGCCACAGCAGCAGAAATTTTTTCATTACTTTTGCCTTGAGCCGGGCTTTTGGGCACACAGCAGCTGCCACAGCAACACCACTTTGCTGTAAGGTTTTTGGTGGAGCAACCTTGGCAATGGAACCTCAATACAACCAGAGAAGGGAAACCCCTGAGACAGAAAACCCAAGAAGAGGGATAGTGTTTCCTAAAGTGGCATCACTGCACATAAGGGATGGAGAAGTAAGCCATAAAAGGGATATTGACTATAAAACCATACCAGTATATCCTTAGTGCTGTTTTTCAAAAGGCTTTTCTCAGCAATCCAGCTCATGTGCCAGCTTTCTGGCAAACTCTACAGCGGGTTTCTCCATGTGGTACTCTCCAAGAAATAAGATATAATGATTACTGCAATATAAACCAAAGGCAAATAATTTGGCTTGAATAAGTCTTGATCCAATATTTCAAGAAAGACAAATCAGTCAAGATCAAAGACTATATTAGGACCCATCTGATCCAAATCTTTTTCTGGGCCTTTTCAGCAGAGTCAGCATCCTTGGACTAGTGATTTCATAGCTCCATACCTTTGTATCCCTCCCTGAAAAATCGGCTATAGACATTCCTGCCCTGTGAGGTGTTTCAAGGAAGTTTTAGGAGAAGGATGCTATTTATGAGCAAGCAGCCACAAAACAGTAAGCAACCTCAAATCGAGTTTGATGGCTGCCCATCAATCAGTATCACAATTATCAGCGTGTCTGTGTGCAGAAGATCCAGCGATGTCTGTCTTTAGGTCTGCTTTCACTCTCCTTTAATGAACAATACATTTACCTGCCATTTGCAATCATTCTTTCTTTGCTCAAAACAGCTGCCCTCTATATTTTGCCTGCTTGGGTATAAAAATGAAATAAACAGACCAGCCTGATCTAGTGATGATTCATTTGGGGTCCAGGACTATACATGTGAGAAAACATGCAGTATTTCTTCATGTTTACCACCCCTGAGGCCTCTGCCTCTTTTCCAAGAAAACCTGCTGTGTTATGCACACATGTCACCGTGCCTGCACATGGCTTCGTTTGCTTGTACTGTTCTATGCCTATCTGCCCCACCTGTGTACACATTTATTATATAAATAACTATGAGTAGGGACTTTTCTGTGATCTACCCATGAGATTTAACAGTAAGCTGCTCAAGTTTACAAGTAATGCACTGATATTAGATACAACAATAAAACTCTCCCAAAACAAGAAAACACAAGCATACAGCGAATGCTTGATGTTGATGTGGTGGAAGAGCTTGTGTGGTGTTGCCATGGTCCTGCAGATATTCCAAAGGCAGTGGTGGTGCAAGCACGACCCTATGATCATCCAAGTTGAACAGACAAGATTCAGAGCAAAGGATGTCGTGTTGGTCTTTCAGTGTCCCTATAAAAACTTGAGGAAACTCAAATAAGCCAAAGAAAGGAGAGAAATAACAAGGTCATCCCATAAGGATGTAAGATGTTGACCATGCAAAAGCATTGACTGTTTGGAGTGTTTATGTGCACTCTAAGAGGAGCTAGAACATGCTTCCAAGTCTTGTATGAGATAGAATGGCTGGAAGAACTTGGCAAAATTGCTGTTACACAACTGTGGAGAGACTACAAAGCATTAAATGGGAAGACACAATTTTAGAGAATGTGCTGCTGTATTATCAGCAGTTATCAACCATAAAGAGACCAGCAAAATAATAAAAAGTATCTGCTCCCCAAAACCACACATGAAGTAAGTATTGCACCAATGAACATACAGCAGTCTTCCAAGATGATCTCACACTGAAAGCAGCAAGGGCAAATGGAACAGGAAAAGTTAAAAAATCGGCTATGTAGAATAAAAATTTTCATATTATAACTCATGGCAAAGGAATGATGTTAATTTGTATTGATCCCTTTAAAGATAATATTAGGAGGCATATTGTTATCGCAAAAATTCATTTGCAGGTGTATGTGGTTTTGTCTATCAAGTAGATTGGCCCAAGGGGAACTAATTGCAAATTGGGCTATTATCAGCCAGCCAGTGATATAATGTCTTTAACATACTGACCTCAACTATTCATTTTAATTTAATGTATTGCAATACTTTATGTTAATAAAATTAGTGAGTTGTCTCTTAAGGCCCTGTCTTATTCTATCCCACTGTAAAAGAAATTGTCACCTTTCTACATAAGAAACAAATACAAACTCATTCTCTGTTAGAAGAATTTTTATTATGCTTATGTCTTGATATTCTTATCTAAATCCTGTTTGCCTTTTCCACTTCCTTGCAGTATGAGCTTTTTCAAGGGCATCATCCTGTTTTCCCGACTTTGAAAAAATCAATAATATTCTGGAAATCAGAACATATGCTATTTCTTAAGAGTTATATCTATTTAAGGCACAAAAAGGGAGAGGGTTATGTAGGACATATATTTTTTACACCAGATATATTTAAAATATATAAAAGCTTACTTTCCTTGCATTATATGCAGAATATTCTAAGTAAAAAAATGTACAATATATTCCATGTGATAAAAGCTAAACCACTTGGCAGTAAGCACAGTGTCTCACTTTTGTACCCTTGAGTTATGTGAGAAATTAAAACCAAAGATTATTTCTGGCAGTGTGCTCTCTGCTTTACAAACATGAGACTTTGGTTGCTTTCCAACTTACCTCCCTCTTTCTATAAAGGACAATTTTATTCTGTGCTGGACTGGTAATATTCAAAATCCCTTTAATCTCAGTATTATGATCAGTTTTCTCTCCATCTGGCAATGAGCTTGAAAACTACCAAAATCATTCAGCTGCTCTTTCTTTTGTCATCTCAGTTGCATGCTCAAGGCAGTGTTTCTTGTCTCGTATACCAATGAATATTTCTATTTGCTCCATCTTCTCTACCAAGTCATGGTGAACATTACCAGACTCTTGGCTTCCTGTCTAACACTGCAAAAAGGACTCTCAAGTAAAAAGATGCTACCACACAGTGAAAGCACTTTCTTACAATAATGAGTTAGAATTTATTCTGCAGTGATCCTTACCATTCCTTTACAGGCCTTTTGCTCATTCCTCATACCTTCTGTAAATGTCACATGATCTTCTAACCTGTTTTTAATTGCTATCTAGTATTTCCCTATGGAGAATGAATTTTTAAATGTTTCTGATATACCTGTGACTAATACATCTTGATGGACTCTTTAGGTCTTTCTCTTACCCACAGGAAAGCTAGAAAAGCATCCTGGAGTTCAGGAGTTAAAGCTTAATGGCTCCTTGAAAAAAGAGACAGGCAATTGCTCTCCTTTTGAGATATCATCAGGTCAGCTGAAACAACATGAAATGCTCCAAACAAAAGCAGGGATCGGTCACTTGAGCCATACCAACTGCTGGAAAATCTGATGCCCTTTCTGTGGCACCCACGCAGCACCGTGATTAATTGGCAGCCTACTGACCTAGACAGTTTCCTGTTTTGCCTGAGCCTACAGCCATCCCCAAATCCACATTCCCAATTTGGCAAACCAACATGGGAGGCACAGGTATGACAAAAGCCCGGTGGCATTACAGGCAGTCCTCACTTCAGACTTGTAGGTGCCAACGGGTCTTTACTGGTGGTAAAGTAATGATGCAGGAATGCAGCTACTGCCAGCGGAGACAGCAAGTGACAGGCTTTGGAGATGCTGCTTATATGCCTACAGTATCAATTATTTTCCTACACCCTTTTCTGTAGCTGTAAGTAACTTGCCAGGGTATTAAGGATGCAGCTTTAACTATCTAAAAGCATTAATGCTGAGCATACTGATTTCAGAGTCACCTGAATGAAAATTGACCCTAAAAATATATTAAATAGTACTAAATACATGTAGGGGTCTGGAAATTATTAATAAATAATTGATCAAGAAAAAGAAAGAGAAGAGGACAGAAAATAAATTCTTGCTAAGGAATCAAGTAATAAGATCAGAAAAACAGAAGTTTTATTGATACTTCTGATCAATTCCAAAACACAGGCTTATTGTATGCATCTATATATTAATAAAAACCATTATCTCTTCCCTCTCACTCTAATAAGCATCCAGTCTGAGCTTAGAAGCACCAGAAACACTGCAGATTTTCAGTGTTCTGTTGTATCCTGCAGGGCTCATGGGAATTATTGCGAGAACACACCTAAAACATAGGAAATTTACCCTTAGCAGTCCATTGTTTTCTTTCCCAGACATCTTCACTACTTTTCCGTCTACACTCTCTTCTGTTTTCTGTGAGGAACAAAGCTGAGGAGAGGAGACGAGACCATTTTCTACATAAGACAGAGACAGGGAAAGGTATCTTGTGTCTCCTGGCCCAAGTGAAACCTGCCCTTCAGGACCAATCCAAAGTTTCAAGGAAGATAAAACCATCCTTCTCATGGCATTCATTATGCTGTGCACTGGAGGACAAAAGGTTAAAGAGGTATGTATTTCCATACATCCTGTTTATGTGAATTGCTAAGGTCAGGCCTGAGTTCTCCTGAAGGTTTGGGAAGAGACACTGGAAGAATCTTCTCTCCAAGGGAATCTCCCTAGGGTTTTGATAGTAATTTCAGTAGTCCTGTACAGTGTCTCACTTGACACATGGGCTGTAATCAGAGCAGCCTTTCCCTCTAGGGACAGGTCTACATGCCCATAAAGACATGATGAAACAGAAAACAAAGGAAGGTTCGGAGATTTCAAATCTCTTAGAAGTCCTGGGTCATGATGAGCTGTGCAATACCCTGCAAAATGACAATAGGAGGACATTTTTATTGTTGTCATTGTCCTTCCCTTTCTCTTCTCCTGTTCACCATCTTCCATGAGGCCCAACACACTAATTTGAAGAGCAGAAGGAGCATAGCTGTGCTATTGCTTTCTTTTCCCCAAATTGTTTATCTGCATCAAGGTTTAGATTACACTGTAAGTACTCCTGCTGAGGTCTGTGTTTAGCCAGCAGTTTGTAAAGCAGCAGCAACAGCACAAGAGCCTTGATAGCCACAGGGTGCTGGAAATCTCTTTGTAAAAATAAATGATCATGTATAGGTCAATATTTTTAAAGCATTCAGTCTACAGTATTTAAAATCTTAACAATAGATACAATAAAATGTCTACACACCCACCATTTTCACTCGTATTTGGGGAAAGTTGGGCTGGGTATGGAAAGGCAGCTTAGTAGTACCAGATACTGGAGAAACCCTGAGTCAGCTCTGTGAGTTCCTACTTGAGGTCCCTTATAATAGATCTCTTGGTACACAAAAGATTGGTACACACAGATTTGGAGGATGAGTGCGTAGTCTCCATTTACAAGCAAACATTAAGAATGTTACATTGTGTTCTTTGGAACAGGATTCAAGGCTGAGTCGCCCAATTTCCAGCCTAATGGGAAACTATCAGGCACCTGAAACCTTCTCTCTGCAGAGAGTTAATACCTAATAACCTTGGTCATTCCCATGAGTAGCGCAGAAAAGAGGCAGAAAATGATTTTAAATACATAGAGTATTTATATATAGTGCTTACTCATAGAGTAAGCACTATAGTCTGAGTAGTACAGACAGCTGATTACACCCTGCCTTCCCACGTTTTATGAGAAAGAATTGATTGAAGCACCTAACCTGAAGAGGAAATTCAAACGGCAAATAGATGGCTTCTTAATCTTCTTTACAGCCATGGATTAACCACTAAGTTTTCTTCCTGAATACTTCTGAGTTGTCAGTTTAGGCTGCTCCCTGTTCCTTTAGGATCCTCACACAACATCTTAAGCTTTGCAGAGCTTTATATACTGCAGGAAGATTCGGCATTGAATTTGAGGACTGTGTGGACTCTTGCTGGTGAAATGGCATGAAATGAGCATTAGAAACTTTTATACAACTTGTGTTACATGAACATACTTCTGATGGTTAGGAACCATCCCTAACTCTGATGAAGTCAGCAGTTGAACTCACACTGATGGCAGAGCTGCAGACTCAAGTCTCAGCATCATGCTGGCCAGAGATCTCCACTGATGGAGCATGTCCTGAGATGTGAGGTATTTTCATGGAGAGTATGAACAGAAGAGTGAAACAAAAGGCTCAGGAACCATGGAGTCTTGAGGGTTTAGCCAACACAGATCACAAAGTAAAGAAAGAGCAAATGAACTTCACTCATCAAGTGCTCCTTTCTAATGAGAGGGCTAGTTGAGCCTCATTTGACTAAAAGCTTTATTACAGATTGTGCACATATTAGCCACACATCAGTCATATAAATTGCTGTGACTGCTGACTACAGAAATCTTTGGTGTTACCTAAAATGATCCTTTCTTAAGGAAGTAATAGAGTAAGACAGATGCTCATCTATCACTACAGTGTAATAGTAAGAGGAAAACAAAAAGGGGCAAAATAAAGGTAGATATTTTATGGAGCAACATTTTAATTTATAATCTAATAAAATATAATATATAATTATATGCAATATAATTAAAAGGTATCATTAACTCTTGATAAAAAAATCAGTTTCTCACACATCAGCTTCATGGCGTAGAACAGTTCAAAAGCCTGATCAGCTCTGATTTACTTTCAGAAGACCTCAGGGTGTATTCACCTCAGCTACGATGCAGAACAGGGATCCCTAATTGTGGAGGCTACACTGTACCCTATACACAACCAGCTGACTTCAAGAGGTGGTGTCCAGTCATTCACTAGATAAAACTGGACTGTGGTTAGCCCTTTCCTGGAGCAAACTGCAGCTAATTGATTGCAAGGAAAGGGTGCATGATTCCAACACAGTACCTCCCATACATTCATTGTCACTTGTTCATCCCTTGACAAGGAAGTTATAGTTTTGAAGGATTCATCTACAGCCTGTCCAAACCTGTCAAGTCACATGTGCTGAGTAAAGGCTTGCTCACCCTTCTGGCCCCCTCTGCCCGTCCCCTCCCAGTGACATCTCAGATTTTGCAGCCCATAGAGACGGCTTCTCCCTTTGTTGACCCCCTGCGTCACATGCAGCCCTGTCCTGGGAAAAATGCTGTGTGTAGGTCCTGTCTTATCACAGGCTTTTCCAGCATCATTCCCATATCTTGCGAAATCTAGTTGCAACATATTCAACAGCTCCTCCTACTGCAGTGGTATTGATGGTCCTCTAAACAGATGCAACTTGTATGTGAGTTGGGAAGTAAATGTAATCCTGCCTCCATTTACTCAAATTTCTCTCTATCTTCAAATGGAAAAGACAGGCAAGTCTGAGAAGAGTGTAATGTTAGTCACTGGGTGTGCTGAACTCAGTGCAAAGCTATCCCCATTCTCAAAGCTCATGGGAAAAGTTTGGTACTTTTTTGGCTGATTCAGTGCAAAGAATTTTTGATTGTTTCCTCTCAAAGCAAGGTAGACTTGCATGTCATTCACTTACTAATTCAGTCCTAGCTTATATTTTTCAGCAATTCTTTTCCTAGCTAATCTTTCATATATGCATGGGTGGAGTACTCATGGTAGCTCAAACCTGTCCAGCAAGAAAGAAGTCACTGCATAGAAGATGTATAAATCTCCATTACACATTTAAAATTGTAAGTGACAATGTATTCTGGAGTCTCAGAGTGATTCCAAGAGTTTTTCGATACCATATTATTAAACTTTTATTTAGAGAATGCTTGTTAGATGACATTAGATTTTTTTTAAATAAATGCGCTAACTTGGTAGCATTTTATTAGGTACAGGATATGGTCTTTTATACTGAGATTGTTGTGTCTGGTTAATTCACAGTTCCAAACTAAGAAAATTCAAACTCTTGTTCTGTTGTTTGATTAATTTATTTCTTGTTGTATTCAAAGGTTGGGAGAAATACTTTTGCTGTTATAGCAGTGCGATAAGCACCAAATACTCCAAATTATTCACATGTTGGGAAATGTCCTCAAGCATTTTTACATTTTGTTACTCAATTTTTCAGTCACAATGTTGAACTGACAACATTTTTTCTCATTGCTTTCATTTTTCAAGTTATAATAGAAATAAATGAATGTTCATTAAAACATTTATTCACTTTGGACTCCCTGAATGGCTTTTTAAGCTTGTTATGGAAATACAAGTTATGCATAATTAACTGCAGAGTAAAAAAAAAAAAAAATAAAAAAAAATGAAACATTGCCAGAGCTTTACATTTGCAAAATGATCCAGTAAAAAAACCAAGAAACACAAGAACGCCTAAAGTAAAAAACATCCATATAAAATGGAAACAGCAATTGATTTTATTCAAGAAAAATATGCCTATTTCTTGAAATGTCTCTGTGCTGACAAGTCATGAGATACTATGATGAGAAATGAATTGACTAAATTAATATATGTACCATGTTGAGAATAACCTGATGAAATATTTAATTTTAAAAGAATATTATATTCCAGGATAAATATCTGCTCCTTAAATATATTGAAAAAAAAAGTGAAAGAGAATGATATTTCTAGGACAAAAAAGGGTAAAATATGCCATCAAGTTATAATTCTAATAGAACTAGAGCAGTTCAATAAAAAATGGAGTCAAACGCTTCCATCGTTTACACAGAGCTGATTCTGTCTACATTCATAAATGGCCTGTCAGATGTCTGGGATAAAATTCCAATAAATATTTTTTGAATAATTGCATTAGAATATGGGAAAGGGACAGGTCTGGTGCTGTTTTTCAGGGTTTGCTGTTTTGTCTTTCTTTTTTATACCATATGACCAGTGGTCCCAGCTGGGCTATCAACAGAGCTTGGACCTCTTTAGAAGGACACGTCTCACTCACATTGCTCCTTAGTACATTGGAATGCCCATGTCTTTTAACATCTGTGACTCACTTGTGTCTATGCCCCTGTTTAACATATTTTATAATAAATTCTTCAGAGAGCTGGAGTTCAACTGTTCTAGACAACCTCTATTAGCATGAATCATTATAATCTAAACATTCAAAGGTAGAACTGGATCTATGTAGTCTGGTTTCAGCATAGTAAAACCTAGCTTGCAAACATATGCTAGCCTGGAGCTCTATCACTTAAAAACAAACTTGAATTTGTTATGCCAAAAGCAGTATTCATTAGTCAATCTTGATTTTCAAATCCTGGCTTGTAATACGAAATCGAGATAAATAAATGTTTTAATAAATGTAAGCACTAAAATAACTTGAGAAATAATGCTTGTGATTATCAAGGTGTTGCTTTGTCCTTACATAATGAATGTTCCAGGCAGCCCTGATTCTCCCACCTCAAAAAAAGGATATGGAAGAGTTGTAGTAGATAGAGGGGAGGCCAATAAAGATGATCAAAGGTATGAATGACTTCCAGAGGAAGAAGAATTATACAGACTAGGAAACTTTATCCTGGAAAACAGACAGTTGAGGGCATATATGATAAATTCATTAAAAATGGGGAGTGGCTTGGGAAAGGTGAATAGGCATCACTTGCTCATTGTGTCTCTCAATAGCAGAAGTAGTGACATCAAATTAATCTATAGGTGGTTGGTTCAAAGGAAACAAAATGAGTTTTTTCTTCCATGCAGAATGTGTTACCGTTAAGTAGTACTTGTGAAAGGGTTTTTTGAAAATTAAAGCTTGCACAGGTGAAAGGCCAAACTGGAGAAGTTCATGGAACAGAAATCTATAGGGTCACAGAGTACACAGCGCTCATGAACTGCCCACGTTGCAAGTAATTAGTCTGCTGCAATGCTTGGGAGAAAAGTCACTGCTCACTTGCCCTGTTTTCATAATTTTTCACTTGGTATCCTGTTCTATCCATCATCTTGTTCTGGTCCAGCACAGTTATTCTTATGTTCTTTGCTTGTTAATGGACCATCTTGAATATTTATTACTTTTTTTGGTACACACCCAATAATTATGAGTTTATCTCTCAAGATTATTTCCTGAAGAACATTGCAGAAAATCTGTCAGAATAGAAATAAAATATGAATGAATATAGTGTGATCTGCTTTTAAAAATGAAATAAAACATAAAATACTAGTCCAAATGTTTGTAGGTTAAATATGCATGTATATTTTTACTAAGTCTTCTATTATGGTATAAAACATGTAAGAGATTTTAATATTGCTATGAAAATGAATCTTTCTCCATCAATGAAATTAAGTGCCAAAATATATTTTTAAAAGTCATTATATCGGAAATGGAAATAGTATGTAATGAGGACTGGGAAAGCAGACAATTATAGGTTGAAGACTCTGACCTGTAATACAGGTAGTATTGCTAACTATTATTGGAACTGCTTACATTATTTTCCTGCTTGAAAATCTAGTGAAACATACTCTGATTTTGATCGTGTCTTAATCATGAAATATGACAATTAAATACGTGTTTTACTTGACAACTTCATGAAAGAAAATTCAACACTTGGGTATGCCACTGACAGACCTCAGTGAGACACTGTATGGGAAGGTATTTATTTGTTTCTGGTGAATCTCCTTTATTTATCTGGCAGGTGAAAATGCTGTTCAGTTGAAAGTAGAAAAGTGGAGTGCAAAGCTGATTTTAAACTCATGGTTAAGCACATCTCTCTGGCCTGATGATTTCATGGGGTTTTTTTGAGACTTGGTACGGAAAAGGGAACAGAATACATGAACATTTAATGCTGTCCCACAGGACATCCCTGTCTCTAAAGTGGGATGTCTCACTTTTGTCCCACAAATACATGGATTTGATGTATGGACCACTCAGTGGAACTGGCTGGAGGATGGCACTCAAAGAGCTGTGGTGAACATCTCTGTGGCCAAGTGGAGACCAGTGCTGAGTGGCATTCCTCAGGGGGCAGCACTGGGACCAGCACTGTTCAACATCTTTGCCAGTGTCAAGGAGAGTGGGATTGAGTGCACCCTCAGCAGGTTTGCTGCTGACAGCAAGCTGTGTGGTGTGGTCAGCACGCTGCAGGGAAGGGATGCCATCCAGTGGGACAGGGACAGGCTTGAGAGGTGGGCCCGTGTGAACCTCATGAAACTCAACAAGGCCAAGTGCAAGGTCCTGCACTCGGGCTGGCACAATCCCAAGCACAGACAGGTTGGGCAGAGAATGGATTGAGAGGAGCCCGGAGGAGAAGATTTTGGGGGTGCTGGTTGACATGAAGCTCAACATATCTCAGCAGCTCATGCTTGCAGCTCAGAAAGCCAGCATAGCCTGGGCTGCATTAAAAGCACTGTGGCCAGCAGGTTGAGGAAGGGGATTCTCTCCCTCTATTCTGCTCCTGTGAGACCCGACTCGACATATTACGTCCAGCTATGGAGGCCCAGCATAGGAAGGATGGGTACATGGCAGAGCAAGTTCAGAGGAGGGCCACAAAGATGATCAGAGGGCTGGAGCACCTCTCCTACCAAGACAAGCTGAGAGAATTAGGATTGTTCAGCCTTGAAAAAAGAATATTCCAGGAAGACCCTGTAATAGTCTCTCAGTACCTAGAGGGGGCCTACAGAAGAGCTGGAAAGGGATTTTTTATAAGGTTATGTAGTGATGTGGCAGGAGAGAATGGCTTTAAACTGAGAGTAGGTTTAGATTAAAGAAATTCTTTACTGGGAGGAGGGTGAGGCACTGGAACAGATTGCCCAGAGAAGTTGTGGATGCCCCCTGGAAGGAGCTGGCTGGATGGGCCTTAGAGCAATCTGGTATAGTGGACAATGTCTGCCAGTGGTAGGGGCCTGGAATGGGATGATCTTTAAGCTCTTTTTCAACTGAAACTATTCTATGATTAGATGATAATTCTAGTTGGTCAAGTGGTGTGTTTGTAAAGGAAATGTGAATCCAACCAGCAAAACACACAAATGCCATTGGGAAAGCTGACAGTTTTGCAGAAGTGAAAGCAAAGGACTTACACCTCCTTTGCTTCTTACTTTCTTTGAGGAAGAGGGAAGTATCTGCCTTGGCAACAGTGACTAAAAATCAACAGTAGCAAACACACAAGTATGTCTGTTCACTAGTAGTGGAATACATGAAACGAGATGTCAACTGGTATTTCTAGCACTCTTAATCAACAGCAGTTTCTTTCCTAGCGCTTTCTCCTGTCACGGGGCCCCACAGCATGTGTCCCCACATGACCCAGTAGGAAGTGTCAAAGAAATCCAACTAGGCTAATCAAAGACTCCTGACTGCTCCAGAGGGCAGGACATGGGACAAGATGGAGTATTAACCTCTGGGGGAGATGCTGGAGGGGAAGGACTGTTCACTCCCCAAAGAAACAACACTTTGAGCAGTCACATCCCCAATGTGTCTTTTCTCATATTTTGCTCATATTATCCAACTATTAAGAAAACATAAGTTAAGAATCAAAAAGTAACAGCAAATGTCTAAATATCCTTTTTTTTTGCAGGTTGCAACCAACCTCAACTTGCACAGACTTGCATACCAGCAACTCTCATTAGTACATAAAACATAAAAATTAATCAACAAATATTTGAGATACAGATGGTTTGTTTTGCTATTAACATATATATCTTCAGCAATGGTTTTACTGTCTGAATTTAGTTTTAGACTTACTGTCCTTTGCAGCTCAGAAAATAACCTTTCTTTTCGCTTCACTAATAACATTTTATAACTGACACCAAGTGACAGATTAAAGCACACTATTCCACTCTGCACAGAAGGAATGTGTAAGCATAAACCCCCTAATTAACAGCATATTCTAATAAAATTATTTGTTCAATATTATCTCATTTTCTGTGGTCTTTCATCATGTCAAATTTGGAGGAAATAAAACAATGGGCCAGTTATAATACAGCACACTCCTCAATCTGTCAACCAGGAAAAACTGCTGCCATCAAAACAAAACCCAGCAACAGTGGTCTCTTATTTTGTGTTAAGGATATTGACCATCACCAAGAAGAAAATTCCCTACCAAAAGTTATAAGACAAAGACTCTTTTTCAATCAAGAGGGATATTTCATTATTCTAAAAAAAGTCACAAGGCAGTGATATGTGAAAGCACTAGTTTATGAAAAATTAGTCACTTTTGGCAGAGGGGGGAAAAGTGTAGGTAAAAGAACCATCTGAAAATAGAGTTGGGCCTTTCTTTCTGCAGAGGAAGTTTGGTGGAAAAGATTAAGAGGTTGTTTCAGTAAGAGGTGGCATGAAGAGATGAAACAATAATTTAGAAGAAAGGTGATTAAGTGAAACAGAGAAAGCTGAAGGCAGAGGGGCCCTGACAAGAGACTTTGATAAATTAGAGGGCTGGAAAATCACCAAATGTATGAAATTTAATAAGGGAAAGGGCCAGATTCTGCAGCTGAGATGGGGCAAACCTGGATGTACAGGCAGACTGGGGAATAAGATACTGGAAAAATGCACCATGGAAAGGGACCTGGGGGTCCTGGTGAATGGCAAGTTGAACATGAGTCAGAAGTGTCCTGGCAGCCAGGAGAGCCAACCCTGTCCTGGGGTGCACCAGGCACAGCATCGCCAGCTGGGCAAGGAAGGGGATCGTCCCACTCTGCTCTGCACTGGGCCAGCCTCACCTTGAATATTGTGTGTAGTTTTGGGCACTACAATATAAGACATTAAGCTATTAGAGAGTGTCCAAAGGAGGGCAACAAAAATGGTGGAGGGCAACAAAGATGCTGAAGGCCTTGAGGGCAAGCCATTTGAGGAGCAGCTAATGTCACTTCGTTTTTTCACCCTGGGGAAGAGGACACCGAGGGGAGACCTCATTGCAGTCTTTAACATCCTCATGAGGGGAAGAGAAGAGGCAGGCACTGATTTCTTCTCTGTGGTGACCAGTGACAGGACCCAAGGGAATGGTCTGAAATTGTGTCAAGGAAGGTTTAGATTGGATATCAGAAAAAGATTCTTGACCCCAGGAGTGGTTGAGCACTGGAAAAGGCTCCCCAGAGAAGTGGTCACAGCACCAAGCCTGACGGAGTTAAAGAAGAGTTAGGATAACTCTCTCAGGTACCAGGTGTGACTCTTGGAGTGTGTAGAGAGAGGATTTGGACTTGATCCTTGTGGATCTTTTCCAACTCAGAATAATCTGTGATTCTTTGAAGTGTGTGGAAGAAGGGGGTTCTAGGCAACCAGAGCTGCAAATGGATGGGTGAGTCATGTTAACACTGAAGATGCCTGAGTTTAACATATTATGGAAAAGGGAACCATAGAAAAAATGTTGAGAGAAAGAAAAGCAGTAAGAATGATTCAAGAAAATGATTTTGTAATGTACGGAAATAGACATCCAAAGCTTTCTGAAAGTTTGAAATAAGGAAAAAAAATGTGGCTGATTGTATAAGAAGCTAAACTAGGATGAAAATTCCCCTTCCTTCTCAGGTTCAGGTAATACTGAGTAAAGAGTAAAGAAAGAAAAAAATTCAAAACAAAGTGGTAGTGACTGGAAGATAAGGCAGATCACTGTATTTCTATTTTAGAAGGACACCTGAAATAACTCCACATCATGGAAGCCAGATGAGAAAAATCTTTTCCTCTGTCCCCTTCTGTCCACTTTAATGCATCTCAGAGTTGTTAGACTTCATGTAATTTCTATCACATAGGTGAATTCTGTAGGTCTGCTATTGCAGACAAATTAAGTTCTCAGGATAGAAACACTTCACAAGTCAGCCCCACTGAAATCAGAAACATTTATTTACTTAGGAATTTATGACTTCCTCACTTCAAACTTCTATTTACCATCACAGACAGAAACCACACTTACAGAGGAAAATTACAGACAAACAAAAATTGCTTATATACCCTAAATCTTGCTTTTCACTATTGTTAGCCCAGGAGGACTGAAATTTTCCAAGGACTCTCATACCTCTCTGTATAACACAAATCCTCTGAGCAACACCTTCTTCTCACCTGGAAAGACAGTCTGCCTTTAAAGTTCACTATTTTATATCTGGAGTCAAGGACACATATCTGGCTTTGTCTTGTAAAAAGATTCAGTGACTTGTGAAGAATTTATTTAATATTAAGAGTAAAAGTCATTATTTTGTCTTCTTGTTTGTATTTCCTTACAAAGCTGTATTACAATGAATCAATATCCTATTAAAAAAATATTGCAGTTGCTGGGCATACACCATTACCACAAATTACAGCAGAAATCCTATGGTTTTGTAATACACACTTTAACTACATCTTGTTTCTGTATTAGAAGAGGTTTATTACAGTAACTGAGGGAGAGGAACCTGTACATGTTCCACCCAAAGGTGTATTATTTTTCCATGAATTAAAGCAATGTTAACAAGGGATCAGTTTTCTGCAGTGCCACTGAGGTTATAATTAAAGGATAGTGAACAACACATCTAATTATTAGGAGATGGGAACTTGATAACTTTGGGGAAAGGACCTCTCTGTTGTTTTGCTTACAACAACAAGGAGCTGGACTCAGTGAACCTGTAAAAGTATTTTATAGCCTTGTATTATGAATGTCAACTGAGCTTATCACCATTTAGACTGGAGATAGTAAGGACAAAGATTTGCTCAAATGTGTCAACCTGTCAAATATCAAGCAGATTCTGACTGCTTATTAAAATCCTGTCACTCTTTGGCTCTTATGAAAGGAATCAAATAGCTTTACCAGGTTATTATTTAATCACTGAAAATATATCACTGTTATCCTGTATTACCTTAATTCATTGTGATCTGCTTTTCATCATAGAATGGCTTGGCTGGTAAGTGATCTTATGGATTATCTAGTTCCAACCCTCATGGCCAGGGGCAGGGACATTTTGCACTAGACCAGATTGCTCAAAGACCATCTGACCTGGCCTTGGACACTTATAGGGACAGGGCATCCTCACCTTCTCTGTGCCAGTGTTGAGCTTCTCATCACCAATATACTCCAAATTCTTATCTTTGGGGTGCTCTTAATCCATTATCTGCTCTGCCTGCATTTGTACTTGGGATTGCCTCAACCCCAATTATAAGATGCAGGACCTTATAATTGGCCTTGACCTTCATGGGCCCACTCCTCAGGCCTTCTGGATGGCATCCCTTCCATTGAGAATGGGGACTGCACCACACAACTTGATGTCAGCTATCTTGCTGAGTGTGTGGTCGATCCCACTGTCCATGACACTGACAAAGACCTTAAACAGCGCTGGTCTCGATAGCAGCCCCTGAGGAATGCCACTCATCACTGGTCTCCACATGTAGCCATTGACCCCATTATGAATAATTCCCAGGCCTACTAATACATTTTCAAAACAAAAGCTAGTAGTTAAGTTTACATGATCTTAAACCCACATTTATTATACATGGATGGAGTACAATTGCTGAGCCACATTAGTGATGGGAATGAGTAAGTTGTTGGTAGGTAGTGTGGGATGATTTACAAGATCAAAGTTCCTATGTTGTGTTTTAAAATGAAAAAAATTGGAAGTATCAGGCAATTTAAAAATCATTCCTTATAGTGATGAGTCTCTGAGACATCATTACCTGGTGTTGCAAACCCATTAAATACGCAAGCCAGCAAAGCCCTGGATATATAACTGGATACACAAATCAAACATATGTGATTGACATTGGTCAGTCAATGTGTTTCATGGAGTGAGACTGACTGAAAGAAGATAGTATCAATGATGGAAGGAAGAAGGTGCTGCATGAAGGGGTGGTTAATGCAGCCTTCTGTGATTAATTTAAAAATCCTGCTGGGATGACGGAAGCAGATGGAGCATTTCTATTGAGTGACACCTGAGGCACAGTGCCACTCACTTCAGAGATGTGCAGATAACAGGTGCCAGCTGAAGAACTTATATTTGCTGGGGTGTGTTTGCGTTCCGTAGTTTACTGGTGTACAGAATCAATGTAATAACTAGACAGAAACCAGCACCCAAATTTCATTGACAACAAAGAAAAAAGCTATAGGACCTTGTTTATGCTTTCACCATCATATGAACTTTGGAGCTGAACAGTCTGGTATGCAGGAAGCCTCACCATGGCAGGTTAAATTTTTCATTTTTGTTTCTGTCTACACCAGTTAATCTGTATGAATTGGTATGGAATATTATTTGTTACTATGAGCTCTCTGTATCTATGGATTATCTACATTATTTTAAGATCTTTCAGGTGAGATATACAATGTGAAAATCCTTTTAAAGCAAAAGATAAAACATTTTCCACAGGAATTAAAGAGGTACTTTAAGCCTTGATAGCATAGACCTTCTCCACAGTTTGACTAAGAATATCAACATGTAATCTCTGGAGAATAATAAATAAGCCTTTGAGAATAATAAAATTACTAGCTGGAATACCTAATAAAATATCTAATGACCTTTGATTTTTGTCAACATTATTGGTGGGGTTTTTTCTATTACAGAAACACCAATAATACAGAAAATGCTATAACACCATGAAAAGCATAATAACTCCTCTAAAGAGCTAAAGTAGTGAGATGATCAGAAACAGACACGCAGAGTTCCTTCAAAGTGTTATTTTCTCTGAAAAATGTGCTTATTATAGCTAACTTAAGTAAGAGGGCATAAATGACAGTGACAGGGAACATGTGAAAATGTAGTTCTCAGACAGTTTCTGGCTTTTACTACCTGTTGCTTTGAAAAGGGAAAATGGAAATGAATCAAGTTTCATCTTGTACAGAAGATAAGGCCCTTCAAGCAATTGCAAAGAGTAGGAGGTGTTGACGAGAGATATCTGCACGAGTGCCACTGGGAGAACTTGTATTGCTATTTGATTTGGACACTGATAGGGGAATAAAATTTTCTTCATTATTATTCAGACTAATTCAAAATATTAGTAGTGACCAAAAGTAATTGTTGCAATTGTTTGGAACAATCAGGCTCTGCTCTCTGATTATCCAAACATTTTTTTGTGTATTGCATAAGGAAGTCAAGAAAAAGGTAACTCCTTATGTCGCAACATCTGTCATGTTAATGTGCAAACACACAAGCCAAATATCATACATAATATGTGCAAATGACAAACAACTAATTTGTATTGACAGTTATCACGATTATTTGCACAAATTGAATGCCATATACACATGCATAATTAGATACATTCAATAACCAATTTGTTTCTAGATTGAAGTGTGAATTTTCCACGTGCAATGCCACATCTCAACAATTTGCTGTTTTCCAGATACTTTCATGTTTTTGATGTCCAAGATAAGCATTTTCCTTCCCCAAATAATACCCAGAGGTACATTTCTAAAGACAAACAGCTGTTGTTTTGTCCTGTCTGTACATCACCTAGGGGAAAGTCATCATTGTCGTATCTTCTATCTTCTCTCTTAGTATAAGATATATATAATTAATATACTTAAAATACTGTAAATCTTCTTTCTTGCACTGTACAGTCATCAAATCCCAGACACATACAGTTTTCCTCTTACAGTGGAAACAACATTCAATTAGGCTATGCCCAGAGTAATTTTGAAAAATAATTTAAGCTGATGATGGATTTTTTTTTTTTTCTGAAACCATCATAGGTAGCATGGTAGTAATACTGAGGATGTGAAAGAAACCACAGTAAACAAAGAAGAGGCACAGGGCAAAGTTGCAGCCACTTGATGGATCAAAGTCACGCTTCTGTCTCACAGCGGTGCTTTTGCCTCTGGCTGTGGTCCAGGAGAAAGGCCGAAGGGAGCAAGCTCCCTGGCGAGTCACGGCGTCTCTCCAAGCAGGTGTGACATCTCATAGAAAATCAGACCTGGCCTCACCCTGCCTGAAAGCGACTCTCTGCCCAAGCTAGGAGTATCTGAGTTGACTTCTAAACTCACTACCAAGCCCATTTTTAATTGGCAAGGTAATCGTGTGAAAATGCTGACTGAACGTCACTCATAAGTACCAGCCTTTTAGTTCAGCACATTTGTAGGTGGGGCGTACATAAGCATAAAAAGGCCTCAGGACAAGTTGGAAATTGAGCTCTGGCAGCCACATTGTCCCCAGATTACAGCTCATAGGAGATGTTCACCAAAGCTACATAAATTTTGCAAGCTCTACAATCTGGTAAATCCCATGAAATCCAGTGCCTGAGAAACTTGGATTTCCCCTGGTATTTGTATATGATATCTGCCTTTGTGCTTTTCACTGTATTTTGCATATCTTTATAGGACTGTAATTAGGTTGGATTAAAATCTGAATTAGGAGTAGAACAAAATTCTAAATTCTGTGTAATTTCAAGCTAAAATCTCAAATTAAGTCAATAAAGCAAGCTCCCCACATCTTCACATTTGGGACATAGAAAGGTCTTTGAAGTCAGTTGTGTTACAATCCTCTAAAACAGTGTTACTGGCCCAATTCTAATTTAAAATCCAGTTTTATGACATTCCATTCATTTCCATGATGTTTGTTTCTCATTTGCAAAGTCAGATTAGAATCAAATCCAATGAGGTTTGCTGCAGAGGGTCAGATAAGACTGAAAAAGTATCTCCAGGCTTTTTTTTCCTATGGAAACAAGTCTTCAAAATCATGTTGATTCTTGCAAAAGTATCAGGAATGATTGTTAAACAGCAGTTGTATTGTCTTAATTTTACTTGTTTGGTCTGCATCTTATAGGATGAGTTTAAGTCCTCCAGAGACATTTAAGGTTGTAAAAGCAGCTGTACCAAATTAAACCACAGCTGGCTCAGTTCCCTCACTGATAGTGGCCAATAATGGATCCAGGGAAGGGTATATGAACAAGGTAGATATAGAGTGGCACGTTCCTAACGAGCTTGTACAGCCTACAGCAATCTTTGGTACGGTGACTTCCCAAGGAAAAAACGTGACATGCTTGTTTCTTACAGCAGAGTGCAAATCAAGAGTAATTGCATTGAAATTTTGCAGAGTTATACAAGGGTATGCAACCAACAATAGGTGTATTTTTTTTCTGTAGACCCAGGCAAAATGCTTGATTTAAATATCTTCCTGCCATTGTGAAATTCGAATTATGATTAAAAATATGACAATTTAATGAAAATACCTCCTCACCTTATGGCAGCAGTAACACAACCAGGAAAATAAATACTTTTGAAAGATGAAAGATAATTATACTGAAATCTGCTTATAGTTACTACATTTGAACTCAACTTATTGACAAAAGAAATAACATTAAAATATCTTTAGTAGTAATCATGGTTATGTTCCAACCATAACTTATATTGTAAACTTTTAAAGTTGTGATTTTTTTTTTTTTCAATGAGTACGCTGAATAAGAGTTTTAGACAAATCTGTTATTCACTAAGAAGGTTCATGATCATGTACTGTCCATATAGTGCCCCAGGTGCAGATTGTGTGGATGGAGCTTTGTAAATACAAATTTGGACAAGGTTCCCTCCCTGAGAAATTGGAGCCTATTTTGAACAACTGCAACACTAATAATTTAAGGATTAGGCACAGGAATAGGTGTAAAGAGACAGAGAAGGTCAAAAAGGTTACCTGAAGGAGATGGCATTTAATACGACATCTGAAACTCACGTGATTCACAGGTAGAGAAAACTTGTTCCACAAAGACATACTGTTATGCAAAATTTCTTCAAAATATTCTTTGAAAGATACTGAAGGCCTTCACAAAATATAGGAGATGAGAACTGATATGCAGATGAACTGTTCATAACCAAAAATGATGATTTCCTATGACCTGAGTTTCTTTCCGTTTTGCATGCAACTGGGCTGGCTAATTAGTTCCTGAATTTATAGCTTTTGCCTTGCTCCAAACTAGTAAGGACTGCACGATTAGAGTTATTTTGCTTTAATCTAACCACTTCTATTTACAACCTTCAGGCCAAATTGGAGCAATTGCAGAGAAACCCACACTTTTCTAGAATTGAAAGACCAAGATTGTAGGGCACTCCTAAAACAGCTCTTTCCTCAACAAACATGCATTCGGGCTTGCACACTCCCTAGCCTTTTCCTTTGCTCTCCTTTTGAGTTCTTTCTCTGTACCTGCTTAGAAGGGGTTGGCTGTGCCTAGTGGCCAGCACAGAACACTGGACAGGGTCCAGAAAAAGCCCTCTGCCCAAGGGCCTTATGACACTTCAGGCATTGTTTGGGTTTTGTCATGGCTAATCTCCTGAATAGCTTGGACACAGACTATGCAAAACTCTATGTGCTCGGGCAGCGAGAATATCTTACTAAACATTTAAATAATTACTAGCTGATACAGCATCTATAAACCACTTTTTCACCTCAAAATATAATGCTGACCACAATTCCTGTTTTATGTGCCATGAAATTTATGACTTTACTGTTTTAGAGCTTAACCCATTTAAAAAAGAATCTAAACCTTTGATTGTTTTCTTGTTACAATCTCCTTTCTTCTCAGCATTAGCAATTGATTTTGATACTTTTTTTTAGCTAATATGCAAGACATTTGCAGTCAGGTGGGACTGTGCCAGAACAATAGCATAACATCAGAAGGAAAACGTACACCTTGCTAGTTTGAAAGTATAATCTCACTTTTTAATTTTTTACTAGCAAACTAATTTTACATTATGAATTGAGTCAATTAGGAATTTTTAAAAGTATACAGAGAAAAAAGGAAATCCCATACTTAAGAGAAGAACTAAACAATAATAAACAATCTCCTGAAATGTATTTTGTTGGATATGTATGAGAAACAGAACAAATGCAAGCAGAAGCATGCACCTATCATGTTAATGAGCTACATTTACAAGCCAGGGGAAGGGTATGCAATGCCTTATAGTGTACTAGATACTTGCAATCTTTGCTTTTGCTATTCAGTATTTTATTGTTGTCTCTAGATACTTTGAAAAAAAATACAGCATGAAATTACGTAACTGTAAGTCATAACCGGGCACCAATATAAAGCTGAACCTGGACAAAAAGCTGCCATGACTGAAATGCAGGTAGTGTCATGAAAGCAAGCAGGGACCTGTTAAATTATGCATTTTAACACAGCTGTCTTCAAAAGGACACAGATGAAAAGGATACAAAAAATTACCCATGGAAACAGAGAAAAAAAGTAAAAACTACAAAGATACTTTGTAAATTGTGCTCCTCTGGAGCCACGGTTGGAAAGCTGAGATCTCTGCTAATAATTATAGAGACTTTTTCTTTGTTATAGTTTAGTATTCATATGAAAAACAAGACAACAAAGAAATAACTTAAAATGACCAACAGCACATCACTCAGTCTTTATACTTCAGAGGATACACAAGACTCACGTGAAATGTGTTTACTTCACAGTGCAGTAAATAAAAGGAAGGAAATATAACCTAGTAAACATTTACATTTCCCACAAAGTACTGCGTCTGTAGAAAAAAAAAAATTATTGTAGAGTGGAAATTACTGGTTTTTTATCAGATTTTAAAAAGAAAGTGTTGGTACTTCAGATCACAAAAAAGCAACAAAAGCAACAAAACAAAACAAAACAAAAAAAAAACAAAAAAGGAGGATGAAAAGTGAATAAGAAATGCTGGAAAAATACAGGATTCAATACTAATAGCACTGGAAATGAAGATGAACAATAACCACAGTGCCAAATGGCAAGTACAGTCTCTTCCTCTGGGCAAATTGAAACAAGCCAAGACAGCCCCAGAGCATAATCCTGTGAAGCTCTGGACCTGGCAGAGACAGAGCTTCAAACACAGGGCTAAGGAGGAGCAAGCACAGCTGCAGCATACGCCCCAGTTCTGAGAAGTGGCCTTAAACATCCTTTCTGCACTCCAACCCAGCCTGGGTCTCTCTCTTAAAAACCAAAGCTGTTTCTGCAAGTCTGTAGGTGGAAAAGTAAGAGCAAAGAACTAAAGAATCACTCTTTCACTGACAAAGTAGCCATAAAAGCAGATAATCAAGCATTATCCATGTTTAGCTAAACCACACAAACTGTTTTCAAAACAGATTTAAATGGAATTAAGTCTATTCCCCACATATGAAGCTAATAAAAAGGAAACCTACCAACAGAAGCGTCACCTTCTAAGGCTGAGCTCAGGTCCCATGCCCAGAAACAAAAGGCTTGCTTGCATGTTCAGTTTCCCCCAGTGACTTTCTAACCCCACCTAAATTCTGATTTTATACTTCACATACTTAACATAAAAATTATGCTTCATGTGAACCTGCAAAGACCCTCTTTTAATTACCCAGGGCTGGAAGAGGGACTGTTTATTTGACAACAGAACTGCATCAAATCTCTGTAGTTGAGGTCCATCCCTATAGACTTGGATAAGCCCTGCAGTTCTGGGCTCTCTCCAGTAAAGCTACAAGCTTATGGTGAGCCCCCACACTCCCAGGACTTTCCCATATGCCCATGTTTTGCTCTTTATTTTTCCCACACTGAGCCTTTTTTTTCAACACACCCAATAAGCAGGGAGAGAGATGCGCAATTTCCATCATAGTGATCCAGGAAATAGGGATAATCCCATAGAAGGAAGCCAGATGGCATCACTTCCTGTCACCTCTTTCCTGGCTCACTAGAGGGGAGTCAGATTCCAGTCAAAATGGGGATCTCAAGGTGTATTCCCTGGGGAGTTAGGGACAAGGGGCACAGGGGGCTGAGGCAGCAGGTGAACACAAAACCCTGCAAGATGGGAGGAAGGTGGGGGATAGAGACACAGTGGACTGCTGGCAGTGTTACAAGAAGAAACGTCAAGATTTCTGTTACTGTTTTAATTTCTGTGAAATTTTGTAATCAGGTGGGAAAGGTGGGATTAGGTTTAAGGGGAATGTGTTTGTATCTGTGAATGAAAAATTTGAAAAGAAACCTAGGCCTGGTAAATCATGATGATAGCATAACATATATCACAAGTTTTTCTCAGAGCAGTTGTCTTATTATTTCTTCTGAAGGGTATCTATTATATACATTTAATTTGTATCTCTGTCTGAAGCTAACTGTGAAGCCTCTTCACAAAGCCAAAGGAATCAAGGCATGAATCCATGTCTGATAGATGTGGAATTAGGACACTAATCTCCAGCACTGGAAGCAATAGGATAATGGGAGATAGAAGCTAGCAAACATCTTAAACCCAAAGAAATATTTTAATATTTGTAAAATACTCTGTTATCTCCCCTGGAAGTGTAAACTGTATTGTACTTCAGTGTGCATGACTTAAAGATGCTTTAAGAGTCCTACTTTAGTAACAGAATGTATAATCAAGATTTTTTTCAAAAAGGATTTCTATCTTAAAGAACCTGTGTTGCCAGAAGGTATGTTTTCTGGCAAAGAAGTTGTTTATGCAGACTGTTTACAAATTGTTTACTTCCACTGATTAGTGTGTAGCAACTTCCTAGTTAACAACTGGGGAATAAGATGCTACTTAAATGGGAATTCCCAGACAGTTCTCCAGAGAACGTATCTTCCTTGATCTCATGCATATATTGTAAAAAGTCTGTAGTTTGTTGAAAATTTTTGGCCCTAATTTAGTAGGAAAACACATAATGTTATTTCTGTGTAAGTATATCTAGGTAGACCCTACAGATCTGTGAATATAATTGGATTTCTGTGAGAGTAATAAAGTAACACAGGAGTCACTGATCTTGCTTTGTCCATTTTTCCCTTCAGTAGGAATACCTGAGTGTTTCCAGATCTAATATCTGAAATCATAGAGAAGTTTGCTAATTATTTTTCTGAACCTTGATATAAAATAAGGAGATCAAAAGCTTTAAAGTACTAAACACAATTAGGAAACACTACAACAGATGAAGTTTCCTCATGAATCTGAAATATCTGATAAAGTATTTCTGGCATGTACATACTACTATTACCATTTCAAAATCTGGTCTTGCAGAAGTGAGAGGCAAGTCAAACTTCTGTTCAGTGACTACACCCACAATGAATAATTCAGTTGCAAGAGCACGTGAGTCATGTTAAGATTTCAGCTGGCTGCCTGTTCCCTGGGATTCAGGCTTTAGCAGATGCACTGCTACCCAGGGGAAGGTGTGGCTGCTGCCTTCATTTTTCACAAAATATAAGTATTGATGGGCTCTGATTTGATCATGAACTCAGATATAACTAGACCAGACTGCTGGTACAAAATTCCTTTGAGGGAATGGTACAAAATTGTATTCTGAGGTATCACAAGAACATCCCCCAATAGCTTATTGGAGCTATAATTAGTCTTACTGGAAAATGTGGAGCATTGCTTTCAGATGGTGCACAGTCCTGCTCCTGCACTAGGGAAGGTAGCTGGGAACAGAACGGCTGCAGAAGTGACATTCCACTTTTCCAGTGACAGGCAAAATCAAACCTGCTATCACACAGGAGGAGCACTTGACTACTCCTCCTGGGAATGATGGCCAAACTTTTCGAGCCTTCAAAGTGAAGACTAATAAACTTTAACAAAGAGAGGACTGGCTCCCTGCCAGCCTCTGAGAGACCTTCACACAGCATCTTCTGGGCAAAGATGCCTACAGACTCTGCATTGTGTAAAGCAACGTTTCCCCGCTAATTTAGAAGCACAAAATGTTGGCTAGAATAGTATTCATTAAGATTCAAAATTCAAAAATCTGTTTTTTTGGCAATCTGAGGTCATTGGAGCGAGTCTACAGGAAGGCCACTGAGTTGATTAGAAGGGTGGAACATCTCTCATACAAGGAAAGGCTGACAGAATAGGGATTATTCATCCTGGAAAAGAGAAGGCTTTGAGGTGACCTAATTGTCACCTGAAGGGAGCCTACAAGAAAGATGGAAGAAACTGTTTACAAGGGCATGTAGCGACAGGACAAGGGCGAATGGCTTCAAACTGAAAGAGAATAGGTTTAGATTAGATGTTAGGAAAAATATTCTTTGCTGAGCATAATGAGACACAAGCACAGATTGTCCAGAGAAGCTGTGGATGCCCCATCCCTTGGAGTGTTCAAGGCCACGTTGGATGGGGCTCTGAGCAACCTGTTCTAGGGGAAGGTATCCCCATCCACAACAGGGGGTTTGGAAATAGAGTATCTTCAATGTCTTTTCCAACCCAGGCCATTCTATGATTCTGCATAACTACCCAGAACTCATTTAAAACTATCCTGTATTTCTTATAAGGACTTTTAACACATTGCACGAAATGGACATTTAGAAATCCTGGTAGATGTGTAGAAGCATTACACCTGTGTTTTGGAAAGCCCTAATATCCATGTTGATGTAACAGGCATATCTTCATATGCCAATTTCTGACCAATCGGTTGCATATGTGCCAGTAAGTTCAGTGTGTGTGGGTATGTTGATGTGCACATGGGAGTGTTCACATAAATGGACTGGTATAGCCTACTTTACTTGCCAAGATAAAGAGTTTTAGTGGGAATACGCAATGAAAATACTTATTTTTACGAGGGCCACAGGTGGAGATTTATGTCATCTTCAAGGTTTGCCTTTTCAACTACAGGACACCTTTCTCAAAGGTGTTCTTTTTAAACGGCCAATTACAGAATCACAGAATGGATGAGAATGGAAGGGACCACAATAGTTCATCTGGTCCAATCTCTCTGCTCTAGCAGGATCATCCTGGAGCACATGACACAGGATTGCATCCAGACAGTTCTTGAATATCTCCAGTGAGGAAGACTCCACAACCTCTCTGGACAATTTACACCAGTGCGTGGGCACTCATACAGTAAAGACCTTCTTTGTCACACCTGGTGGAGGAAGGCCACTTCTCCACCAAGAAGAAGTGGAATTTCCTGGGCATCAGTTTCTGCCCATTGCCTCTTGTCCTATTGCTTGGACAATTGTTGTACACCTGCTGAGATGGACAATAATAAGACCCTTAAATGCAGCTGACAACACAAATATGATGACATACATTTAAATGATGAACATTTAACACTGCTTTTTTGGAAAAGGGTACAAATTTAAGTATAATTATAACTGCTTAATTACAACTGAGTATATAGGCAGATAAATGTTGTAGAGATGAAGAATATAACTGTAATCTGACTTTGGAGTCTCAACTGCAGTTTTCCAGACAAATGCAGTGAGAGTTAGTAGTGTAGTCAGAGATAATTTTCCCATTAATCCTTAGACAAGAGGGAGCTCTAAGTTTTGTGCTGTGCCGAGCATCTCCAATAACCTGCTTTACATTAACAGTAAAAGTGTTTGCCTAATTTAAAATGTGACACTGATGATGTGACACTATTCCTCTTGCCTATCCAATAAGGCAGCTAACCTATTGATCAAATACTCCTTCCAGTATTACATTAAAAGTGCAACCACTTTTTTAACTGAAAAGCCATTCTTTTCTGCAATCTCTAAATTACAAGTGATGATAGCATGGCACATGACTCTTTGCATATTCACATTTCTCTAACAGTGAGAAGAGAGACACAAAGTAAGAGACAGTGTCTAGAGTTGTGCTTAATTTCAAGGCACTTCAGAATATTTCTCATTCCTTGTGTTATTACTAGTCACACAAAAGTGAAACACAATTATTTCCAAAATTTCTCGGACCTTCTGTGACATTTAGGAACTCTGGTTGTGTGTTCCAAATGTTTAGTTTTTTTTCATCACAACTCATTTTTTGATTCAAGTGATGATAAGAAAGGCAGATATTTCAGCATGGATTCCAACTGTCACTCGGTACACATGTTCTGCCAACATCTTAGGCAGTTTTGTATGTTATGCAATATAACGATATTTGTTAAGTGTATGTAAATTATCTTTTTGAATTCCCTGACCAAAAAATGTCCTAATCTTGAAAACATTTAATGATGTGCATAGGAACTACTAGTAATCTCAATGACTTACAGTTTAGCATGTGAAGAAATGTTTTCAAAGCTAGAGGACACAAGAGTGCTTGAATTTAAATTACATCAATATTCATGGCATAATATACAAAAAGTATCAATTATAAAATGGACTATGTATAAGTTTTCATGTGTGAGGGCTTGCAGCTCAAGAGAAACTTCAATAACAAACTTATTTCCATACCACAGGCCTGTTTCCTCATAAGAAAAAGCATACTGTGATTCTTGTAACTATTCATCTGACACTGGAACAAACTTTCAAATGCAGAAGGTAGTATGTACAAGCATGTAATTGTAGAAATTTGTTTCTTAGTCAACAAAAAGCATATTTTTTTACATTAGGTCTTTTACATGAAGTCTTCACTCCTTCCCTCAACAATAAACCCACAGAATGCTGAAGAAACCTCAGTTCTCCAAAACTGAAATTAACTCCTTTGATACTTTGTCAGAAAAAAACTCATGTTTTTTTTACTCTATGTAGTCTTTAAGGTCATAAATATTAGCTAAAAATGCCTTGCAAAGATAGATTCACTAGGTAAACCCTGTCATCGTGTACCTTTCTTTCCAAAAAGGAATATATTAGAAACAGGGTTTCTGCTGACCACAGGAAAAATTTTGCAAGACTGCTTCACAACTTCAGTTTATTTATATTGCAATTTAAAACTCCAAATAAATAGAAAGAAAGCAGCAATTGATCAGTTAAACCAAGTACAGTTCCAGCAACATGGGTTATTAGATTAAAACATGAATTAACAAACTACATTTTCATCTTGCTTATAAAAATTGTTTTAGGAATTTAGGAGTATGACTCATATTCAAAGGCATTAACCTATCACAGATTTCAAGATCAGAAGGGATTATTATTTCACAGAGGTCAAATTCTGTAATCTGCATCAAGCCCATAACTACTCTTTGAAATATGCTAGTGTCAAATAGTCCATACATTAAAAGTACAGAAGGTGCTGTCTATTAGGACTAGGGCACTCTAGTGCTTTAATCACTAAGCTCCGTCTTGACTCCTCACGCTGTCCATTCCTGACCAAGAAAGGCCCAGCCTCAATAGGAAAAGTGGCTCCACCCCAATTAACCAGATATTTAGGACAGTTGTAAATGAAATAAAAAATATGTGGCCTTAATTCTGCTAAGGCTGGGGAAGGCATTAATTTAGGATATCCTATTACTGTTTCAGTTAAGTACCTGCCTACTTCTGTGGGCACTGTGTGTGGTCAATACAGCTCAGGTCTTGCATGGAGCAGTTAATGCACCTGCTCCCAAGTTCATCTTGGCATGATGGCTTTGGGCATCTCTGGAAAAGAACGAGCTCAATGTTCCTCGGACTCGCAAAAATTGATATTTTTAATGTCCCTTGTATTCAAACATGTTATAAATCAACATTAATATTTCAAACTCTCCATGGCAAATTCTTTTAATATCTTTGATACAAGATTGAAAAACTTTGCTTTGTAAAAATTAAAGTTGTATATCACCTTTGAAAGCTAGAGTGTGACTTGAGAAGGGTATTTATTTATACACGGCCATGTATTTATTACATAGCCAGCAACTTTAGCTATAGTTTGTTATGAATGTTTTGAACTGGTGACTGAATGTCCAATAATAGGAATTCATCATTTTGTTTTCAGAAAATACTCAATACAAGAAACAGTATTTTTTAAAATTTTACTCTGTATAAATAGAAAGTTCTCCTAAGGGCATGTAAAGTAATAATTTAGTACTCATATAATTCATTTTCAAGACACTAACATTTTCAGACTATTAAAAGTATCACACCTGATTTACAGACATAGCTATTTGGAGAAAGCTGATACTGAACCACTTATTAATGGAATAAAAACCAAATTAGAAGTATGCATTAAGTGTATGCATTTTTTCTCACCTCTGCTTTAATCATGCAATATTATAGCACAAAGATTTCTGTGCAGATGTATAGCCTTTAACACCATATTTACAACATAATTTTTAAATTATGTACATCTCATAAGAGACATAGCAGGAATGATAATATTGGCTTTTCTCTTTTTGTGAAAACACCCCTTACCAAACGTATTTTATCTGCTTTTCCGCTTTATTACTCTGTTGACAGTATAAATGAACTATATTAAAACTGAACACTTCCAAATGACTTCATTTTTCCTAAGGAAAGAGTAGTTTTCAAAGGGTGCTATTGTTATAACTCTGATCTTAAAGTATTTGCATATACCTTCTTCCTGCAATTAAAACAATGGAAATAGTCTATTTTTTTGAAATAACATTTGAGATTCTTCTGTATAAGTGTGCTCAACCAGTTTGAGCTTTTAACTCTTGTGTGACAATACTATGATACTCGGTATTGCTTAAGCTAGTAAGGTCTTGAAATGAACCTACACTGAGCACTTCCACATTTCATAGGAATTTGATTTACTTTAAGTCTTTGGTTTACTCAAGTCTTAAGGAATGCTTCTTATTACAGATATACAGAGTTTATCTTTGGACAGATATGTCTTAATATTAGTTTTTGAAATAGAAATCATGAAAGAAAAGATGATGACCCAAAGATGTGAAAAATGGTCTAAAAAAGGAGAAAGTTGAGAAAGTTTTATAAATTAAGTATGCATTGAACCAAGCTTTTTAATTGTCTGCTCTTCCTAATTAAAGAAGTTAAAAACAATAACTAATGTGCTCGTCTTTTTCTTATTCCCATTGCTTGATTACTTTGTTGGTGCTGACCTATAAATACTTCTCTTATGTACCTACATGACTGCTCTGGCAAAGCCAAATATATTACAGGTGTTTAGGCATTTCCGTCAAAATTTCTAGCCACACCTGGAAGGAAAGGACTTTACAGGTCACGGTAGGTAATCACTCAATTGTTAATCACTGGAAATGTGGCAGTCCTCAAAGATATGTTTTTGTCACATTTTTAGGCCCTTACATAAAGTCTCTGCCAAAAGTTACTTCTAAGTGCCGTAAACACCAGCATTGGAAGGAAGTTCCATCTTTTTTTTCTGGAGGACTACTTTACTACTGGTCTGCATCAGTCAGCCTTGAAAACAGGGAAACCCAGCAGCTCTGCCTTCTCACTCCTTTTGTAGATGGGTAGCTCTTAAAACTGTTAGTGGTGTAGAGTGTGTTTACATGCAAGCAGGATAGGATCGCTTGTAAGGAGTTGCTGTTCTTGCACCACAGTTGTGTTTGCCTTCATTGCCACAAGCTGTGCTGGCCGTCTGCTGCCACCCCCAACCCGCCTTGTAGACCCATGCAAAGGCTGGGCATGTTTCATGGACACAAAAACGAATCGTTCTGGGTAAAAAAATAACCACAACTCTTAAGCTAACTTTAAGTAGATTGCCTTTTCATTTCATCCTGACCAAGTATTTTGCTGCTTTAGTTACAATGATTGCCCACATTCAAACGTAATTGCTCATGATGCTTTGAGGTTCCAGTGCAAAATCTCACAGCTGGGTGAGGTTCAGCTTTCTCACCAAGCTGGCATGACTGAGCTTGCCTTGCTGAACTCATCAGAAATGATATCACTTGCTGCAACTCTCTTAAATTGGTTCAAAACATCTCTTCACCAACTGAATGTATTTGTTTTAAAACTACATGCTTTAGATTTGATTAGAATAAATAATACCATACAGTTATAAAATCTCAAGGTGTTAATGGGTGGAATATTCGGATCTGACATAGCACATTCAAAGAGAAACAAGCTTATGGGAACCACCTATGTATTTGTCCAATTCTAGTAAGTGTGAAATGACAGTTTCACTTGCATACACATGCCTGAGGTACACAGGGAGTATGACAGTCTTTGACTTAACACATTCACATGAAGTTCAAGCAAAAAAAATGAGAAAACTCATATAGTATCATGTCACTTTTTAAATTTGTTTCTTTGTGTGTTTGTTTGTTTTTTAACCTAACCAAAGTCATAAGAATATATGCATGTGCTAATGAGGGTACAGACCCTTGAATTTGCCTTCTGTAGACAAGACAAGTCTAACCTGAACTTTGTTTTCCTTACAGTCTACTTGCCTGCGTACAGACTGGAAACTACTTAAACTAAATTGGTTGGACTGCTGAATAATGCACAAGCACTGTATTGGCCTAACTCTGCAGTGCCCCGTTAGGCAACAGAGGACATCAAATGAGGCAAAAAGGCAGTGACTACCACAAGGCCAGTGGTTTTATACCAGCTGAAAACAGCACAGGTGATGAAGAAAACTGGTCCTCCCCATCCCATTTATAAAAATGCTTAAGGACTCTATGTTAACACACAGGCGAGAAGTGCTGAGAGCTTTTGGAACTCTACCACCAGCACCAAGCCACTTTTTTTTTTCTTCTGTTTAGACAAGGAGCAGGGCATGAATTTTGGTATGGAGGTGTTCACCCCTTCTTCTTGCTGGCATATGCTGGGATTGTCCCAGAGTCTCGTTCCAGCCTGTGAATACCACTCCTGAAACGGGGAGAGGTGCTGGCTACCAGGTGAGCTGAGGCACTCCTGTCTGCCCTGGGGCTGAGACTCCATTAGGCAAACACTCCCTGCTCATTAGTAAGGAAAGGAGGCAGAACAAACACAAAAAAGGCCTTCACTACTCCTCCTCTACCTTCCATTCTTACCTTTCTTTTTTCTCTCTTTGCAACTTCCACATTGGTTTTTTTACCAACTTTCCTCCTTGTTTTCATATCTCAGTTCTTGTGAATCATCTCCCTAGCTTATGCTGAGACATTTCTCAAAGTAGTATTTATTTCTTCTCCAGCACTGAAAAGAAAAAAATTTTTTTTTTCAAAGTCGGCTTTTCAACGTAGCTTTATTTTTCTTTGGTATACTTTTTTTTTTTTTTTTGCTTTCTATTTTTTTACATATTTCCATATTCTTTGATTATTTTCATTACTTTATTTTGCTCCTTGTCCCATCTTGTTACCTTACTGTCTCTAGTCATTAATTCCTTTTCTCTCCTTTCTGAATTTTTTCCCCACCTGTTCCTTCAGCTCTTCCCTCATGTTCCCCTTTTACTCTTGCCATCCCTCCTCTAATTTCTCTGCAGTTATTTTTTTTATAATTTTCAAGCAGTATCCTCTATGCCTTGCTCAGCCTTTCAGTCCTTGGGGATGGGAAAGGAGAGAACTGGGAGGAGAGAAAATGAGGAAGGAGGTTGACGGTCCTACAGGAAAAAGAAATGCTATCTTTGCAAAGTCTGTAAACACAGTTTGACTGACTCACTGTACGCCATACTGAGCAGCAATCTCCCTTCCTAGGATAATGAGAGCCTCGGAGGGATGGTGGTTCCCTGAAGTATGAAAACATGAAAGAGGACTTCCCCAAAGCCATTGGGTGGAGTACAAAGGATGTGGAAAGACTGGAGGGCTGGAGAGTAAAGATGATGATAGATAAAGATGAAGAATTCAAGCACCATGAATATCAACAATTGAATAAGGCGGCACTATAAACGTTTTGGCTTCCATTGGCCATCAGCTGGTGAGGCTGGGGGAGTTTTGTATCTGTGAATCTGAATAAGTTCAATGCTGTGAATTCTGTAATGAATTCCTATATCAGTATATAAAAGCCAAGCAAAAGATGTGTATATTACAAACTCAGTTCATAAAAGTTTAACTGGAAAAAAAGGACTTTTTTATTCTTAAATGTCTGAGATATAAACTTCTTTACTGCAGGTATAGGCTTAGTTTTTACAGATGGATAAATGATACTGTATAAAATATCTTAGTAATACTGATGAGTCACTTCAGGGATCTCTACTCGTGTGTTTGAACACCACCATTTATGTTAATCATGTCTGATTTCTGTATCTGTAATTTTTCTTTCTTTTTCCCCTTTCTAATACCAGTTCTTTTGGTGGTTTAATAAATCCAGCTGGATGTTATTGATTACTCATGCATATTTTCTTCCTTTTCTTCCTTCAGCCATTCTGATTAGAACATTTTCGTTGCACCTCCCTGTAATGGAAAATTAAGAAAAAATGTGTCTCCCCTTAAAAACTGTTTGCTAATTTTTTTTATGCGGAAGAAATGTGACAAGACTGTACTTTTCTGCAACCATCTTCATGTTTTTATTTAGTCTTCTAAAAAGTAAGGACAAAGTCATAAAACAAGAATGTCTAATTTGTATTTAATTTGTAAAGATTTGAATTTCTATTAAAAGCTCCAAAAAGCAGTGTCGGGCCCATAAGGAGGACTGTCATCGCCATATTTCTGGTTCTGAAAATCCAGCAAAATAATGGTTTATGATATCACCTGGAGTCTGAAGGACCAACCCTTTGTTCTAATATTTAGTTTAATTCTTCATACAAAAACCCATGAACAAGTTTCAAGGTGGAAAATCTGGGAACGTTTGCTGTGTGATGGACAATTCATGCTGTCCATAGAGTTGTGCACCCTCACAATGCAGGTCTCTGTCTGCTGGATCTGCATATGTCAGTGAGAGATATATGGAGACAATATTATAGATAGCATATGATAATCTGATACAATTTGAATTTAGGTCTGCATAATATTCACATAATTAGCTAAAGCTCTTTTATTCTGTGGTAGTCAACAAAGCAATAATGTAAAGATAAAAGCATCTCAGTGTCATTTGCTCATAGAAAGACAATGAAGAAGGAAATGAAAACTGTTTAATTGTTTTTTTAAAAATAAGAGGTTCATTCTTTTGAATATCAGACAAAAGTAGAGATCAAATGAAAGAGTGAAAAGATACATAAACCAAACTGATTACAAGAAAGGGTATAAATTAATTAGACTGAAAAGTGTTTTGGTTTTGCAGCCATCTTTCTCTATAATCTCAAAAACCATCTAAAATAATAAATGTTAAACGTGTGCTGAAACTAACGTGCGTGTATCAACTTGTCTATGCTTACAAATGGAATAATTTAAACAGAACATGGCAAGGGAATTAGAGAAATAAAGAAACAACCACACCTATCCTTGTAAAGCATGTAAAACTGAATAACATGAAAGCGCATGAGTGAGTGAAAGAAAATTGTGTCTGCGTGTGTATAAGCTACTTAAGGTGATGATATGAAATTAATGTATCACTAACGCAGGGTGGATGGGGTGGACCTGGTCAGCTTCCTCTTTCCATGACAAAATAAGATCTGATCAACATTAGGCATTAATTAAACAAGCGTTTCATCTGTTAATTACTCTGTTATTGTCAGAGTTTTAACAATCCTTGTGAATGCAAGCCACAATGTTGAGATTTTACAGGAAAGATCCCTATGACATTAAACTGACATAATTGCATGATTTTAATATGGGATGCAGTCAGGATGAAGAAACTCTAAGTGAATACTTCTGGAATTATAAATTTATCCAAGATGTACTCTACACAATGTAGAAATCACAAAGGGTCTTATTTTGCAGTTTCTGTAGCCACCAAACCAGAACATCATAAAAAAATTTTATAGAAATTGAAAATTATCTCAGTAGGAACAGCATGTCTTCAAGAATGCCAAAGCGTCAAGTAGAGACTGAGATATCTAATCCCATGTTAAAATTTTGCCCTTGTAATGCAAGGCAATGTTAATTTTTTTTTTTTTTTTTTTAAGTTGGACACATATTTGGAGATTCTTTTTGAGCATTATAAAGTAGATGGAAAAAAAAAATGACCAAATATTAGGCATGTGGAAGTCATAGTCAAAGTGAAATATGTAAAGTTATCAATAAGTGTATACTTATGCAATTTGAAAACAGCTTTTGGAGTATAACAATTATATGTATATTTTAACACGTGTAGTGAGACTTAGGAGAGCCCCAACAGCAAGCAGAGGACCCCAACCATGTCCTGCTGGAAAAAAAGGAAATCATCCCATGTACCCATCATCTCATCTTTCTCCTCTGTGTCCTGATTTCCACTGGATGGGGATTTGTGTATGCCGACAGCCCTTTGTATGATAATAGGTCACAACGTATTTCTTGGGGCAAGCACAAGGCCAAGACTGCAGGAAGCACTGTGGACACGCAAGCCCACCAGTGAAATCATAGAATCACAGAACGGCCTGAGTTGGAAAGGACCTTAAAGATCCTCTACTTCCAAGCTTGCTGCCATGGACAGGGATGCCTTCCACTAGACTGGCTGCTCAGAACCCCATCCAGCCTGGCCTTGAACACTCCCAGGGATGGGGCATGCACAGCTTCTCTGGACAACCTGTCACAGTGCCTCAGCACTCACACAAAAAAGAATTTTTTCCTATCATCTAATCTAAACCTGTTCTCTTTCAGTTTGAAGCCATTCCCCCTTGTCCTATCACTACATGCCCTTGTAAATAGTTTATCTCCATCTTTCTTGTAGGCTCCCTTCAGACACTGAAGGCCACAATTAGGTTACCCTTAATCATTCTCTTTTCCAAAATGAATCCCAGAGAATGTGCTCATATCTAATACTAAAATTATGCTAAGCATAAAAATATTTGTTCTTTCTTCAGTTGTTATTAAAAGTTTCAGTTGGGGTCAGTGTCTTTGGTGGCATATAGTATACAAAATCTAACAGTTAATGTCCATTCAAAATTATGAGAATTTAAACAGAAAAACTGCTACAGTATCCAATCATTTGTCCTTTCCTACACTGTAGGTCAATTCCTCTACCAACATGCTCAGTAATTTGTGCTTGAGTAATACTGTTGGTCTTAAGAAGTAATTATTCTTAAAAATTTCTGGTCTTGGTTTAAGATCTTCAGCAGCATGAATCTCCAACTCCTTCACTGCTTTTTAAAATGTGATTAGCATTCACAATCTTTCACCATGTAGGGTATCTACCAACTTTCAAATCCTAAGTGCATTTTTTTAGCTGTTGCTTTTAAATTCTTTACCATAAGAATTAGGTATTTTGTTCTTGTGGTGTTCTCACCAGTATTGGATACAGATGTAAATTTTCTGGCTTTTTCTCCTAATCTCCATATCTCTGAGGGTCATTTTAACTCTGCTTTGTTGACTCCTAGGATTGGAAACTTGTGTTCAGCGGATGCTTCTGCATAATTCCTCTACTGCAACATGAAAAAGGCCAAGGTGCTCCACACTTTCTTTGCCACTGTTTTTACTGGTAAGACCTGCCTTCAGCAATCGCACATCCCTGAGATCAGAGGGAAAGTCTGGACTCAGGAAAGCGTACCTTCAGTTGAGGAGGATCAGGTCAAGGAACATTTAAAAACACTGAACATACACAGATCCGTGGGACCAAGTGCTGAGGGAGTTGGCTGATGACATTCCAAAGCCACTCTTGATAATCTTTGAAAAGTTGTGGGTATTGCGGGAGGTTCCCAAGGCTTGGAAGAAAGCAAATGTTATTCCTATCTCCAAGGTGGTCAAGCAGGGGGATTACAGGCTGGCAAAACTCACCTCAATTCTATAGAAGGTGATTGACTGTGTAATCCTGGAAGCCATACCCAAACATATTAAATATAAGAATGTGACTGGAAGTAGTCAGCATGGACTTATGAGAGACATCCTGTCTGACCAACTTGCTGAAGTGACTACCTTGCTGGACAAGAGAAAAAAAACCTGGACATTGTTTGCTTTGACTTTAGCTAGGCTTTTGACACTGTTTCCCATAACATCCTTAGACAAAATATTATGAGCTAGATAAGTGGACAGTGAGGTAGATTGAAAACTGGCTCAGCTGCTGGGCTCAAAGGGTTGCAAACAGATGCATCAAGTCCAGCTTAAGGCCAGCGCTACTGGCATACCTCAGGCTGGCATTGAGGGATCTGATGCTGCTAAACATCTGCATTAGTGACGTGGACAGTGGGACAAAGTCATAGGTAGGACAGAGTGTGTATCTTCATAAAGTTAACAGACGACCCAAACTAGAGGAGGAGCTGATACACAAGCAGGTCATGCCACCATCCAGATGGGATGGGCCACGGTGCAAAGAGTCCAGCAAAGGGCTGCAAAAGTAATTAACGTCTGTGAGCATCTGACTCTGACATGCAATCGGAGGGTGAGAGAATTGTGACTTCTGAGTCTGGAGAAGTCTCAAGTAGGGTCTTGTCAATGTGATGGTTGGAACAAAGAAAGTGAACCCAGGCTGTTCTCAGTGATACAACGGACAATGACGAAATGAAACATAGGAAACTTCACTTAAGTGAAAGAAAATGCTTTTTTACTACAAGAGTAGTCAAGCAGTTGCGAAGGTTGCCCAGAGTGTTGGTAGAATCTCCATTGTTGGAGATATTAAAAATCCAGCTGGACACAGTTCTGAGAAAGCTGCTCCAGCTGGCCCTGCTCTGAATACAGGGTTTGGATAAAACAATCTCCAGAGGTGTCTTTCAACCTCAGCCATTCTGTGATTTCATGGTTCTTTAAGTGACAGGATATAGGTTTTCAGTAATTGACAGGATATAGTATTACATTGTTAGGTGCAGCTTAACTGTGATCTTCCAAAAAATAGGCACCTTTTATTTTAACGTAACTTATTTTTTTATTGTCAAGATATGGTACAAGTAGAAGAAAACTTTAAAAGCCTTCAGGGGTAATTTCTCTAGTCTTTATTAATTGCCAATTGCCTTCAGATACCACAACTAATTTTATAAAGGTATTCCAGTCCTGGAAAAATTACTACAGAAATGCATGAAACACTGCAAACCAATCGTGTTAGGGCCAGAACAAATAATAGGACAGCAATAAAGACAGAAGTAGAAGGTAAAAGAGCTTTAAAGCTGGGAACAAGATCCTTTCATGTAAAGTGACAGGAGTGATAAGTTACTAAAAAGGAAAAATAAAAGTTTATATGTTTATTTTTTAAGACTCTGTTATTTTATATACAGCTTTTCCTCCCCTCCAAATAAGAAAATATGTATTTGCTTGATTTGGTACTACCTAATATAGGACAATAAGATCCCTAGACAAGTAGTGACTTGAGAGTAGAGGGGAGCATCTCCCACAGGTAAATCCCCTCACCACGGAACATTTTTGCAGGGAGCCCATATTACCTTATGGAGGAGTGAGGGAACTTGGGAGAAGGTGTTCATGACTTACGGAGAATTCAGTATCTAAACTGCAGAAGAAAGACTCTTGGACAGTCTTTCAAACCAACACAGACCAGAGTTAAAAGCTTCTAGTAATTTCAGGTGACTGTGAACAAAATAAATGATTCATAATTTTATGAAACCTGTTTTGAGATAATTATTTATCTGAGTTATGGTAGGATAAAGACTGGGTAGCAGCATGTTTCTGGGCATGTATATCTCAAAAATAATCTCAGAAGTGGCTTGAGGCACCTCAACAATGTAGGCAAAACTAGGTGGTGGCAAAGGGCATTTCACATGCGAGTGAGTTGGGATAGAGGAATCTGGGAGTTCAATTAGACACTGTGTATCTGCTGAGGTAGAAAGGTTTAGAGGACCTCAAGGAACACTGGGGTAGCAGCATAGGAGGAAACAGGAAGGGCCTGTGGGGATTATGGGAGCTGTGAGAGCTCAGCGACTTTCCAGGCTATGAAGCTTGGGAGAGGCCTGAGACAGGTCATGGAGGTTTCAAAAGGCTTTAGAATGTCAAAAGGGTCCAGAATACTTTTCCCACTTTTGTCCTTGAAAAATCCCTCACTTACTGGGAGGGAGCTATTTGATTTAAAAATCACAGATAGCAGCCAACATAACCTCCCATACAGTTTTATGGAAGGGTTATATGCGTAATCCTCCCACACTGGGTGCCATGTTGTGCACTACACACATTTGCTCCTGCCATGGGAAAGAAGAAACGATGAGGCTGGGATGGGGGCTCAGGGACAGAAGGGGGCTGCTGACCTTCAAATAAAGCCTGAGAGATGAGCAGAGCAAGATGCAACAGCTGTTCCAAGAAGGAGCTAAAACCAGCTGCTGACCATTGATTTGAACTGGTTCTTTGGAGACAACTGTGCAGCCACCAAATTTAGTGTAGGTAGACAGGGCTGTATAGTTATCCATTTCCTCTGTCTCTTACAAAGGCTGTCTGACACTGTCCCAGGAACTGGCTGCCCTATGTACCTGCTTATTTTGCTGTATTCTAAAGCCATCTGTGCAATAAGCATTTGTAAAACTTAGGAATGGATGTAATTTAAAAGAAAATCAGTGGAGTAAGAAATATGCTACATGTATTCCTGTGTGTAGAAAAATTTGGCAGGAGATCAATATATCCTAACCACTAGAGAAGTCATCCATCCCACTGCAGGTATGTCAGCGAGAACATGACGTGATTTTCAACGTAAGCTACACAACATAATACATATTTACATAAATCTCTAAGAGTGTACACTCAAGACTTCATTTGATTGACCCTGAATACCAACACCAGCATTGTCTTAGCTTCTGAATAATTTCTACATTTCCTTAAATAATGTTTAAGAGATATGCATAAGAATAAAAAATTTTTCATTTTAATACAATTCAACTAAGCAGTTTTCATTTTCCCTGTCTTCCTGAAGGATGATTCTGAATGGTCTTGATTAAAGTCATAGTTGGCCTTGCAGAATGCTTGGTATATGGAAGGTATACATCTATCTTTTTTTTTTTTTCACACTGCACCCTTTGCTGGGCTAGTGTTGATCACATATACAGGACCAGTACCAGTTCTTGCAAACCCTACTTTGCAGAGTTGAAGTCAACTAAAGAATTAGGTAAACATATAGAGAAATAATCTTAAAGACTTAAACTAGTTCTAAAAGTACAGATGTTACGGGTTATACCCAACACCAAATCATTCAAGATTAGTAAACCCAAAATGATATATTATCTGATGGCCTTTCTTAAATCAATAATGCAAATAGTTTCTTCGGTTTGAAATGGAGTAATCTCTCTTAATATTTTAATATTTTAATTTTGTTCTTTACTGGCCACAGAAAACTGAGAAGGATCCAAATGTAAACAAACTTACTGGCCACAGAAAACTGAGGAGAATCCAAATGTAAACAATCTAATTGGGAAATTTTCACTTAGAAACATTAGCTAAACAGCTATGCAATTTTTTCGTGTGTTGGGGATTGTGTAGTAGCTTTAGTGAGATCACAGACTATATTTTCTCTTAAAATGTTCATTTCAGAGCACAGAATGAAACTTTCCATGGTAGAGATTAAAAAGAGTAATTTTTTAAATTTTATGGAATTAAATTAAGAAGGTAATAAAGAAAAACTCTCTGAAGCACTTTCCCCTAAAACTTGTCACACTTATACATAAGAGTTTGATCACAAGTGTATACTTTTGAACAGGAATAAAGAGAGTGCTCATCTCTTCTAGTCATCATATAATTGACACTCTAGGAAAGCCCTAATTATTTCATCCCATATTTAGTGAAACAGCATCTCTTCTGAAAACCTTCTCTGTTACTTTTGGTAGATATTCTAGATGCATAGGGAATAGTAACAGTAAGAAAGCCAAAGTACTGCCTGTATATTAACCTGTCACCTGTACTGGTACCATTGTGTCTTTTAATTGTGCTCACAGAAGCACAGAAGTTGATTAAAACAAGTATGTCATTAGCATTTCACCTACATTCCTATTTACACTAACTGAATTGGCCTAATGACAGTAACACTGACACATTTACAGAAATTCATATGAGCTTAAAGAAAAAATAACTAAAAAGGAAAGAACATTTTGCAATATGTCAATACTGCATTTCTGAAATGAAGGTTCACTATCTTTTATTTCAGTTAGCCCAATATTGGAAACCGAGTTTTAAATTTTTCTGTTCCCTTTTTTTTCTTCTCCTTGAGATTAAGTTATTTGTTTCCTTGTTCACAAGAGATACTACCGCCCTGCCCGGAGACTTTTAAAATGCTATAATTCTCAAAAATCATTCATATCTGCATATTTTACTAATCCTCAGGAGAAAAAAAAAAAAAAAAAAGAATGAACCCTTGGGGTTTACCTTGTTTCCAGAGAAGGGCATATTCAAGGACATTCTTTCCTGCCTTATGTACAAATTAAGTGAATCCATTATCCATGGGATAAGCTGAATTCAATAAAAGACACCACAATAAATATTGCCAGCATATTAAAAACAAGTATGGGTCTGTAAAACCCTTCATAAACTTCATGAGCATCATTTTTAAACAATGACGGTTTCTTGCCTACTACTTCATTTGAAAAGTACATACAGGGTTTCACTCTTTGAATAGTTACAGACTTTATATATACAATGCCTTTTGTAAGATCATTATGCCTAAAATCATTCCATCTTTGAAGATTATCCAGGTGAATTTTAAAGAATAATCATATCTTCTCTAACACTTCTCCTTTGATAGCTTAAATAATCTTTTAAACTTTCTAAAATACCTTTTTCTATTATTGTATTAGCCTTTCTCTATTTTGATTCAAATTTATATTATTTTATAAGCATGAAACATCTTGCTAATACTATGCACTAGTATTAGTATTATACTATGCACTGTAATGCTAAAGTTACTCAGCCTTTACTGAAAGGTCTCCTGTGATCTTCCGGTAAATCCAGTTCCCTGTCTTTAAGTGCCAACTCCAGTTGATAAGCCCTCAATTTCAACTAAAAATTCTGGATTTAGTCTCTATATGCTTTACTTTCTACTGTGCTATTTTAGTCTACATCTTTAATTCCTGTTCAAAATGTGCAATTCACCTATTTCTGTCAACAGAGGCTGGATTTTTCAAGCATTACATCATCCATACCATGGTTTATTAACGCCAACAATGATCTAAATTTTTTAAGCAGTGTCACAAGTAATGATGTTAAGCAGAACTTAAGACTGGATCTTGGAAAATATAACTCCTAGTCTCTATCCATCTGGACAACTCTCTTATCATTGTAATCTTCCCTTCAGCTATCATGCTAATGATTTCACAGTCCTTGCTTCAATTTCCACTTTCATTTCCTTTCCTTTGGTATCAATTTTAGATCCTTTGAGTCACTGATTAACTTAGACTATTAAATTGACTTCACTGATCCCACCTGAGGAATATAAAAGGAAGATATACTGTACCATGACACAATCTACTTTTGCCAAAATCATATTGAATTTATCTTATTTAAACTCCACATTCTTGGTTACTCTTTCATACAAAATCTCCACATTTTATTAAGGATAAATGAGGAATTCGTTTGGATATTCCACTCTTCCTAATCAGATACATCTATCACACTTACTATTTTCTAATGGGAAGCAATAAAGTAGCATGATCAAAATTTCAGCTTCTTTTAAAATAATTGTTACTGGACATTATCCAGGCTGTTCAGATCTCAAATAATACCTTCTTATTCCTGTATTCACCATGGATATGATAATTTCCATTTCCTATTCTTGTTGGATAATCTTAACCATACATACAATTTCTTCTATTAAAACTGGGGTGAAGTATTAAGATCTGTTATGTTCAATGTCCTTTAATCTCTGTCTGATCCTCAGGATATGACCCCACTTGTCCCCTTCATATTATCGCTATAGTACTGTGGTTAGACATCTACTTACAGTTTTGTTTCATTTCCTTCACTTTGAAGGATCTAGCTCAGATAGATATTTTGTCCTTTTGACTCCATCTCTGTACTTTCTGACCTACACACTGATAGATAATCTCATTTCACTAAATTCCCTGATAACCTACAATGTCCTGTGTGAGGTGTTTAGTGGTCCAGGCAGGTCCATAGTTCTTTCTTCCCTACATTCTTCTGCTTAAAACTCAAGCCCAGGTTACTGAAACTTTCTCTTCATGTGATTCCATGTGTCATTTGAATTTTAGTCCATGAGTGCCTCATAGTTATTTCATTGCCTCAAAATTTGGAAGCTTTAATTATTACCAATCTGTTTGTCTACCCTGCACTCGAACTACTGTGGGAGTTTTGAACCTTTCTGTGCTTGCTCATTCCAAGAATACTGTCTCAAACTACTTTTTGCTCAGCCCCCACTCTTGAATTAAGATTCATGGCTTTTAAAGTAAATGTAACATGGCAGTTACATTTTTCTTCTTAGTAAAGAATCTGTCTGGTATTGTCTCCAAGAACACCTAAGCTGCTATCCTGGTATGATTAATACTGCAAGCTATTAGCATTTTTTTGTCAAAACCATGTCCAGGAAATCTAAAATTTCCTGTAACTCAGAAATACTGTGTATTTCTCTCATAGTTTCTAAGAGGCTTCAAACACACATCCAACTCTGTTCTGGAGGTTATAAAATGTGTTAGGGAGGGCTCTTGGCTTTTTCAGAAACAACATCTTCTTTGAGTTCTTTATCCCCAATTTTTCTCTTACATGCATGGAATATGACTATAGGAAGTTTCAGTTTTGACACCTGTTGTGAGTAAAAAGGAGTCATAGGATTAGTAAAGATAGTATATGAAAAAAGGTATGATGAGTAACACTCAAACAACTCCTGTCTCAGCCCCTCCTATGCAATTTTATTATGCATCTTTGATGTAAGACAAAATAAAGCTGTACAGAACAAACACATCCAGTTTCAAAATGTTTGACAAGCTACTGTCATTCTGTTTTTCATTTATATATCTGTAACTAGGAAGATAGAGATGAAAGCATAATACAGAACTAATTCTAGACTTTAAATGTACCCAATGTGTTTTTTAAGAAGCAAGAAAACATTTGTCTCATAATACTTAATGCCCTTAGCTCTGCTAGATCTCTATGAAAATTCAACAGACAGACAAAAGGAGAGAAAAATAAAACTAACCTGCTTTACCATACCCTTTTTAAGGTCCATTAAATTCATAGTATCTCTCATATCTAATTGAAATTGATGTTTAGGTCTAAAGTATAAGAAGCAAAGCATATGTGCATTGTCTTTTCCAAGTATAGTCTCCAACTCTGTCCCTAAATCAATGTTTAGGGACTTCCAAAGTCAAGTATTCAGGATTGTGTCTCTAGCAACCACTGATGAGCACACCTCGTGTTATTTTTTTCTGATCCTTTTTCTGACATATTTATGCTTCTTTCCTCCATAACATGACAGTACCAAAGTGCACCATTTGATTATTTACTGTACAAATAAAAATGCCTGCTTTTACTTGTTTTATCTTGATTGCCTCAGCATTTCCCTTGATAACTTTTAAATTCTCATCTTATAAGAAACTCTGACTAAATATTTCCTATTATTCTCCATAAGTCATTTGTTACATTGCAAATCCCTGTCATAGTCCTCTTCCTCACCCATCTGACCTACTACCCACTGCCTTCCATTGTTGATTCTGGATTTAGTTTCATGATATGAAGGCCACTTTTTATTTCCTTTCTTGATAGCTTCTCTGCCTTCTGCAGGTGCTTTCTGAGATGCCTGGACCAGCATGCAGTATTTTCACAGTGTAAATTTTCCACTGTGTAAATTCCTGATTTTTCACAGCAACATGATTCTGTTTTCAAGTTTGCATCCCCCCCTCTTCTTTCCTATTAAGTTTCGAGATTCCACTTGCTTTTCAAATGCCCCTGAGTAATGATTTGAGGTTTTCTGAGAAACAAAAGTACCTTCACTGTGAAGGGTTTCTGCACTGAAAGTTGTTCATGCTTTTTCCTGTAACTCAGGATTGAGTGTGTACATTTAGAAAAAACAATCACTTATATTTTGGTAATAGTGAAGAACAGTTGATTAAACATTTGTTAAACACAGAAAAAAAGCTGCAGTAGTTTCCTACTTACAAGATATATTTTGCCTTCTACTGCTTAATTTTTTCATCAGTGAAGCTCATGACACTTCACCAGCAACCACCTCCTTTTAAATTCTTTCAGTTTGGACAAAGTTTTTGAACTAGTTCTGAAAAAACTACTTTTAATGTGAGCTTTTTGATTCCTTTTGCTCTTGGTTTTGGCTTGAACATGGCAAAAAATCCCAACTACAACATTTCCTTTATTGTCACTTAAAGGTAGAAAATTCTGGATCCTCACTTCCAAATAAACTGATATAGCAGCCATATTTTCCTGGCTTTTTACCTGAAGAGACAGTTTTTTATCCAAGTGTTAAATATGTCCATGCAGTTTTAAACACACTATTTCAATTTAATTTAAAAATTCATTATTTGTGTTTAAAATTATTTTATTAAAACAAAAACTATTTAATAAAATGTTTAAATTCCTAAAAGATCTTTTTATATAAAGATCTAGAGGTATACATACTTAAATGGCAGAGAAAGAAATTACCTAGCATTTGTTTGAAATTGCACAATGAAATACCTGATTCTTTCCCCATTGAATAAAGCACATGAAAATCAAGATCTGCTGTGACAACAGGTATACTCAGATCATGAAAAGTACACCTTTTGCTACGCAAATAGTAGTTTTCTTATAAGAATAATAATAAGAATTACTAAATGCAAACAAGAAAATCCAGCTTAAGTATAGAAGGTGCATTTTATTATTCTGTGATGTAAAACATATAAATTAAAATTTGGATAAGCATTTAAATGAAAACAGTTTCAAAACTGGAGATTTAATCTTAAATTTCAGAGTATGCTTGCATTTTATTATGAGAAAAAGAGAAGGGCAAAAGTGCGAGGCTACAGCTCCAGTGCCTTATTCAACCAATCCGCGTTTGGGAATGAGTAATATGGAAAGCTTCAGACCACTGATAATAATTATTCTCTAAATTAAAGATGAGCTTTAACCCACCTTCTTTGATGATTAAGAAAGCCAAATTTTCAAAGCTAATTAGTTTCTCAGTAAGGGTCATTGTTGTTTATTGTTCAGGCACTCTTAAGGTAATTAGTATGCCTGACCTAAATTAGGCACATTTTGCACATTTTATTAACAATGCACAGTAACAGAAACCCCTGACCAAAATATATGCTGTGCCTCTGTCTTCTGAGGTGGCCTACCAAGGAAGCAAGTATCACACCCAAGGATGCTTCCAACATAAGTATCTGGCTACAGGTTCTTGGTTACTCCACCGGCAAAGGTTGCGCCATCCCGCTGCTCAGGGAAAAGTGGCCTCCATGTTTTCCAAATCCTTTGTTGGTGTTATGTTTCTTCATGGGTAGTGAGGAACTGGGCACAGCCAGACAGAAAAGTACTCTGAACCACCGAAGGACGCAGTAAGGACTTATCTGGCATTCTAGCTCAACAGTTTGCTACCTCAGCAGTAGAAAGTCGTTGATTTTTACAGAAAAGAGTAAAAATCATAAATTATTGAATGATCCCTCCTACCTATAATAATATGTATATTCTCTTCTAACTTCCAACCATAAGCATTTTAGAACTTTCTGAACCAAAGGTGAAACTGCTTTTAATATCCCAGATCTAATTATTCTGATATTTAGATTATGAGAAAGTAAGCAGTCCTGCCCAGCTCGTCTTCGCTGTATTGTTACCAATTGTGTATACCGCTAACATACTCCTTTTTTCCAAGCTCAAGAATCTTGCTCCACTTAGTCTTCATAGTCTGTCTTCAATCTTCTTTTGTTGCTTTCTTTGTACTGTTTTTGCTTCTACTACTCCTTTTATGAAATAGCTTAACAGAATGGCAAATTCTTTGCAATATATGGAGGTTCCTGTGGTTACAGAGAATATATAACATTAAACATCAAGAGGTTTATGTTGTTTCTTTCAAAATCATTATTGCTGGTTTATTTCCCTTTGATTGACAGTGGTCACTGAGCTCAAAATATCTGCAGAGAACTACATAAAATCTATTCTCAGAGAGGTAGCTGCAAGGCTAAAGCCTACCATTCTGTTCTTACCACTTTAGTTAACCTTTCCATTACTATATTAATTTAAAATTTCAGTTATCAATTTAGCACCCATTCACTCAATACGGTTAGATTTTTGTTTTACTTTGGGTAACCAGTCTCAGATACGGCTGTCACGTATATGACTAATTCCCCATTGTTACTGTGTCACTATTAATCTCCTTTCCCACATCCTTTATGAATAGATGGTCAGGTTCCAGCTGTCAATCTCCCCTACAACACAATTTCCATAATTCTTTTTTTCTCCATTTAAAATCACCTATGATCACAGCAAAACCTTGTCTCCTATTGCAACTTTAATTTAGGGGTTTTTTGGTTATACACTTCATAAACTTTTGGAACTCTCCTGCACTGAACAGGTGAAACTTAGCAATACACTTGTTCAATACAGTTTCACACTCTGGTTGATTTTTGAGACATAACTACAACAGTCGCGCTCACTCTTCTCCAATATTTCCAATATGGATTTGTGTGCTCACTGAGCCCACCGTTCAATAACCCCATATACTAGCTGGGCTACAAGATAATCAAATTACAAGTAAATATTTTTGTTAAATGTTTTTTTCTACAAGACTATCATGCGTATCAATGCTATCGAAGTTTTACTTAAAACTGTTAGAGGACTCATTCTGCAAGTTTGTGACTCTGTTGTGGAAATTTTAAGTGCCCAAAATAGCATCAAACAAAGGGATGCTTTTCTCCCCTCACATTCTTGCTGCTTGGCTCTAGACCTAAGAATGCACTCACAGGAACTTAAAATATAAGCATATCAGTGCACATCTATGGTCAAAAGCATGGTAAGGGAAGAAGGTTAATTCAGAGCTCCAGCTATGAGAGATTCCTCATAATCAAACAAAAGCCTTGAAATCTGCCTATAAGCTCACGGACACACAGCAAATAGGGCAGGGATTTACTGCAGTTACACAATAGAACTCTTCCAGTGGGCAGGACAGCCCATTGTCAAATACCTCTCTGCTGCACAAATGCTTCCTGGTGATGAAGAAGGCGTGAATGACTCTAAAATGTGCTGCGACTAAAAGGCATTTACTCACTCAGGTGGAATTTCCAACTGGACTTTTGAACAGCAGAGCAACTTTGATGCAACTGACATTAAGAAAGACCCAAGATTGTCTGGGACAAACTCCTGGTAGCACAGGAGCATAAGAGAGATCCACCAAGTTATGTCAGGGCCAAGGGCTTATCCAGCCCAGTGTGCTTTCTCCAGCTGTGGCTGTAAGCCAACAACCAGGAAAAGTAAGAACAAGGCAGCCTTGGGCTGAGGGTACCACAATCCCATGATCCCATCTCATTACTATTTCTGCCCATATCTCTCTTTCCAGTATTTGCCCTGAACTCCTGCTTCTCTCAACCACAGCAGCAGGATTATGTTCAGTGTAGGGGTCCAGTGTGTTACTGCAAATACTGAACAGCATGTAGGAGGAGAAAAACACGAGTGGTACGAAGCCAGGCCAGAATTTTAAGATTGTTAATTAGGGCTTTGGAATAGACAGTCTGGGTCAACCCAATCTAGGCACCTATTCTGACAGATGTGGGTTTGTCCCACACTGACACTAAATAAAGAATTAAAAGGCTCAAAAAAGAATTTTTGACCACAAGGTAAATATTCTGGGTTATTAGGTTTGGATGGAAATTATTGCCAGTCCAGACAATTCATTCCCTTTCTATGTCCACATGTGCTTGAATGGAGCATAATGAATTAAAATATTTATAAATTATGCCCTGTGCTTCCCACCAGGCTGCAAACCTCACTGAGGCAAAGCGGAGGGCCTGGTGCAGCTGCAGGGGGCTGCAGGCACTTACTCTGTGCTTATCTGAACACCTGAAGTGGGACAGCCAGGGACGTGAGGTTGCTTCTTAAGACAAATCAGGCTTTACCAGTTCAAACAAAAAAATGAAGTTACAGCCCTTTTTCCTCTGCTCCCACGGAGTCTGTGTGATGGAATCCCGTGCAATGTTATTATGTTTATGGTGCAACGATCAGCAGAGCCATCCTACAACACCAACATGCCATGGAGTACTGCAGCACATAGTTGTGAATGTTATCACAGGTTATCATAGATTACCACAGGTTATCAGAATGCCCTGCGCCCAGAATGCACTGATATGTAACCAACTGGACACACATCTCTGTGGATACCCACATGACTAGAGGGGGCCCGTGCTTTTAGGCGTTCCAGCACTCTGATGCCCACACAAACGTGCACATCCCACTACAACTGCCCGATGGTTTCACCTGTCCCTGCCTTCTTCCCACCTACAGTCACTACTGGTGACCTCCCGCAGTGAAGGCCTCACGCTTTCAGATGCAACAGGTCACTGATCCCTCCTTATTAGCTTGAAATTGCAAGGCACAGGAAGGTTTATTTTTCAGATTTTTTGCTTCTTAACTGTGTATTTCAATGTACACAAATGTAAGCAAACACTGCAACGTAGCTACCAATCTATTTGATCTTTTTGACATGCTTTGTGACTGGCCACAACTCACTAATAATTGTTTCTGAAGCAAAGCGTGTAATGAAATACAGCTGGCAACAGAAACCCCATTCCCTATTTCAGGCTGAAAGATCTTTTGAGTGCAGGCTGTTCCCATGAGAAGCCTACCTCCCGCGTGTGCAACCCGCGTCTCTGGGCTCGGTGCTGTTATTCCTGCTTTTATTCACCTGAAGCCGCTCCGAAACCCAGGAGCCACACGCGAGCACGCGCGGCCTCACACAGAGCAGCACAACCGCCCCAAACAGAAGAAATCCGGCAAAAAAATCCGAAACTCTGGCTCTGGGCACGGGGCACTTTGGCCCGCCATGGCGGCCGCCGGCCGGCACCGCCCCGACGGGACGGGCTGGGACGGGACCCGCCCGCGCGGAACCTGCGCGCCGCAAGGAAAGGCAAGGGACAAGAGAAGAGAAGGGAGGCAAGGGTGCCGCGCCCAGGAGCGGCACGCCGGGGCGGGGGCAGAGCTGTCCCGGGCACGGCTCCGCACCTCTGCGCGCAGCCGGCGCCGCGGCGGGGCGGGGTAGCGAGGGGAGGGGACGGACAGCG
>VZRN01003763.1:90313-104316 GCA_013397935.1 Dasyornis broadbenti | reverse complement strand
CCCAAGGGCGAGCTGTCTCCTAGCAACTAGAGTCCCTACTCACTGTCCTTGGTAACTCCTCAAAGGACGCAACAGTAGCCGCTGTTAAAGTGTGGCCACGGGAGCGAGAAGGAGAGAGGGACCTCCTGCGATGGTGTAATTCCAGAGCCTTTATTATCCAGTCTCCAGGAACGGGAGACGTGGACTTAGGGACACCGAAGGGAACCAAGCACAGAAGGACCAAGAATGAGGGGTTACAAGGGTTTTTAAGGGGAGGTGGAGTTGGGAAGAAAGGGGAGGATACAAATCAAGGATCCAATAGGAAGGGATTACATAATCAGGGTAAACCAATGGGATACAATCAGGGGTGGTCTCAGGGGTGGGTCTAAAGGACACAACCAATGGGAGAACAAATTCCAGGGAAGGTTCGGGAACAGAGGAGGAGAAAGTGAAAGGATTTAGGGAATTGACATAACATTAACATATGAATGACAAGTAACCAAAGAAAATTCCAGACCAGGGAGAGGAGAGTTAGAGTGAGCGGCGGCCCATGGGAGTGGCCGGCCCTTCGGCACCGCCCTCACTGTCCTGATCGGGGTCTGCCCCCGCAACTTCCTCATTGGTCCAAAAACTAAAGTCCGGTGGAGCAGACCCCTTGCGAGGGGCGGGCTGGGCTACGGCCATCTCAGAGTCCAAAGTCACTGAGGTTGCCACGTCCCGCGTGGCAACCTGGGCCACCGCAACATGCTCCCAAAAGGGGCAGGCTCCCAGAGGACCTGGCCAGAGACAGAGGAAATTTCTCTAACTAGATGCAATGATTTGAGCTGTAGCTGAGACAATACTTGAGAAATGTTAAAAGAACTCACTTTGGATGATATTAGTGCTTCAGTTTCTCCCTTTACTGATGCTTAAGTCTCCTTTTTTCATGCGTCCTAGTACCTTCGGTGCCTTGTGGAGGCATGCTTAATGCGCTCCTGGGGTACCTTGCCTGCCTGCGGTTCAGTGGGGTAACTGAAGGTTCAGGTGAAGCCTGGAAGTATCTGCCTGGACTGCATTATTGCCTCATAAAAAAGAGAGTGAAAGGAAAAGTCTGTGGATGGATATCACACTGAGGATAAGTGTTACTGATTATCAAGATCACTGTCACTATGCAGAGTGAATTAAGATTTTGTTTTAAGGCAGCACAAGTAATCATGTAGAGTGAAGAGGGGATTAAGAATACTGCTTTTCTGCATCATAGCAAATGTACTTCATCACAATAAGCTGAGAGACATCAAGGCTGTCACATCAATATCAATGATTCTGTCATGTAAGCCCTGTCAGGAATATTGCATTATTTAGAAATATATAACACTTGACACAGAGACTGCACTCTAAATATGCTTGAGAAAATAATTAAAACAAATGCACAGAGAGATAAACATGTAAAGCAGATCACGTGTTAACATTGATGCAGTAGTTTTTATGTTTCAGCTCCCTGGGAAATGAAAAAAACATTACTGCTGTTAAACATCAGATGTATAGATACTTGAAGAGAAAAGACTTGGGAGGACCGCGTCATTCAAGAAGAAATGAAAATGGGGACTATTCTGTAAAAAGGACTGAAAAGGATAAGGCTCATTTATGGTCTCTAGCTGGCAAAACTGTGTGATTACACATCTCTTTGTTCATTTGAGCCTGATCTCGCTCACAGTTATGATAAAGGTTGAACTTCTGTGTAGTTAAGGCAGATGCTCACAAGTCTCTATTCTAGAATATCTGGTGGGCAAAACTACACAAATGATGACAGAATGGTGATGTCTCTCTGAAGGCCAGGAATATCCATGTCAGATAGTTCTTCCTGCAGTTCAAGTGGTAAGGGAAATAATGTCATTAATTTACATTAACATGTTAAAGCATTGCTCATGTTTTCTTTGTATCTGCCTATGTTTTCCTGTTCAGCATCAATAGAAGAGGGAAGGCAAAAATTAAATAAAGACAAGAAGGCTTTGCACCTAATTTTTAAAAGGAACTTTGTGTGCTTGTGCACAGAGAAAGAAGCAACCTTGCAAGTACTGAACATTACCTGATATTCCTTAGAAGTACTTGTTTTCCTGTACTAGTGGCAGAGTTGCACTGTGAGCCCATTTTAACAGATTGAGGCATCTTTTACACACCAGTGTGGAAATTTATTAAAAACTTAAAGTTATTGACTACTGTTGTATTAGAATTACCCATGCAACTTTTATTTTGTTTCTACAGATGCAGCTTTATAATTAAAATATTTAGAAGTATTAAGTTTCTGTATGAATTACAAATATTATTTCATACACTTGCTGGCCATTTTTTTTATTTTGACTATTTTTACCATGTATTTCCTTTAGACTAAAAATGGCTGAAATAAAGCAATAGCATGCAAGAAAAGGTAGACTGAGTAGGACTGGTCTGAATGAGATAAAGAGGGAAAAAGGAGCTCTGCAATTACAATTGACAAGTTGGTTTAATATCCAGTGAAAGAAGAATGCAATTCAAGAGCAGCTGGATTAATTAAGTAATATGGCAAAACAAACCATGGGTTATTATCATTTTCAGGATGCCCCCTGGCCTTAGAGAGGCCTGAGGGCTTAGAGTTCAACCTTTCTCCACACAAAAAGTGCTGATATCTATAATAAACATGGGTGACAAGACACAAAAATGTATTATATATAAGATATATATAAGTATATATCTGACAGATTTTATACAAAATACAAAGAAGATATGGTTTTTTTAATATAACTTATTATGTGAATATCTTATATTTCCCTGTATATACAGAATATATAGATAATGTATTGCTGTGATCATGGAACACAGGCAAAAAAATTGGGGAAAAATCTCAATGTCTAATATAATAAGAAATAAAACAATCTGAGGGAAGAAACGAATTAGTGGTCTGGAGTAAGTGAATGAAATAAATGATGTGAACCAGTTTGCTTTTACTGGAAATCTGCTGTTGCCTGGAGCACTATAAAAATCAATCAGACAGGTGAAAATAGAAAGTGAATGACCAACGGATGGTTTAACAAATCTGTAAAAGTTTCATAGAAAACCTGGAAACCATGAGAACGATTCTGTGTAAATTCACATGCTAACTGCAAAAAGACACATAGATCACAACCTAGAAAATTACACTTGCATAAGTTGTCCTTATACATGAGTAGATTGACAGACTGTTTTGAAAGTCCCCTGCAGCCCTGGATGTGCAGGGTAAGAGTTCTCACTGCAATAGAGTGAGAGAAGGTACAAAAGGTACAGTGCAGTGTTACTCCACAGAAGATGGAAAGAGCTCACTTTGGGAAAATTAGGTATGGCAAAGTTTGGCAAAGGGCCAAATTTCTCCCCTGATTAGAAGATGGTCTTGCTTGATCTATTAGGGTGGGTCTGAAGGACCGATGAAGAATCATCTCTTTGTGGAAGGCTTGTGGATTTGCTTTTATTTTTATTGACAGATGACAGTGAAAAGCAGAATGGTCAGAAGCAGCATGACACAGGTTTGAGAAGGATGCAACTATTGACATGATGGGAATTCTGCTGCTGAGTGTCCAGAAAACACTCACACTGAGGAAGTCTAGAGGCAAACCCACATGCAATGTTTGCCTGCGTGTACTGACTGTGAGCGTAAGTGACAATTTTGTTCTTCCTGTCCAGACTGGCGACTGCTCAATATTGTCTTTCACTGGACAATAAACTGTGGATCTGCTCAATCTTTGGATGCATTTGGAAACAGGTGGGCCATGAGTACTCAGCTGGGGGCTGACTCCCAAAGGAGAATGAATGGAGAAAGATGGCCAGTCTCTACATCTTTAGAAATACAATCCTTGACAGGATGTGTAAAGGTGAACACAAAGGGGAGCTGTGGCAAGGTAAATTCAGGTAAACTGATAAGTGACAGAGAGAAAATCTTTATTAAAATGTAGACAAAAGTGATCAGAGATGAGGATTTCAACAACTGGCTTTTTGTAAGACCAAGAAAAAAAACACCTGAAAAGAAAAGAAAATATCTGAGCAACAGTAAATAAGGTCTAATTGTGTCCACAGACAGATGATGTGAGCAAAACTGTGCAAAACCATGCATTTCCTTTCAGAATGATAAAAATCAAACATACCCGTGATTACGAATAGAGGAAAGGAATCTGTATGAAATATTGGCATTTATAAAATATTCTTCAATAGAAAATTAGGGCAGCTTGACAGTGATCATATTCCAGACCTGAAAGCATATGAAATGAGTAAAGATACAGAGACAGTTCTGATATTTTGAGCAGAAAAGTTGTACTGAACTGTGAAGAAGGTAATCAGTCAAAGCAATCAAGAAAAGCACCATAACAGAAAGCATCAGGTTATGCTATGGAGTCAGTGAGTAAAAAAGAGCTAATATCAGAAATAAGGTTAGCATGGAAGACAAAAATAGTAATTTTTCTGATATAGATGACTTAAATTAGAATGTAAACCTTAATTGTTGCATATTTGTTACTGTTTCTTACTATATAGTAGTTGTTGAAACTACTGAAACAACTGAAAGTTGTTGTTTACTGCCTTAATAGGTAAACCGATGTAATTTTGTGTTAAATTACTACACTAAATCCAGTTCTGTTTTCATGAAATTAGTGGCAAAACTGTGAGACAAGTTTGAATTTCTGAGAGTAAGCAGTACATCTCAGAGAACATCGCAGCCTGGACTCTGTCCCAGGTAATAAAGTAGCAAAAAATTCTGTCTGAAGGAGAAGCAAATATAAACAACAGTCCAGTCATTGCATTGTAACAGGGAAACACAAAGAGCATTTCTGTATGTATGTACGTACAAAAGGAAATGTGTGCTTTATACTCAAATTACATTCAACAGGTAATCTACATATTCAGTCCTAGCCTGATATACATCAGCACTCAGCATATGTGAAAAAGCACTTGCAGATTCAAGATGAAGAACATACTGCAAATTCTGTTTTCAAATTTAGAAATTCAGCATAGGACTATCTGCACTTGCACACTTTAAGCATTTTAAGCTTCCAGTTCATCTCAAAATAAATGTGCCTACATATGCAAAGTAAAACACATAAGAAGATGATAGGACAGCTTTTTTGGATTCCAAATAGTGAAAATGCCAAATGTTCACATATGTTGGCAGACTACCTTATTATAATGGTGCTTATCAATAGAAATAAATTTAAAATCATATTTAAGGGCAAGCTTTCTTGAACAAGAGTGAGATAGCTGCTTCACAAATCAACAGTTTCAGTGCTGCTCTCTTCACTGCCTAATCTCACTTAAGGAAGTCTTACTGAACACACACTCCCCTAAGAGAGACTGTAAAGATAGTCCTGTCGTACTGCTTTCTAAGGCAACCTGAGAGCATTGCATGGTTGCAACTCTGCCAGGAATGAATGAACACCAAGGTGATTTTATCAATGTACATAAATGGCTTCTGAAATCTATTTAATATTTTATATTAAATTGTATTAAATTGAGAATTAGCAATAAAACCAGTAACAATAAGAATGTGCATGCACTTTCATATTTAAAACACAGATGTGTGCTGTGATCTTTAGAGAAACTAAAGTTTTCTTTTACAGAAGTATGATGCCATCATGTAAGAAGAATTATCTGCATCATGAAATATTTTATCTCTTCATCTGCTCCATCCTCTGCTAATACATATATTTGTCTTTTTGCAGTTTGTCCTCTACACAGGATCACTGAGGAAAGTATTCCCACATACGTTTGCCAAAATATAACCAGTGACCAGAAAAGAAGAACATATTTTTATAAGGTTGTGTTTTAAATATCATGTCAGAATGTAAGCAGTACCATAGGCCAAGACTACTTTAGACAAATTTTGGAATGGTTGTAACTGCTCTGTGCATATGCCTTATTTATGCTTATTTTAATAGAGGTATTTAATTACAATGCCATGTCTGTCTTGTTCTAACCCAGAACAAACACTCAGATTGGTTGGATTCCTCTGTTTAACTTCTCCTGAAAAATACAACTGAAAACTGATGAAGAGTTATAAAATTTAGTATGCATTGACATGGAGGAATTCACAAATAACTGTGTTTACTGTTAATGGATGGCTGCTTCAAAGTCAGCACAATTTTAGAATTGGCACTAGAAAGTAGTTAAATATCACAAAGCATACAATATGGGGCAAACAGTGGATTTGATTATCTGCATCTGTCTTATCCTCTCCAGTGAAGGTTTCAGAAGTTTATGCCATTTAAACACGTAGAATTTGTGTACAATAATTTATACACATGTTGCTGATTTGACAAAATACTTCTAGACTTACAGAAAAGCTAAGATATTAATTGTATATCACTTGATTTCGAAGTAAAATATGCCAATGAAGATTTGTAAACCTAAATCAGAATCCATCCAACATCTCAATAATGAAGAAAACGATATTTAGCTAACACGTTGTTTTTGGTACTCTGAAGTTTATGAACAACTTCGTAATCCAGATTGCTAGGAGCACTTTGTAAACAAGAGAAATGATAGCTGTGTCAGTGTGATCACTGGGAGCAAACACATCAACCAATCTGCGCAGTTAAAGTTGTGTCTGAAATACCATGTTTGTCAAAAATTAAAATGAAAGGAATAAGATTTGGTGTTGTTATGTTCTACTTGGCTGCTATTTTTCCTACTTTGAATATTGTTGGACCAATACGATAAGTTGTCCTCTGCATAAAAATTAAGGATAGAGATGAAGTATACTGATTGGGCCAAATTCTCAGTACTCCTGAGACAAAATTAACAGAGAAAAGCAAAATGAACTGAAGTAATTAGAAACCTATATAATTAATTTAGTACTGCTTTATGATCTACTCTTTTTAGGTCTTGGATCTCCAGCTGCTTGTCAGAGACAGTCACAGAAGTAAGAGAGCGGCTTGCATTTGCTGTCGTTCTTGCTTCTTTTAAATGTGGAAATCTGGCGGCTGGAAATCTAGAATATTTATCCCAGTGCTTCCTTTGTTTTTTTTTCCAAAGCAGATTGCTCAGGAAAGCCTGGTATTTTGGCATTCTGAGATTTGTACTCCTCCCACCTAGAGATGGGGTTCCAGCTTTGCTCACCTGTAGGTGAGTTAAGCTTATAACCTCTCAGGCGTTCAGCAGTGAAAGAGATGGTGTGTGGGGGTATTTTGTGTGTGGGGGTAGAGATCAATTTTAAATGTTCAACCAATACATTTAGGTAGCGGTTTGGATTGTAAAACCTTTGGCAGAAGTTCTGATCATGGCAGCTGGGCAGAAAAAGATCTGTATTACTGATTACATCCAGCACATATTGGGCTTATTTGAGTAACAGTATACAAACTAATGTATGCTCACTAATCTGTTCCACTACTTCAAGAGCATTTTCATCTTAACAGAAGGCCCAGGGAAAAGGTCACTGCTTTCCAAAAATCAAAGTTGGTATCAGTAAAGATTGATATTATTTGCTTTCATTAAACAAGTTAACACATTATCTGACTTAAAAGACCAGCCTCTCCATGGGAAAATACTGATATTAAAGATTTTGTCTAATGGATTTAATGAAGTTATTTTAGTAGGTATTCTTTCAGAGAGAAGGGGGGATCTTACTATGGGTGAAAGAAGAATTCTGTGATAAGAAAACGGTATCAGATACTTTATTAATAATGAAGGCTTTCAGAAATTTCAGCAGGCGACATGAGATCAGACTGCATAGGAAACAGGTTCCTTTCTAACACAGTGCCTCATGAGTGCACACTTATCCACCTGCTCAGTATTTTTTAATCCGTGTTCCATCACAACTCCAATTTTGAACAGAGATTTTTAAAGCCACTCTTAAAACAAGCTGCATTAAATTACTTAGACTCTTTTCTAAATGCCTTCAAGAAATTCATAGGTCACCCCTCAATTTCTGGGCACCACTCCCACCCACCTCATTAGAATGGTGAGGCAATTTGTGGGGAAAAATGTGCTAAAATTGCCAGAAAAATCTGCATGCAAAGACTGGTCTCCAATAATTAGCAAGTAATAAGAAAGAAATCAACACATATGTACAAATGGCAGACTGAGTCATGCCTCAGCAATATGCTTCTTCGCTGTGGTTGAGCATGCCAGTTCATTTTCAAAGCAGTAATTCAAATGATGTAAAGGGAGACCCATTTATTTGCTTCCTTCCCCCCTCCACCCTTCTCTGGCAAAAGACAGAGCATTAGTTAAAAAAACAAATGAAGGAAAATTCCCCAAAGAACCTTAGCAATGAACAAGAAAAACATCCATTGTAAACAGCGGGTGGGTCTTCTGACAGGCTTTGTTTGCAAATGATAACAATTACAGGTAATTTTTCATTTCAATTGGAAGAACAGATATAAAAAAAAAAGGAGAGCAAGAGAAACAGAGAGCGAGTGAGATTTCCCAAGTGCCTTATTCCCTCCCAGGTCTACAACCTAACAGGAGTGTAGAGAGCTCGGTAGTTTCTTCTCATTCCATTAAGTGAGATCTAATTGTGTCTCTTCTGTCTGTTGGCAGATGCAGTTTCTACATAACAACAGCCCAGAGACAGAGCTGCCTGATTAATGCCTCCAGCTGTCATATGCCCCATTATCTGTGCATTTGCATAACTTAATGGTTTAGGACAGGGGAGAGACGATGCTTAATTTAATGTTTAGCAGGCCCTTGATAGCTGAATAATTTAAGAACTGTCAAGGGAGGTCAGTCCTACAGCGATTCAGCAAGACAGCCGTGATTTCTGAATATCATTAAAATCCTTACTTAGGATAATTTGAGAAAAAAAAAGAAGGGGGGCACAGAAGAACAACAATGCCTGAAAAGAAGCCCTGCTTTTCTGTTAACCATTCCTTCTCTGAAGATTAGGAGAAAGACTTTTGGAAAAAAGCCCCTCAATTCATAGCATGGACAAGAGAGAAAGGGGTTAACCCCAGGCAAGCTCTCTCTTTCTCTCTCTCTCCCTTCCTCCCTCCTTCTCCCCCTCTCTCCCCTGACCCCTCCTCCCTCTGCTTCTTCCCCCATCCCCCAGTCTTCTTATAACTGAAGGGTGGAAATACAGAGTTTTCTTAAATTCATCTGAAAGCCCAACATGCTTTGAACACGAAACACACTCAGTTTCCCTAGATCCTAATGAATATTATTAAGCTAATCTTCCATTTGTTTTCTAATTATGTGTCAGAAAGCACTTATAGTGGCAGCTGAGGCAACTGCCAGGGTGCATTTATTTATCTTTCAATCCTGTGTCTACCGACTGCCTATAGCACAGAGTGATTAGGATCAAATAAAAAGGGATAAAAAAAATCGGATTTTTTTGCGGGTTGATTACTGTTCTTTTCCAAGTTCATTAACTTCTGCATGACATTTGACTCTATTTTAAGAACAGATAAAATGGAGTTATTTAGGCCTCCCTGTGAGGCATTCTGTTGTAATACAGAAATGAATGAAAGAAGTAATCTATGTATGGCTGGACTGATCCACTGTATTGGCTCTGGGTGAGATGAAGCTAGTTTTCCCCACAGCAGCCCTTGTAGTGCCATGCTTTGAACTGGTGGCTAGAAAGGTGTTGATAACACACCAGTGTTTTAGCTACTGCTGAGAAGCTCTGGCACAACATTAGCACAGGCTCTCCAACATTCCCCCCCTCACCAGTGACTGTGAGCAAGATGTTGGGATGATGCAGCCAGGGCAGCTGTCCGACACTGACCTAAAGGATGTTCCATACCTTATGGTATCTGCTTAGCAATACAATCTAAGAGAAAGAGGGAGGAGGGGGAGAAGGCATTGTTATTACAACATTTGCCTTTTGGTGCAACCAGTATGCGTCCTTGTTGTGGTTTGACTCTGGCCAAGTGCCAGGCACACACAAATTAATATACCCAGGGCTCATGAGTTGAGATAAGTAAAACTGCGAGAAAAAGATGCACTCAGGGCAGAAAACAGGCTAAAAACTTTTATTGGTTAACAGAATCAGAGAAGTAAATGAGAAATGAAATAAAACTTTCAAAGACACCACTTCTCCACTCACCCTCATCCCCCCACTCCCAGCAGCTGCATAAGGGAACAAGACATTGGGGTGGGAGGCGGGGGGTAGGTCAGTTCATCACCAAAATGTTTCTCCACTGCTCAGGGGTGAGGAGTCTTTTTCTTTTGCTTAGTTGTGGGTCCCAAAATCTCACAAGTAGCAGTCCACCCGAACCTGCCTCATGAGCTCCCTCCACGGGCAGACAGTTTTTTCCCAAAACTGCTGTGGCGTGGGGTCTCTTGTCGATGGATCAGACCTCCGAATTGGCTGTTTCATTTCAGAAGCAAGGCTTTTTTCCTCTTTGCTGAACCACAGTCTCTCTCAGGCATCAGCGCAGGCACTTAATTCAGTCTGTAAAGCCTGTTTCTCCACTGAGACTCCTGCTGGAGTACGGCCTCCTCCAGTTGTCCGCCTGCTCTGGTGTAGGCTGCGTGTGGATTTTAACGTTCCCTGTGGACTCCGTGGGCTTCAGGGAGACATCCTGCTTCACCATGGTCCTCACTACAGCCCGCAGAAGATTCTTGGCTCCGGTGTCTGGAGCTTCCCCTCCCCCACCTTCTCCACTGACCTTGGTGTCTGCATTGTTGTTGTTTTCCCTCACATATTCTCACCTCCTCCTCCTCCTCCTCTGGCCAAAAGAAGTCCTCCACCTTGGTCTCTTCTTAAATAGGTTTTCACAGAGGCGTAACCAATATCTCTGTTTTGGCCCAGCCTTGGTCAGCAGCATGTCCATCATTTTCAGCGCCATCAGGGATTGGCTCTGCTGGACATGTTCACAGGAGCCATTTTCTGGGCTCCCCCCCACTAGCAAAAACTGGGTCAAGAGAAAAGCAACACAGTCCTGAAGCCCCACTTCCTGGAAAGTGATTTGCTTCCCATCATCTGCTGATGGGAAGTAAAGAATAAAACTTTGCTTTTCCTTTGTTTCTGTGCACAACCTTTGTTTTTGCTTTATTAAACAGCCTTTATCTTGACCCACTTTATTTTTTCCATCTTATTTTCTCCCCCATGTTAAACTGAGGACAGGAGTGGTGGAGAGGCTTGGTGGGCAACTGACATCCATCCATCACACCATACCCTATTTATTTGTTAGCCAAATCAAGGACTTGCTTAATGAGTCATGGAATCATAGAATCTGAGAATACTAGAATAGTTTGGGACCATTAAGGTCCCACGCAAGGGACCTTAATGATCATCTAGTTCCAATGCCCCTGCCACGGGCAGAGACTCCTCCCAATAGACCAGCTTGCTCAGTGCTCAGCCTGGCCTTGAACACTCACACAGACTGGGCAGCCACAACTTCTCTGGGCAACCTGTTCCAGGGCCTCACCCACCCTCACAGTGAAGAAGTTTTCCCTAATATCTGATCTAGATCTACCCACTTTCATTTTGAGTCCATTCCTCCTTGTCCTGTCAATACATGCTCTTGAAAATAGTCTCTCTGCATGTTTCATGAATCTCCCTTCAGGTACTGGAAGGCTGCAATCTGTTCACCCCATTGTTGCCTATTCTCCAGGATGAACAGTCCCAGTTCTCTCTGTCTTTTCTTATAGGAGAGGTGTCAGTACCTCAAATAATTTTTGTGGCCTTCCTCTGGACTCACTCCAACAGGCCTAAGTCCTTCCTGTGCTGGGAACCCCAGAGCTGGATGCAGTGCTCACCAGAGCAGAGCAGGGGGGCAGAATCCCCACCCTTACCCTGCTGCCTACGCTGCTTTGGATGCAGCCCAGGACGCTTGTGGCTTTCAGGACTGCAAGTGCACATGGCTGGGTCATGGCCAGCCTCTCATACACCAGCACCCCCAAGTTCTTATCAGAAGGGTTGATCTCAATCTGTTCATCCCCTAGCCTGTGTTGGAACTGGGGGTTGCCCCAGCCCAGGTACAGCACCTTGCATTTGATCTTGTTAAACCTCATGAGATTCTCATGGGCCCACTACCTGGTATTGTCCAGGTCGCTCTGGATAGCATCTTATCCTTCAGGTGTGGCAGCAGCACCACTCAGCTTGGTGTCACCTGCAAATTTGCTGAGAGTACACTCAATCCCTTCATCTGTGTCATTAATGAAAATGTTAAATAACACTGGTACCAGTCCGGACCTATGAGGGACACTACTTGCCACTGATGTCCATCAGGACTCTGAGCCATTGACCACTGCCCTTTCTTATCCATATAACAGTCGAATCCATCTCTTTCCAATTCAGAGAGAAGGATGTTTTGGGAGACTGTGTCAAAGACTTTACAAAAATCCAGATAAATGATGTCTGTAGCCCTTCCCTTGTCCACTGATGGAGTCACTCCACCACAGAAAGCCACTGAATTGGTCAGGCTATTCCTGAAGCCATGCTGGCTGTCCTGAATCACCTCCCTGTCCTCTCTGTGCCTTAGCACAGCTTCTGAGAGGATCTGTCCCAGGATCTTCCCAGGCTCAGAGGGGAGGCTGATAGGGTGGTAGTTCCCATGGTTCTCCTTTCTATCCTTTTTAAAGATGGGCACAATATTTCCCTTTTTCCAGTCCCCTGGGACTTCACCTGATTGATATGACTTTTCAAGTATCATGGAGAATGGCTTGGAAACTACATGAGTGAATTCTTTCAGGACTCTGGGATGCATCTCATGATGTCCCACAGACTTACATATGTTCAAGTTCCTCAGGTGGTCATAAACTGGTCTTTATTTACAGTGGGAGGGAGTCCACTCCAGGAGAAAGATTCTCTGTTGTTTCTGTTGAGTACATTGCATTTGTCCAGCCCTATCATCCACTCTCCCAAAAGAGTTCTGTCCTTCCTGAGATCTGGCACTTTGAAGACCATATCATTAAAATTTAAATGACTTCAAAACATGATTAACAATTCTGTTAAGAGCAGTATTTGGTAGATTCAGTGTTATTTAGTGGAATGACATTATTTACATTTATTGGATGAGACGAGTCTGCTTCTTTGTTTGTGGTAAGCAAGTTGACTTTCTAAACAACACTAATCCCACTTTCTAGCCCCTAAGCATATTTTTTTGCATGCTTTCTGGGGTAACCACATATCTTCTGGCTTTACCCTCCTTCTTCAAATTTTGTCTGTTCTGCTCTGCCCAGTTGAGTTCACCTGCCTTTAACAGAACCTCCCATGATTTTCCTTGGGTTATTTGTGCAGATCCTCCTTGTAACTGGGTTTTTGGCAGAATGAGCCTTGCTTTATGTAGTCAATTCAATAAAATATCTGAACAGTTTATTTTATTTCTGATTTAATTTCCATTGTGTATAGGCAACTGCAAATGTGCTGGTGATAAAGAAAGAATCTGTAAAACAACCAGAGCCCTATGTCAGTGTGTTTGTACACACAGTCCATATGCATCTCTACACACAAAGTTATGTACATACAACTGGATGAGTTACCTCAATTTTTTTCCCCCATGTTCTTAGATCAAGCTTATAGCACCATCTGATATTGGAGAAACTAGGGTTTCTCTGATATTTAGAAAAAAATGTAGGGAAAATTGAATTGGAGGATTACATTGACTTGAAGGAGAACAATTACTGTAGCCGGTTGGCAGCTGCCCAAGATTTTGTAAGGGATTGAATACCTCCTATCTTTGTGCTGTTGAAATTTCCTTCTAAGCCATTTTTGTCTTGACATTTTATAAATATGGAAAAGCAACAATTGTCAGCTGAATTAATTATTCAACTGGTTTAGTTTGTAGATAACCTACGTCTTCACCAGGCAGTGAAGTGTCTTACACTTGATAATGACATTTGGTGGGATGGGGTAGTTAGAGCTGTAACGACTGGAAAGGAGACAGAAATCTGCTCCTCTCTTTAGTGGGCTATTTTGTTCTTTTTATGGTCTTTCACCAAAGTATGTAATAGTCAGCAGAATAGGATGAGTGGCACATTTGTTGGGTGTTGTGTGGTGACTTTCATATACAGAACTGATCCATGGTGGCAAAGTCATGGATAGCTCTGGTTTGTATGCTGGAGGAAAAGAGAGATGACGCAGGCTTTTTTTTTTTTTTTTTTTTTTT
>VZRN01003763.1:69048-90295 GCA_013397935.1 Dasyornis broadbenti | reverse complement strand
CTGTTTTTTTTTTTTTTTTCTTTTTCTTTTTTTTTTTGTGTTTTTGTTTTGGTTTTTTTTGTTGTTTTTTTGTTTAGCTATTTCTTTCTTCCAGAAAGCAAGATTTTTTTTTTACTCACTGATGTTTTTAATGTTTGATTTTCTTTCCAGTTGCTTTGTTTTAAAAGGGGAAACTGAGAAACAAACCTGTAGTGTGAGGCTCAGTTTCGGAGAGGTAAATTTCCATAAGGTTCATTTTTGGCCACTGCCTTTTTGTAGCTTCCTAGCAGGGAATTGATTAGAAGCAGTGTGAAGCCGAAGTAGAAACTGGGATCTTTTATTTGATGGAAACATGTAGTTCCAGGTTAGAGAACTTACTTTTAAACATGTAGTCCTGGTCTCTTTGCCTTATAGTTATTTTGATCATTTTTCTTCAGAGACAAATTTAGTATTAATGTTGGAAACCCATTAATGCTGGTGACAAGGCTGTCCATTCCTAGGCTTCTGCTAACAGAACAAGAATAAGAAAAAAATGGGAAGGCAAAAAATTCCTTATACTTCCTAACATAAATCATCACAGTATTTCCAATCAGCACATATGGTATGGTAACATTGCCCATTGCTTTGAGACCCTCTAATGGAAGACCATATGGGCTTCTGCTGCATCAAAACACAATAGGCCTGTGTTTAGGACTCCACAGTGACCTGGATTCAGAACTTCCTTGCTTTTATTGGTTTGAGTGTCTGCATGAACATTTTTTCTTCCAACACAATGGGTTTTGTATTTTTTTTTTCTGATTCCTTTGTTCAGTGACAGATTCCAATGGATTGAGCAAGACAAATGTATGCCTGTGGTTTTTGCATTTCACGTGATTGCCTTTGCACATTTTGTGATATTTACAAATTTCAGAAATAGTCAGAGAATATTTTAATTGGACGACTTAATCAGAATACATTAATGGAGTGAAAAAGTATTTCCTTTATTTTTCTGATGCATCTTTTTTGAATAACAGAAACTTGTTTGGAATCATGGAAATTAGGGTGTTATCCTGAGAATTTTCAATGGTTCATGGTCACTGTCCTCAAAAGTCATTCTGTCTTATGTTGTTAAAACTGTGGTATTAGGATATTAGGGTCTTATAAATTTATTTATCTAAAGACTTACACACCACTGCTGAAGTAGGCATAAAAAATACCCCTGGATCTGAACACGTCCAGCACACTGATACTTGGTACTAAGGATGCTGGCTATAGGTAGAGTATAGGCCATTTCTTTTGCCATATTCACTGGTCCATAAAAATAATCAATCACAACCCTTTTTCTTCTTTTTTTTTCTTTCTTTTTTTTTTTTTCTTTTTCTTTCCTTTTTTTTTTTTTTTTTTTCTTTTTTTTTTTTTTTTTTTTTCCCTAGCAAAATATATAGATCCTCCATGGATCCTACACTGTTTTCATTCAAAAGATTCTCTTTCTTTTCAGTCATATGTTTTGGCTAGTCATTTTACTGTCCTGCTTGGCTAACTTCAGGGTTCCTAAAATCCATTTGACTTACATCCCATCAGGCAGCTATGGATCTTCAGTTCAGTCCTCAGCATAGGAGAAGGATTGGTGAGATCTTCCATTTCCTGCTCACTTCTGAGAACAGGAGCGGATAGTTGGTGGCCCCTCCAGGACCATACTGTGGTGTACAGATGACAAATATCTTTCTATAACAATACTCCTCCTTCTCTTAAGTTATGTGTTATGCATGGATCAAGGCTAAATCTAATAAGTTTTTGGAAGTATGACAAAAGTATAGTCACCAAGGCTATGCATTCACCAAGGACCTTCCAAGCCAGTATAAGACAGAAGACAGCAAATGGATGTGGAGGACAGATGGGGACATGGTTATTAACACAATGATAAAGAGTGGTTGGCTGGAGAACAGTTTCCCTTTCTGTTCCCAAAGTGGACAGGTTTTCTCTGGCAGCTGGGGCTAGCTGGTGGGAATGAGAACAGTCAGAGGAGGGCAGATGTCTTCACATTGTTGAGCAGGGAAATAGGGCATAAAGCTCCCTTCAAGTGATATCTCTTCTGCATCCAGGATGAGTTTAAATTGATTTTGCAGACAGGGGTTTTGAGAAGCACAAGGTTCAAATGGTAGTGGATGTATATGGATGCAAAAGGGGCTGAAATTAATTGTGAAAGGGCTCAAACTATGGCAGAGGGATGCATGAGTGCACTGAGGCAGAAAAGTCAGATATAACTCACTAATAATATGAGCATATTTCTGTCACTTTTCTATACGAAATATTGCTGAGCAAGAGTACAGGTTTAGCAATCTAGCAAAGCAATAAAGTTATCATCATTCCAGCATTAGGTAACTGTTTATTTTGTATCTGCTTCTCCTGTAAGTGATATTGCTTTGATGGTCATGCTGTGTGCCTTCAAATTGAATTGTATTACTTGACATTGCAGTACAATATGTAGCAAGTTAAGTAGTCAGCATAGCTCTGAACTCTTGGTTATATTTGGATAGAGAAAAGGTAGAGATTTTTGGTGAATAACTTTAATTGCTCTGGGTGTGTCCTTTATGCACCTTTTTTTTTTTTAATTTCCTTTTAGGACTTCTTTCTTCAGTGCTCTGCCACATCAGTCAAGTTCCTTTACTTCTATGTGTCTTTAAGTTTTGGGCCAATTCAAATAAATCTCATAACTGTTGTGAAATCCTTGATTTTGAAACATGGGCCTGAGAGTTCTGTGAAAGTTGGCAGATGGAAAGTAATTGCTAATATAAACCTATTCAGGAGCAGAAAGGAACTGGGAATCTACTTGTTTCTCTTCTGTCTTTCTGAACTGGGTGGGTTTCCTCCAAATCTCAAAATTAGGTTTGGTTTTAGGGAAAAGTTCCAGTCAGCATTTGCTCTTCTAAATCAATTTCAAAACAGAAATCCTGTGATAAATGCTTGATCTCCTACATATAGATTCAAAAAACACTTTTTGATTATTTTCCTGTGAAACAGAAAACATGAGAAGCCTCACATTCATTTTCTTCCACTCATGTAGTGGGAGACAATGCATGCATTCTTCTGCTGCACTAGATATTACCTAGCTAAAAATTTAAAAATAAAGTATCCTTTTCCTTTTGTTTCCAGAGGTGACTAGGATGACAAGTTAATCAAGACTTCATCCAAACCCTTCATTCTTCAACTTATCATAGCATATTTCCTCTAATGTAGCTGTCCATGCCATGTAAAGCAGACTTTTTAAAAGGACTCTGGATATGTTGCAGATTTACTTCACTGAAAAAATCCCTTAGCCTTTTTCTTAACTAGTCACATATGAATAAAAACCCAGAAAGACTGCAGGTGTCCCAGGGAGGTGGCTATTTGGGGCATAGCTGGAACAACCTCAGTGGCCTGAATTGAAATCTAAGGAGATTCAGAGAGAGTTCTTGGCAGAGTGTCATGATTCCCTGCGACCTGGGGAAATCACTTACACTACCTCTGCTCAAGGCTCCTCATTTGCAAAAGAACTTCTCTTTGCTTTAAGGGTCCTGCAGCACTAATGACAGTGAGTGCTCAGCTTCTGAGCTGACACAGGATAGTCAGATACATGCTGGTAATCTTTAACCTGTCTTGTTCCTTTTGGGTAGTATGTGTAAAAAGTACAATTTTCCTATACCACCCACTGTCCTACATATAATTTACAGGATCTAAATACATATCCAGAGAATTACATTTTGTGATGGGACTGGCAGTTACGAAGAACAGAGGAGGTTAAAGATAGTCTTTCAAGAGATAGAACAATTTGGTTCAAAGCCCTGGATATTTGAATGCTACCATGAGTTCAGAAGAGAAACTAGTTTGCAATCTCCTGCTGCCTCAACTGTATCCTGGGCTGCCCCGCAGTCTGAATGAGGGAAAAGAGTGTATTTCATATGTATTGAACTGTCGTTTTTCTTCTGTTAGCATCTCTGCAGCTGGCATGTAAGGAAAGGACATCTATTTAAAAGTGTTATGCTTCCTTTCTGAGGTTTTCATGATAAATGCACGGATTACAGCAAATTTTCTTCTCTCACCAATATGACATTTTACTTTTAGATGGACTCTAATGTTAATAAAATCTTCATAAACCCTGGTACTGTAACAATAGTGATGGGGCTTGGCTTTTTGCTCAGCCATCAAAATAATGAAAATATGTCCAAAGTAATTTCTTCTAAGGAGCCCTAGCGAATCTCTTTAAAATGTTACATGGAAAGGATGCTGTGAAAACTGGGCTAAAATAAGTGCTGGTCAGTGCAGCTCAGCCTGAGGTAGAAGTATCTCCAGTCAAGTCACTGTTTCTCTGTCTTTAGTTTTATGGGTTAAAGCCCATCAGGAATACAATTCTGTCTTAAATCTTCTGGTCTGTGTCATGAGTAATAGATTTTTAGTTCCCAAGGGATCAGAATAATTGAATATATTTAAATTTAACTCAACATTTAGTACCTAATTTTATTACTGAATTTAAAGTTTCTTTTGAGTAGCATATGTGGAAATCTAAGAGAATGGAAATGGAAACCAAGAAAATCCATCTACAAGACCACCCTGTGAAGCGACTCCCATTTCTCTGTTCTGGTCAACAGGCTATGAAAAGATGCCTTAAAAGAAAAGAATTCGGAACATTCATCTTTACACCAATACATCTTGTAATGAAACTCTCTGAGCTGTGAGGGGTTCAAGTACTTCTTTTCACTGACGATGTACAAAGCTGTACATATGTGCATTCCTACGCTGGCAGCTTCTGTTAACTTTTAATAAAGGTGCAAATGACTTTTTCAGCAGTTGCTACTTGAACAACATTTCATTTGATACCTATGCAAAATGATCCAGCAGACGTGACGAAGTTCTGTTCCCTAAAATAATGATGGTTTCAGAAAAGAGAATAATTTGCCTCATGATCACGGGCTCAAAAGAAGAGGCAATGTGTGAATAAGCATGGAGACTGAATATTAGTTTGTTCTTGAAGATGAGCATCTTTGCCAAGCTGATGTAGAGAAGCTGGTAGGCAGTTTGAGGAAGGCTGTGTTTTTGTTTTGTTTTGTTTCTTGCCTGAGCAGAGGTTAAAAAAATGCTGTAGATTCTTGACCTACTAGACACTGAAGAAAAACTGCTGTTGAATGTCACCTGTGATATTTCAGTTGCATCGTGAGAAGAATGTGGTAGATGCTAATTGTCCTGGAAACCTGGTGATCTGTTTTTCACTGTGAATGTTAGACTGAAATTTGTGCCTTTAATGAATTTTTGAAATATGGTTCAATAAAAAATATATTGTTGCCCTGTCACCTCTGTCAACATAATACTCTGTCAACTATTGAAGTTCAGCCTCTTACTTTGTAGATATTAAAAAACATTAGTGCAGGCAGAGCTATTTCATTCAGTTGAAGAAAGTATCCCTCAATTTACCCTGCCCTTAAATTCAGGACTGTGAATGCGCTTCTGATAGGGGGTGGAAAAATTCTTGGTTTTTGCTAACAAGTTTGAATGAAAAGTTCTGGTGTTAAGGAATCAAGTGCAGGAATTAAGGCCTTGCAAGAAATTGTATAGTGTCAAATCAAGGCCAAGTGGGAAGCCAAATTCTTACATTGCAGAGATGCTTTGCTGTTTCCCCGATATGTAATTTTCCAAAGAACATTCCATAAAAAACATTGCAATTTTTCTTCATCTGCAGAGTAAGAGGGTCTTGAGAGATCTACATGTAAGTCTAACTACAAGAAAAGGGTCAGACTGAGAAAGCTCCTAGCACTAGGTAATATACTGCTTTATGGTCTCTGAAACAATGCTGCTTATTCCCAACTTTATTAAAAAGTTGTTTCGTGTGGAGGTATGTAGTGACCAACAAATATGCGATAGAATGGGACGTAGGGATATACTTGTCCTTTTACTTACTCCTCCCTGTCTACATATATGTAGTCTCCACAAGGAACAGGACACGGATTTAAACCAGTGTTCACTTCTCTGCTATGTGCATGTGTATTTATTACAAGGATAAAAAAAAACAGTGAGAATAGTAAATATAGTCAGCATTTCATTTAAATTCTTCTGTTGCAATCATGCCAACTACTAATTAACGCTGATTAGTGTTAACTTCCCTCTATCTACTTCTGACAGGCTGCTGTGTATTCACCAGCTTTGCTTTTTATTTGTAAACAACTTGTCTAAACTAAAGCAATTTAAAATCTCCTCCTCATTTTTGTCAATGGAAAAGATGTATGCTGTTACTCACTTTATCAGCCAGTCAAGCAGTACTCTTTCAGAGCCTGATCCAGAGTCTATGGAAAGACTCCTACTCGGTTAAACATGTTTAAGACCAGGCTCTTAGCAATGGCAGCACTTTATTAAATCACAGTCTTGCAACCTTTGATGGGCTGCATAACTTTGCGGTTCTCTATCGCCTGCTAACTTTAGGGTTTTCTTTGTTTTTTAAGGATTTTCTTCTACCCAAGCAACTCTGACTTACGTTCCGTACAGCCTCACAGAAGGTAAATAGAGTTTTAGAGATTGTAAGTCAGAACTGACTCTGATTCTCTGATGTCATCTTGTTTTGATCCAAAGTTCACTGCCATGGTAGCTTGTCTTTTCCCTTCCTCTGCTTTCAAAATTTAGTATCCCTCTTATTTCTGTGTTTCTAGAGCTCTGGCCCCATCATACAGCTGCTAAATCTCTGTGTCTGTCTATTGGGCTAACTCCTTCCTCTCAACTGCCAGATCTTTGCTGGCTCCCAGCAATCTTCTTTCCATTCTCAAGTGCCATAATGCATTTGCTGCTATTTAATTACTTGCCAAAGATGGGTGAGCCCACACTCTTATTCTGTCTCCCAGCATTCTTAGATGGAGAGCACGATAAATACAAGCCAAACCAGTACTTTCTTCTAAGGAATCTTAAACTCCTAATTGGCATGCCTTTCCAGTTCGCCAGACTAGATAGGCTCATATCCTCTTGACAATAACTTGATAATACTCCATTGACTTCCACAACATTACTTCAACTGTGACTGAAATTTACACCTTAGTATAAATGGAGATTGTGTTTCACATAAATCACTAGAAACTAGTTAGATGTATGCAAATTAAATTAAATATCTGATGTCAAATCACTGCAAGTTCCTGAATTAGTGCTGATTAATATAAAATCTTAAATTTGTGTGTAAAGTGAAATTAAAATTACCATTATCTAATGGAAATAGCTCTGTACTAAATCTTCAGTGACAATCATGAGTTTAATAGCCTAACAAACCATTGGATGTATCTACTGTGCCATATCAGTCCAGTTAGAAATATATATATCAGGCACGAAAACCTACTTACAAAAGAAGGAAATTTGAACACAGAAATATTTGAAATGAGGAGACAGAGATTTGAGAAAAATCTCTCACTGGATATGCTATGAAATGAAGATGTCACCTATATGGTACAGTAAAATTCTACTGATTCTTACAAATAAGGAAGTTCTTTTTCCTTTTGTAATTTAGGTAGTACCTGTTCTTCAGACTTATAGAAAGCTATGAATCTCTAGTGGAGTGGTTTTTGGTTACTTTTGTTTCTTTAACTCAGCTGAATGGCATTCAGATTTAAATTTTAGTCTTTCTTCTTCAAACACCCTCCTAGTGCCTTATTCCTTTGCTGTCCCTCACCATAGACCAGAGATGATGGAGACAGTGCTCTGGAAACTCTAAATGTTAATTAAGTAACAAAAGGCTACTTGAGAACCAAGGCAATTTAAAACAGGAAGGATAAAATCGTAAAGACAGGAATACCTAGGGATGTCAAATGTATTACATGGGCTATGTGCTTATATACGTAAGGGAATGGGGATGAACCTTCTGATAGATACCAGCTGGGTTTAGTCACCATGGCTACACAGATTTGTTCAGGCTGTCCCTTCAAGCTGTTTTTCCAGTGAGAAGGATTATAGGGCTGTGAGGTTTCTGTGGGGCAGGCACCACATTGCTTCTGAGACAGGCTGGCAGCAGCACATCCAAGCACCTGATGAGAAGGCTACAGGCATTTCCGCATTCAGACACTTCACCAGGTACAAGAAGGGCTGTGCTTGAAAGTGAGACTGGTTCTGTTTGCTTAGTATCCTGTGCCACTCTCTTGGGGGCTGCTTGTATTGTGTATCAGCATGTATTAGTTTGCAGAAGGATTCCAATGGCATTTAGTGACTTGCTTTGTGCAGGGTGGATGTCCTGTACACCGGATTAAATAGCGACTATATGACCCAAGTTGTTCCTTCCAGTCTTGTTTTGATTTGAAGTTAAAAAAATGAAGCATAAAAATTAATCATAAACAACACCACCACACGATTTTCAATTTATCACAAAACTACCCATCTGTCAGAGTAGTTGTAAGTCATTACCAGTATGAATGATTTTGCATATTTGCAGTCTCTCACACAGTCACTTCCACTTCTAAAGATGAATCAGGATGTGAAAAATGTGTTCCTGGTTTGAGAACTGGGAGTTATGACAGTCCAATACTTCTTTGCCATGCCAGTAATGACGACTCACTGGCATCTCTAGTATAGCTGCTGGGTATTGATGCAGAAGAGATACCATGTGTGATGCTAGAAGGCAGTGATGGCAAATTATTGTGTTAGGCTAGCAAAGTGGGAATTTACAGAGCGTTGTCAGATACTCATGAATTATTCTTACCAGGAAAATGGTAATAAATAGAAGCGAGATACTCTTACCTCAGTCTTAATAACCATGACTGTAGTTGGTACTTCCATTTAGTTTTTTTATTTGTTTGTATTTTTTATTTTTTAAATCCATAAAAATGGTGACACTGGAAAAGCAATTATCTATAGTGCCAGTGGATTCAATTTTAGTTCATCTCAAAACTTTGGTCTGAGCAGAGCAGTTGAGTTTTAAAAATACTGCTCTGCCTTCCTCTATCTATAATAAATTCCTGCATAGCAAAGTTTAAATATGCAGCTTCAAGGAACAAAGGAAGCCACTAAAATGCAGATAAATCAACAGCTTTTGTTCAAAGGAACCTTTTCACCTCTTCAGTGTCATGAAACATGCAAGAAAAAAACCTAGTATTTTGAATTTTATCCTTCCTTTCATCCCAAGCACTTTGCCAAAAAAAAAAAAAAGAAAAAGAATAAATTAGTCTCCTCTCATGATACAGTGTTTGCAAATGCTGATATTTCAGTTTGAAGGGTGAGTAGGTCAACACAACATGAGGAACAATGGTTTCTTGAAAGTCTGACACAGCAACCTGTACTAAGAGCCAGGAATAGGACCTGGATTATCATAAGATAAAAGTCCTGTTTACTGGTTTTTGGAAATGAAATAATACAGAGGACAAATCTCTAAAGAATCTAGTCTACTGGTCATGGCAGAGGATGAAAAATCACTAGCTGGTTGCAGGTGTTTCTGCATTGAGAGTAGAATAAAAACAATAAAAACATATGTTAACTCTATTGGCAAGCACACTCCTCTGCTTATGGCTTGAGCTAGAACAGGTCTGTAACTATGAGTATGGCAATGCCTGATCTCATTGGGGATTTAGCTCTCAGTCTCTGTGTCAGTTCGAGAAAATGTGTCCTTTTACCTTACAGAATTCTTGCAAGGATGACTATATGGATATTAAGGGATTTCAGGTGGTTAGCTGCATCTGCAAAAATAAGCACTGCATATGTTTTGCCATATATCTTACTTGCTTTGTCCAGATCCCCATGTACCTTGACCCATATTGTGCATATCAGACACAAAAATTTACTCCTTTTTACCACCTGTGGTGTTTCTCTAATGTACATTTCTTAGTCTTAAATTTATACAAATTTTACTTTTCCAGAATAATCAGGCTTGCAATATCCCTTGGGGAGAATATTTGCTACTTCAGTAATTTTTCTGATACTCATTCTGCACATCTTCTTGACTTGGTATCCATTCATACCATTATATCTTATGCATTCTCCAGATAACTCCATTTATTACTTATGTTTTTCTAGCTTTAGAATATTTGACATCTCCTATTATATCTCCCCACCATGCACTGAGATGTCACTGAGCCAGGCTATCATGCAGAATTAGCTCCTATAATTCTGCCTCATTATTCACCTGTGGAACCTTAGTTTTTGGTGAGCTGTGCTATAAACTCCCCACCTGTTTGTCAATGTATTTTGGCCTGTGGACTGAAAGAACGTGCCAAATGTGAATAAATGAGAATTGCACAAGGCAAGGACAAGCCCATTTCAGTTTCTTCATGTGACACTCAAATCCAAGTACTTTGGTTCTTTTCACTGCTCTGTATCATTATGAACTCTGCATTCACACCTCCTAATTCTTCTTCATCCTGCGCAATCAGTGCAGAGTATTTCTGCCTGGAGAGTTTATCTTCCACCACCTTAGTGAATGCTTATTTCTCTTCAATAGCTTTCATTAAACTCACTGAACTATTCCCAGTAAATTACTCAAGACTCCTCTCTCACCACATTCTGGTTCCTGAGCAATTGTCCAGCCTGAACAGCTTTAAACAACTGCTTCAAGCCATCCATCCAGTACATTTTTTTTGAGTGCATGTGTTGCACTCAATTTGTGATGGCTCATTCTCCTATTCTACACATGGAAGTAACTTCTCTAGATGCCTTAATCAATTATGCTTGGCTTGTCTGTCTAGGACAACCCAGGGCTCTCTCTCCAGCTGTGCTGGGATTTGCTTCTGCGTTCCTCAGATGTCTTCTGTGAACCCACAGCATGACTACAGTGAAAACAAAGGGTGAGCTGCAGCCTGCATCTCTTGCCTCAATGCAAGGATGCTCTGTAGTGAAGCATGGTAGTTCCCCATGCCTCCTGCATTGGCAGGCTTTCAGCAAGGCTCCCAAGTGATATTGCAACTCCCCTGAAAAAGCTGGATGGCAGGAGGCTTCTGCTTAGATTTCTCAGAGGCTCTGATGATCATGAGAGTCTGATTGCAGTCAAAGTGGACTAATGATATTGCCAGAGGCTTGAAGAAGGAGGGGGAGAAGAAGCGGAGCTGCCTTTGAGACAGGAGGCTGCAGGACGACTGTGATTTTTACAACTCTTCTAAAAAGCTTTTAATAGTTTGCTTCATGGCCTCATTAAGAGAACAGTGTTAGAGCTTCAAAAAGAGCCCTCTGCAATTCTTGTGCTGGGTGGCTAATGCATGTCACAACATATATCTATAGCAAAGCAAGGGAGTGCAGAACTATGCTGCATGGTTGGACCACAAAGAAAAGGGCTAAAACATTTCTGCTTTCACCCTCTACTCTGAATCCTTGCAATAATTAGCTGAAGTAAAATGAATATTGGCTTATGCTTAACTGCCTTTCCAGCATGTTACTCTGCATTGACCCAGTAGTGCTAAACCAATTATTTTTTGAACTTTATGGCTTTAAATAATCCACTGCTTTAAAACTCCCTCTACCCCTCAGCTACTTAACCACAGGCCCGACTGCCCTAAATCCTTTTCTTATACTTTGTAGCTTTTTAAGCAAGCCCCCTCTTTAAGCAGACATAATCCCTTCTCTGTAGAAAACATGAAAGACCTTGAACAAATCAAGATTTCTCCATGGAGAATTCAGCTAATCCTCTGCTTAGCTCCTAACAAGGAAATCCATCTCGCCACCAAGCACCCCATTACTAGAACTAATGCCTGACTTGAATAACAAGCACATTATTGTGCTTTAATTGTAGTACTGCTCTGTCACATGGAGAAGTCGGAGAGAAACGTGACTCGGCTCCTCCAGGAAAGACAGGTTACGCCTTTTTGTTGTTGTTCACCTTACTGTGATTTAAAAGCAGATTAAATTAACTATTAATATGAACTGCACATGCTTCAGATTAGATGAAACAGCTGTACTGTAGCTCTCTAGTACACTCTATTATGAAACAAGTGCTGTTATACTGGATTACTATTCTCCTTTGCGTTGTCTTTGGACTGTTGTGAAATTCGTATGCTGGGGCTTGAAGGGCTATAATCATGTCTTTGGGGAGAGGCAGGCATCAGGCATTTGGTCACAGAAAATTATGTTAGTGTTAAATCAGAGTGAAAGCAAGCTAATCCACAACATGGATGCCTGGTCAGCACTTTTTCCCAGAAAGGCTCTCTGCAGCATGAACTGACTGCTGCTGCAACAGTAGAAAGGAGAGAAAACATTTTGTGACAAAATAACTGTATGTATCAAAAAGGAATGGAAGGTGCCTCTCGGGCTCTGGGGTAGTGGTGTTAGCTCTGGTGTAGCTGCTCACTGGTTACCATGACAAAATGGAAACAGGAACAGGACACATGGTACAGATCTTGCCAAGATCTTGGGCCTGACCTCATGGGCCACTGGTGTGTGGATAGTTATTGCAATTGCTCCTTCGATCCTTGTGGTCCAGCAGCCACAGCTAAACCAGAAATGAGCAATGCTCTGGGAAGTGGGCTGTGTGCGCCGCATTGCGTGCGTTTCACAAGCTTGGGGGGCACATCTCTTCCTCCTCACCTCTCACAGGTTTGGGGAGAGGTGTCCTCTGCATTCCATTAACAGCTGTGGAGGCAGATACACAGCCAGGAGCCAGTGTGTAAGGAGTGAGCCCTGAACAGGAAATGCACCTCCTGACTGATGTGCTCGTGTAAAGCCACACTGCCTCTGATTTAGTCTCTTAATCAGCTCCATGCCATGGAATTAGTGTGCTTCTTCTGTTGATTGTGAAGCTGCTTTGGATGCCCTGGAGTAGTATGGGACTATAGGTGAGTCCCCAATTTTTTCTGGAAGAATAAATTAATTTGGAAGATGTCTGGGAGAACTCTTGAATTAAACGAGTAAATATGTTTGATGCTGTTTTTCAGAGCTGAGAGAATTAACTGAAAGTAGTAACTTATTTCTATGCCTGAAAAAAGCCTACATGTATTGCTACAAAAGAGTGATTGCAAAAAGGGAAGAGTAAATGATGTCTATTCAAATGTGATGAGAAGTTAGGATGATATAACTTTTTTATTCAAGCATGGTTTATCATCCTGTGTGGAGGGCATAGGCTGCATGTTTATTCTTTTGGTTTATAATGTACTTTTTAAAGTAGGATTTTTTCCTCTCTGTACAAAAAACTTAGCTGTGGTTGCTGCTGTAGTCATATCTCTATATTCTGAAGCATAACACTGCGGGATGGGTGGTATGGGGGAGACAAGCAGCAGCATTATATGGATTTAATGTGACATTAGGCAAATACTGAGCAAGATTTTAATTACAGTGGTTATGGTAAATTTTCCTGCTGTGGAAGATGTCAAATATTCTCCTATATTTAGTAACCTGAATACAAGAACCTCATTGCCTGCTCTTCCTATCTCAGGCTGCATATACAGCACAGAGTAGGAGAGTGAAAGGGTTGTAGTTTAAGGGGAGTTCCACTAGATGATGGTATAAATCTTCATAATGAGAAAGATCAGTGGTCAGCTTAAACAGGAGTTCAGGAAAAGCAAAATGCCACAAAACTAGAGGCAGTGACAGCTCCTAAACTTCCCCTTGCTGCATTATAGTGGTGCTCCAACAATTGCATCCATCACATGAACACCAGCAATGTCCAGCAGCATCACAGTGGGCTGTGGCACCATGCAGGCAAATTGAATGGAGGGGTAGATTTATTTGATTTAAAATCAAGTAATAATTTCCTTAATTTATTTTGCAAATTAGACTAGGCTAACATCAATTCATTTTTAAATGATATAAATGAGAGTAATTGTGTAATTATCAGCAAAGTAATTACAGAGCAGAAGAGCCGTTTACATGAATCTGAAATGAAAAATCAAAGCTGAGTCTTACATTCCCCCAGCTGGCAGATGTCAGGAAGTTATTGGGGCACAAGTCTCAATCTGTTTGCCTCAGGAGGGGAAAAGATACAGCTCTTTGTACAGCTAGGTAGCATCTTCTACACCTCACTTGGATTGGCAATGGAGGCCTCAATGGGAAGTCTCATGAAGGCTTTGTCAGGCAGGAGAAATATTTCTTGCTGAGCTATCAGTTAGGAGAAAGGGCATGAGGGAAAGACTATGCCATCAAGAAAATCTGGGCAGAACAACCTTTGAAATAGATCAGCAATGGAGAAATGCTTGCCTTAATTTCTTGGGAGGATACAAAAGAATATGCCACTTCTGGATGCCTGAATACTACTGAGGTTCTCCACTTTTGCCCATGGGCTAGTGCAGCTCTCCTAGAATATGACTGCTCCTTGCAGCTTGAGGAATGAAAAGCCCCAATTCCATTTTCATTTCCATTTCTCATGCACTGCTTCTGGCTGAGATGGAGTTCATTTTCTTCAGAGCTGCCCAGAAAGTGCTGTATTTCTGATTTGTGCTGAAAACAGCCCTGATAACACACTAAAGCTTCAGCTACTGCTGACCGGTGCTCGCGCAGTGTTGAGGCTTTCTTTGTTTCTCATCCTCCCTGTGCCTTCCAAGGGAGCAGGATTGGGCTGGGCAAGTGGCTGGGAGAGGACACAGATGGAACAGTTGACCCCAGCTGGACGAGGAGCTGTCCCTTGGTGCTCAGCAAGAGCAGTTCCAGGAGGGAGGCAGGAGGAACAGTCGGGCTTACAGCACCTGTGTTCCCAAGCCAGCACTAGGTGTGCTGAGGCCCTGCTTCCCAGGGAGTGGCTGGGCAACTGCTTGCCCAGGGCAATGGCATATTCTTGTTTGCCTGCATGTGTAGCTTTGGCTTCCCGGGTTACACTGTCTGTGCCTTCATTGATGGGTCTTCTCCCTTTCCTTGTATTTCATTCCCACCTGGCAGAAGAGGGGAGTGAGGGAGTGGCTGGAGTGCTGTTTGGCTGATGGCTGGACCCAAACCACCACATTCATGTAGTGGATTTATTACCTCATAGTTAATTAACTGCTAATTATGCTAGTCCTTTAATTTACAGTCTGAATAAAACCCACAAAACCAAAACCATAGAGAGGACAAAGAATAAGTTACTGATGAGATAGGAAACAGAATTAAGGAATACTGATCCTTGTATAACCCCTGTGAAGAAGATACTTTATGTTCTTGTAATAGTCCTGGTCTTTAAATCAGTATATTTCAAAGAGAAGTAAGAAATCCAGAAACTTGAATTCTGGAACTTGCTGCCATACAAATATCTACTTACCTATAATGTCTTACTATTTCAAAGGTACAACAAAGAATTACATGCTCATCAGATGATTTTTGAAAACATGACAGTATAATAGATATTGTTTTAATGATCTTAAGGCAAAATATTGAAAATCAGTGCTGATTTTGTGTAGACAACTTTTGCACACACTTTTTCAGAGAAGCTGGGAAAAAAAGGACCATAGCTAGGAGAGGTTTGACTCTGTGCCACACACCGTCTGCTTAGCCTTTCGTTTCAGCTCTAGGTGCTTTTGAAAATGGTGATTTTGATGATTCTTTTTACTTGCACAGCTTTATAGAACTGTCCTCTTACATCCTGCGGGGCTGTAACTTCTAAAAATTGAGAGCCAGACAGAATCAGCTGTTATTGTACATGAAGGTGCTTGTTGTGCAGGGCTGATTGGTTATAAATTGGACATTGAGTGCACAGGCCTCTATAAGGCCTCTGAGTAATTATGGAACAATTTGCATCCTTTCACAGATCTGCACAGGAAAGCTGTGAATCTCTAAGCCCAGCTTAATATGCAGAGGTGTGTGCAGAAGCTGAGCAAGTGCATGAGCAAAATGAAGTGTTATATTTGGGCTCCTTCTCTCTGGCAGCAGTGATTCAAAGCCTCTAAGATGTCATGGCACTCCCATGCTTTGTGCATATGAAAATGATCAGCTGCAGTAGAGGACTGTGGTTTCCACATGGAACTGGGTTGAACCATAGTAATTGCTGTACTGATGCTGTGTTGAATGTAGGCTACTCAGCAGGAGCAACTTGGCTGCTTGTGGGAACCATGGGAAAGAGTCACAACTTGGACCCTTTCCCTCTTCTTCCTTTCCCTGACCCTTAAATGTAGCCAAAATTATTCTTTGAAAGGGTCCTTAGGAGCCTGGTGCCCCAGATAACTGCTCTGGCTTCTTGCCTTGGAAATCATCTGTCTCACAACTGCTTTGTTCTCATTAGCGCAAAACTGGATTTCTTTCACACACTGACCTGCTGATGTCTCCTTACTGTCATTTATTGAACTTAGCAGTTGCACACTCTGTCTCTGTGCTTTATATAATTAAGCACCAAACCAGCAAGGGAAGTGGCAGCTGCCCCGTGTTTAGTGTCAGAATTGTGTGCTGCCAGATCCCTGCCAGACTGAGCAGCAGCACAAGTGATGTGAAGGCATGTGCCAGTGCTTCTGTCAGTGTCAGAGTAGGTGGGATGAAATATCTGCTGACTGTTGGCAGACAATGGTGTGTTAGTTGTAAAGCCTGCATGCCCAGTAAAAACCCAGAAAACTGTGGACAAATGTGAAGTAATGGTGTGAGTTCCTACTGGTTGGCTACCTTAAAACACGTGGCTGCAGTATTTCTGATGTGATGCTAGCTAGACCTCCTCTATTGTCAAACCATGACCTGTGCAGAGGGAGTATTGTTAGTTTGACCTCAATAACATAAAAGAAAAACTAAAAGCTTTTTACACATCTTTTTCCAGCTAATGGGTCTTTATTTTCCCATCCCCCAACAACAATTATGCTTCTAATATTTCCACAGAGGATATATTATAGTAATTTCTGTGGTTTTCCTTTCCGCATTTACTGTAGGATTACAAAATTAGTGCCAGAAGTTCACTGTGTATAGGGTTTTAATGGTTAGTAGTTCATAGATTTTTACAAACACAGCTAGCAGTCTAAAGTAAAGAGAGAGGAAATTTCATGACTTGACATCTAAAGTATTCCCAGACTTCAAAGAAGTTTCAGCTGGCCAAGCAGCTTCATTTCAATAACTCAGAAGAAAGGTGTTAGGAAACCTGGGAGTGGATGACTTCCCACCAGGGATAAAGCAATGGAGAGCATGAAAGAAAAGAAATCCCTCCTGGTGGAATTGGAGTTGAAGAGTCAAGGAGCTGGAGTCCTAAAGAGGCCAGTAAGAACTTCAGATTGAAGGATATACAGGATGTTTTTGGCTTTAGCCAACTTTGAAATAATAAAGCAACCATCAGGCTTGGGAGATAAGAGAGAATAACCTTTGAAGCTGCTGAGAATGTTGCTAAAGTATTTTTTCCCTGTTTATTTATTTATTTATTTATTTATTCCTTTATTTTGAGGGTGGAACTAGAGTCATTCATCAATTGCAAGTCATCCAGGAGAAGAAGGTTTCATTGTGTCTGATTCATGAGAAGACAGCAACTGCCTTCTGGGCAGAAACAAAATATGTCTGACTGTTTGGCCCCAGGGAATCTGACAACTTGGCACCAGCCACGCATCGCCTGAGTTTTGGCAGAAATGTTTGTGGCAGCGTGACTTATCCTCATCCTCCTGGGAATGACGGCCTTCCAGAGAACACACGCTGGCAAGGCAAAGAGGGATGCAGAAGAATGGCAAATGAAAGCTGTCCCTCCCTGTCAGAGGGCAACAGAAATGTGTTTCTGTGTAGCAGAAATAGGTGTAGCTTAATGAAAATATTTAATGAATTACAGCTGTGCACTGTGCAGTCAGACAGTGATGCTGCTTACCCTCTTCTGCTAGAGATATTCTTCCAGTTTATGTATGGATCCTCTTAAAAAACTGATTTATTTTCTGTTCATGCTATACAACAGGTTAACTGTAAACCATTAAACATTTTCCCTGGGGAGGGACTTCATAGAAAACCTTACCATGGAACTCTTCCATAAAAAAAATCAATCATCTGAAACAAGTGAGTGATTGCAGAGGGCTCCTGGTGATGGCTCTGATACTGGTAGTCAGAATAAAGAAGAAAAAGCTGGTGAAACCACTCTCCAGGTGTGTGAAAAACTGAAGACTGTCAAGAAAATTGGAAATAAACAGGCAGCCAGAGCTTCACTATTTCATGGTGCAACGGAAATGCCAGTAACATACGAGAGCCTGAGAGCAGTAGATAACCTCAGTGCTGCAATTTACTCTCAGGTTTGGGGTTTCTGTGCATGTACTTTTCCCTGGTGCTAGCGCAGTTAACCCCTGTACACCAGCTTGATTAGAGCTACAGCTGCTTTTCCATCTACCTAGTCAGTAGCTCGAGGTCATCTAGGAATTAGGGGCTCTAGATTTATAGAGATCTTTGGTAAAGCATCACATTGTTATAGTAGGGAGTTAAGACATCAAACCTCAGGAGGGATCCAGACCTTTGAAATGACATGTAGCCTTTAGATCTGCATGAATTTCTCTCCAGTAAAAACTGGGTGATTTATCTGCATTATATTTATAGCATTTTGTGTAGCTACAGAGTTCTTTATTTCTTTGCATAAATAACAAATATCTCCTGTACATTTCTTTTTTTCTTCTTTTAAGCTGCAAGCATTGTAGGAGATTCAAAATTTCAGGGTAGATTTACTTGCTATAAATGTGTATTGTAGATTGGGAATAATAAGGACTAAGTTTTTATAGACGTCTCATTAAAAGTCACCTTCAGAAAACACTGCTGCACCTTACTTATAATCAAATGACACCTCATAACCACCTAACCATTTTTAATATCCCCTAGAATCTATTGTATTATACCAAGGCTCAGACACTGTCTAGGTAGTCAAGGAAAAGAGTATACCATCATATTTAAAAGCAGTTATTGGGGCAGCTTTTACAGGCAGTGGGCTAAGACAATTCAGAAACAATTGCTTATGTGATAGTTTGAGGATTTGTCCCTGTCAAACAGTTAATATTGCTTTAATACATGAAGTAGGCTGTATAAGACAGCAATAATGAAAAATGTCAGGAAAGACAATATCAATTGTTATTCAACATCCACATCAAAGATTACTTTTTTGTCAGTAGCTTTCAGAAAATGTATTTTCCATCAGATCTGATTGCGTTCCTCTTTGAAGTGCTCCATCCTCCCGGTAGATTTAATGTGACATCTAGGCACTTTTTAGTCCCTGGGCCTCTGAGGCGATTCAAAGAGGCACAACAAGCCATCACAGGTTTATCCTCAAAGGCCGACACTGTCTGTCTGATTTATTGTAACTTTAAGAATCATCTCCACCAAAGCATGAGCCTTTCTACCCATCCGCAGCCTCAGACTTTTATCAATTCATTTGTATGCAGCCTGTACATTCTGGAACTGAGAGCCCTATAGCCACTCATGGAAAATGCATTACCTGCTACTAATCCTTTTTATCTTTAAAGTCTGTATTTTTTATGTATAAGTCATTTTGGGTTATCATAAAATATACATAATTCTAGCCCCAAAAAAGACAAAATGAAAAGAGAATATATAATAAGTTATGAGCTTGCCGTGTCCTTATCACCAAGGATTCTAAATAAACAGCTCTCCCTATGTAAATACTGCAGGATATAAAACTGTGATTACTTTCAATAGGGAATAGGAATGCTTCCATTTTTGTTCCTCGTTTCAAGGCAAAACAGTGAGATGAATCACTTTAAATGTGTTTGGGAGCATTTTTATTTTCTGCTTCATTGCTTTGGGGGCCTGACACTTGTAGGGGTTGCCTGTCAAACTTCTGTCACATACTACAGACATCCAGAAGCACCTTATGGTTTCAACATCTTGCTTCAAATTCATGGTCAACCATAAGTTAATGATAGCTGTTTTATCTTTTCCTTTTCCTTTCCTTTTTTTTTTTTTTGGGGGGTGGAATAACACAAAATGTATTCAAAGCACTTGCTATATCTCATGGCATGCTATGAGAAGTGGTGAACTGGCTGTAAGGATGGTAGACTTGTGGGAGCAGGGCTTTCTCTACAAGTTTTGAGTCAGTTCACTACAAATTCAGTGCACTATTTTCTTGAAATAATGTACTCTGTGAATAGTCCTGCCAATTACTTCACTAGATAGAGGAACCATGCAAACTTTTATAATTTTGGATGTAATATTAATCACACATGGAACTTTTTAAAAATTGAGCCTTACTGTCTTCTATCCATGTCAGTCCTGTGTCTCATGGATGCAGCATATCATAGGTCAAGATTATGAAAAGTAACAGGTAGGCACATCAAGCCCTATTTCGACACTTCTGCGTATGTATATATTTATGCACACAGGTAGATAAATAGCTACATAAACAGAAGTCTTTGGGTGTATGCAAACATGCGTGTGTACTGCTACTGGGGCAGGTTTTACAGGCAATGGGCTGAGACAGTTTGGTTGACAGTAGTGAAAATTTGTGTGTTCTTGCAGCTGATGTGGCACCAAAACATAGAAGTATTTAAATGGCCAGCTTTAACTGAAGATACCGAGATTCAGTGACCTAGCAGGAACTAGAAATCTGTATGTGTTTGCACGTGTTGTCCCATATGTCCTTAGGGCTTACTATTTCAGTGAGTCTGGTCTTTTGTTCAAACTCATTTGTATCTCTGAGGAAAAATGAAAGTTTAACACTATATGCATACTAACAGACATTACATTAGCTAATTAAATTAGCTGAGTTACATCAAGATAAAATATAAGGAAGAATAGAGTTATGTCTATTTGTTAGATGCTGTGTGAGAAACACAGGGAATGTAAATTCAGATCTATTTTTCAGACTTAGATATAATACTTGCAGACACTTTTAATGAGTATTTTCCCAATCTAACGCACAACATACTAAATTATTAAAGCAATGTATAAGGACAGTTGTACAACAGTGATAAAACATTGCTGCAAGCAAAGTGACTGTATATATAACTAGAAAGTACTTTTGGTGACAGACTACCTGTTTTTCTTATAAGGTTACATAAGACTCCAGGCATATGATGAAAAGTAAATAATACTACCTAAGGCACTTGTGTATTGGTCCCACTGACTTAATGGGGCTATTCACAGCCTGCATAAGGAAGCTTGTCCCAATGTATGTTTAGGATTGAATTCTCCTTGAAAGCTCTTGGACCTGTGGGACTGAAGTCAGCAAAAAGAAAGCCAGCCATACAGGAACTTGTTGGTTTACTGGCAAGTTCATGATGGGAAATATTGGATCAAGTCCTGCTTTTCTTTCTCAAGGAATCACTGCAGAACATAATTCCCTATTAGACAGTTACTCTTTGCCAGCTGTTTTCTCTATCAGGACCTGATTTCTAAGTTTTTATCATAGTGTGGTATCTGGTGAGAAAGGATATATTCTTGAGGGCTCTTTTTTTGTCTTCAACTCTACACAGTAGAAATATATACAAGGAAAAATATATTATTGCCTTTCTTTCTTTCTTTCTTTCTTTCTTTCTTTCTTTCT
>VZRN01003763.1:6377-68680 GCA_013397935.1 Dasyornis broadbenti | reverse complement strand
TTCTGGATATATACTTCTTTTTAAAGACGATACATTCTACATACTGGCACAGTCTATTTATTCCTGGTTTGTCCTCTGTGTTTATGTGTGCTAAATATGCTAACCGCTAATTTTTTCTTGCCCAGACTGAGAAATGCAATGTTAGTGCAAATTAACCATTCCCTCTTTTAACCAAAATGATGAGTTATAAATAGTTATTCAATTAAAATAAACACACTTATCACTAAAAACCTTGGCTTCCAGAATGTTTCATCAGTCTTTTAACCAGATAGTTTGCTGGCCTATTTTTCTTATCTGCAGTACTTTTTAAATAACATGCTTACCCCTGGGTTGTGCCCAGACCCTAAAGGTGCACACTGACACCAAGCAAAGAAAACTACTTTGCTTTGCAGAGTTTTACCATGGGGAAACATATTGTGGTGATTTACTGTAGTGGGAGTTCTAGGGCACACAGAAGTATGAAGCATTCCTATTACTTATTAGCCCCAAGCATTTTCTTTTCCATAGAAAGATAATTAAACATGCTGTTCTGCCTACCTCTGAGAAGAATGGAAAAACTGTTACCTGCGCTGAAAACTGGATCAAGCCATAAGATGGCAAATATGTGTTCAGCTACAAAGCGCATACCTAGAAACGTTTCCTTTTTCAAACATCTCCCAGATGCAGAAGTACCAGTGTGTTTATGCTCATAACATTAAAGGACCTTACAGGAGCACACTAGGTGGGAGCAGCAGATTGATAACTGCAAATTCATGGAATCATAGAATCATAGAATGGTTAGGGTTGGAAGGCACCTTAAAGACCATCTAGCTCAATAGGCAGGGATATCTTCCACTAGACCAGGCTGCTCAGAACCCCTTTCAACCTGGCCTTGAATACCTCCAGGGATGGGGAATCCATGAGTTCTCTGGGAATTCGTACAGTCAAAGTCAAACACAGCTCCCTATGCAAGTTAATTGTGGGCAAAATAACTTGTCATAACAAGTTTCTTCCACTGTCTCATTAATGAACCTTGGCATTCCCTTAGAGGAATTTTGTACAAGGGTGAGAGAATAGTACAGGTTTTACATAATTTTTTGGCTTGAATTTTAATTCTTGACATCTGTGCTTTCAATTTTCTGTATTCACATTACTGCAAACAAATCTGAATTATTTCTAGTAACAAGAAGTTAATTTCATAAAGGTATAATTTGTTTAAGAAGTGCTATCATGAGTATTGTAATAAGGCATATCTGATTTTTCTCATACTAGGCACTGGTTATCAGTTTGTTTGAAAGAGGACTTATACAGACACCTCTGCTTTTTAACATGCAAAGTAATAATCCGAAAATAGGGAATTAAGATGAAATTGTGGAACTCTAAAATCTGGGCTCTGCTCAGAGGAGGATTTCCTAGGCATGTGTCCATTAATAGATAATCTGGTAAATTCAGGAAGGCTGGAGTGGCCTTGCAACCTAATGACTAGGTATACAAAGTGGATCTAGCAGGTGGGGCAGGTTCAGCAGGGCACAAATATGCCATGGAAACATCAAAATCTCCTGTCATGTTTGGTGTGAAATTTCTGTGCTAACTACTGAAAAGCAAGGTGCAGGAAACAACCATTGGAGCTAGCAAAGTGTGGTGGTTTAACCCCATCTGAACACCAGGTGCAAATCAAAATAGCTCTATCTCTCCCCTCCTCCACTGGGCAGGGGAGAGAAAATACAACAAAAGGCTCATGAATAAGAACAGGGAGACATCACTAAACAATTACTGTCACGGACAAAAAAAGTGGGGAAAAATTTGAATTTATTACCAGTCAAGCCAGAGTAGGGTAATGAGAAATAACACATCCTTTGCCCACTTCTCCCTTCTTCCTGGGTTCAACTTCACTCCTGAATTCTTCACCTTCTTCCCCCTAGCAGCACAGGGGGACAGAGAACAATGGTTGTAGTCACCTCATCACCCATCATCTCTGCTGCTCCTTGCTTTTCAGTGGGAGGTCTCCTCACATTCTTCCCTTGCTCAAGCATGGACTTCTCATGGTGTCACAGCCTCCATTCATCTGCTCCTGTGTGGGGTTCTCCATGGGTTACAAGTGGATCTGTGCATCCCCATGGATCTCCATGCACTGCTCCACAGCTGGAAGACAATCTCAGCTCCAGCATGTGGAGCAATCCCACTCCCTCCTTCTGCACTCACCTGAGTGCCTACAGAGTTCCTCTCACATATTCTCACTCTTTTGACTACTGCTGCACAGCAGGTTTTTTCCTTGGCCAGCAGCAGACCCGTCCTGGAGCCATCTGGCTGTGGCTCTGACTAACACAGGGGAAGCTTCTGGTAGCTTGTCACAGAAGCCACTCCTGTAACCCCACCCACTACTAAAACCTTTCCAGACAAACACGGGAAAAATGGTTGTATTCCCAAAAGTCTAAAGTCAGCATCTGAATTGTTTTCTGTATAATAGAGACATAACAAAACCCTTTTCCCCACTCTCCTAACTGGAAAGAGCTTAGAAAATAGCATTATTTGAACAACAAAAAAATTAATCATTACCTGTCTTGGAACCCAGTATGAGATGAAGTACTTTTTAATTGGTTTTATTTAATTTTTGGTATTTTGTCTAAAAATCTGAAAATGCTGAGATAAAATCAAAAACAATGAAAAAAAAAGTACTGCAACATGTTTGTGGATTCCGTACATGTTCTTCTAGTCACCGATATTATTTAGTTTAGGTGATAAGTATTTCTGTAAACTCTATCAAAGAAGTAAATCAAAAGAAAAGTATACCAGCAGGTCTGAGCATTATTAATTATGAAAGCATGATGTTTTAATGGGAATTTATGGTGTTTTCAGATTCTAACATATACCATTTTTGTGACCGCACTGATCTTCAGTAACCTACATTCAATTATTGGTTCCATCCAATCACTAAATAGTCACTAAGCTGAGACCATAATGTTTTGTAGAATGTGGAGTCTTCTCCAGGAGATGGATTACAGCAGGGTTCATGGTACTATCAACAACCAAAATTCATCCGCTGGTAGCCTCTAGGGCTTGCAATAGCCAACCTGTGTCACTTGTAAATTCCTTTTATCTGCTAGTTCTGTGAGCCAGCAAAGCCTGTTCCAGCTAAAAAAAACCCAGATGCCCTCTCTGAAGATGGCCACATTTTGTCAGATCTAGGGAAAGAAACACACTAAAAGAATGGAAAATCTCTTTATAGGAAGAAACACAAGTAATTTCATAGTCCTTTATATCCCAACCAGCTCTAAGGCATTGATTGAAAGGAAACTCCCTGCTAACCTTAGGAAAAACCGAGACCAAACATATCCAAAGGTTTTTGCCAGTGCAAACTGATATATTTCCATGTCGGCCAAGTCCAGATTTACACAAGCAAAAAGACCCAGACTGCCTGTGCTAACAGCACCATTTGTGGAAAACTGAGTTCAGTTTTTGGGCTCCAAAGAGATCAGAATATAAGACTACAAAACTATGAAATTTTGAAAGCTCAATACAAAAATAATCTGTGGAACTTTTGTAAATCTTCTCCAGATATATTATAATAATTTACAACTGTTTATACACTTGGATCTATACTGCATTTCTGAACAGAGTTCTGAATGAGGGACAATGTAAAAAAAATGCACAAGAGTCTTGTCCTTTCAGAGGAGCTGCCCTTTGGCATGTGTCCAGAGATTGTCATGTGCATGGGACTTCCAGGTCTAACTTTGTCCTCAGGGACTGACGATTTTTAGCTCTAGTATTCCACATACCTTTTGAGTCCTTAGAAAGAAGAAACCCGCAGGGAGCTGATAAAAGTATGTTTCCACTGATCTTGCATTGCTGGAAAGGTACAGCTCTGACTAACGTGTCATGCACAGCAGTGACAGTACTAGTTTGTGAAATTTATTTAATGCCTGTGGCAGGCAGGTAATAATGTATTACAATACATAAGTCCCCACCCCCCTGTACAAAACTATGTGGTATTTGGTGATGAAGTTCTGTAATATATGTTTAGACAAGAAAATACAGGGGTGAGAGGAGAGGGCTAGAATATCCAAGCCCAACGATTCTTGAGAAGAGGATGGCCCCACTGGCTTGAGAGAAATTTGAAGAGTTAAATATTTATCTAGAAGAACAGTGGGAATATAAGGAGAGAAGCTGGGCTGTTTAATGTCTCCTGCACCAGAAAAGAAGGATTATCTATTTGTAAATGAGCTGCCTTCTATCAAATGGCTGACCACTCCTCTTAAGATAAAATCAAGCCTAGAAGGCTTTACTGCGGCTTTACTGGCTGAGAAAAATAAATTGAAAAAACCAGATGATAGAGAAGGAGAAACTCTCTCTGATTGTAGACATCAACAGGTAAGAAAAACAAAAATGTTTCATGGAGACAGTATCAGAAATGCAAACCAGATGGACTTATCAGTCCTGGGCTGGCTTTGTATGCACTGTGAATGGAAAACTCTTACAGATGAGAAGAAATGCTGCAGTCAATCTGTGTATTTAATACTCAATGGCCTTTGCAGAAACGCTGAACCTGTGCTGGAAGCTGATGGTTTCCTACATGTTCTCCATGTTCTCCCCACCCTGTCTTTCCCATTTACACTTTTGTTTAATGGCTTTTTTTTTTCCTTAAGGAGAGAGCAATTTTGAGCTAGAGAAAAAACTCCCCCCTTGGAGACACTTAGAAGGTGGCAGCTTAGGTAAACAAAGTATATTTTTGCCTTCCAAATGAAAACTGTTTGTGAATTTCTTTTCCCCAAGATGAAATGTCAGTTTCTTCCTTGAGCATCTTGGTTTTATGAACTCGGGTTGAATATTTGGAATTTCTTCTTACATTTTTAGCATCAGCTGATTATTTTTTAGCAAACATACTGATAATTTTTTAAGATTTTTTTCTGACAAGTGAAGCTTTAATAAAGTGCTATTTTTCAAAATATCTGAAGTCCAGTTTATCATAGGGTGATATAATAAAGACAAATATTCAACCAATAATGAAAAGCTAAGTAATGTTTAAACTCTATTGTATGCAGGGAAATACATTAAGGTAGATCTAAGAGACAGTTTAATGGATTTAGCTTTAAAAATCAGAACTGGACTTAGTGTAAATCAAGTACCACTGCATTTCAGCAGAATGTACACCCACTCATTCATTAACACTGTGCAGTGCAGATTATAAATATTAGTGAAGACACCTCCAGCACTTGAAGAATCTTTCCTCAGACACAGCAATAATTGAACAATAATGATGACAGTCTTATTTTTATGAATCACTATAACTTATTGATTTGCACCTGGGACTTGAAAGAGCTTTCTCAGCCAGTATGCAACAGGGAATGGTTATAAGCTATTAAAAAGCTGAGGAAAGAAGGAGAGCAGACAGGAAGAGAAGAAAAAGAAAAAAAAAACAGTGGAAAGATGGTGGAAGCAACATTTGGTATCAGATAATTGCAGACATAATCAAGATGTAATGAGAGGGCCCCTAATTTACCAACAAGGTGATAAAAGATAAACAAATTACCCTACCTCACATATGTGTTTCTGCATACACATACTGTTGAGGGAATTTATGGTTTCTTTTTATTTTGCTTTCCAAAACAAAAAAAGAGGCAACATATGTAAATATTTTATGAATTGCACATGCATAATAGTGTAAGCACAGGAGGAAAGGGGCTTTGCTGCTAACTCTGATATACAGCTTCAAAACAACGTAAGCAGGGTAAGGTCCTAGAAATATGATTACTATGATAAAGAGCAGAAGTCCCCTTCTTCTTTTTGTAAAAGGTATTTGTCAGAGAGTTTTTTCCTATCTTGTATCTCAAAATTGGTAGAAAACGGAATACTCTGTACAGATACGAACATAATACTGGCATATATCTCTGTTTTGAAGTAGGGGGTGTTTCGGTATGTGTGTGCATTATTGTTAGCTTTTCTTCTCTCTTCATTTTGGAAGACAGAAGAGGTTTCATTTCACAAACATAAACTGGAACTGTTTAACCGTTGTTTTAGTCTCAGCCGGGGTAGAGTTAATTTCTTCTCAGCAGCTGCTACAGTGCTGTGTTTTGAATTTAGAATGAGAATGGTGTTGAAAACACACTGATGTTTTGGGTTTTGCTAAGTTGTGTTTATCCTGAGTCAAGGACTTCTTTTTCCTTGTCTCATGCTCTGCCAGTTAGGACATACACAAAAGAAACTGGGAGGGAGCACAGCTGGAACAGGTGGCCTGAATTCAGCAAAGGGATATTCCACACCACAGAATGTCAGGCACAGTGTGTGCAAACTGGGGGAGTTACCTGGACAGGAGGGCTGATCTGGATTTGGGAAGCAGGGTCTGGCATCAATCAGTGGGTGGTGAGCAATTGCATTGTGAATCACATTTTGTTTCCTTTTTATTATAATCATTATTATAATTTACTGATATTATTGTATTTTACTTTTTTTTCAATTATTAAACTCTTCTTATCTCAACAAGTTTTATTTCAGTTCTTTTCCCCATTCCATTGGGGTGGGGGCAATAGAGGAGGTTGAGCAAGTGGCTGCATGGTGCTTAATCTCCAGCTGGGCTTCAACCACGACTACTATTTACTGTCTTATATTAAGCTTGCACTGGTTCTTACTGAGCCTCAAATAGCTTGGATGCCACCAAATATTAAGTTCTCTTGGACATTGTTGTGTATTTCTATAACAGTTTATAACAGGAGTAAACTTACATACTTCATGCTAAGAATTCTTTATGCCAGCATTTAATGGTGTAACAACTACTTTCTTTTTCAATACACTTCCTTTTTTAATGATCTAAAATTCTCATTCCTTATCTCAGTGTAATTTACTCAAATGAGTCTCATCAAGGCCAGATTCTGAATAAGGCTCAGATGTGCAAAAGAAATTTTGATATTCAGAAGCTCAACATAAAGCTCCACAGTGACTGAAGTCTTGAGAATTTCATTGAAAGGGATAATTAAATTATGGTAATTTTTAAAAATCATGGGTCTTGCTGGGAAGCCTGAAATATTTAAGCTTATAACATAATCCAAAGAAACACAGATGTTTAGGAGTCTTTAGTATGAGTAAAAATGTCAAAAATATTATTTTTATGGGTTTCTTAGTTGTTTTATAGTCTATGTTCGTAAAAGTACGTGTTGGCAAGTACAATTACAAAGTGAACTTGAATATGAAGTACATCCATATTGATTAGGTTAGTGCAGATTACAACATAGTTGTCATATATTACCGTACAAAGTATTCATTCCATAAATATGCTGAAAAAGAATGATTGCCAAGATACTGTAGCTGTGGACATCCTGGCAGTGGTGTACAGGTTAAGGCTCATGGAGATAACAAAGGGAATTAACTGTAGGTGAGATTGCCATTCCCCAAATGAAATGAAACACAGAGTGGAACCAAAGTAGCAGAAATCTTGTGAAGTTCTTTTAATAGGGCACCTGGAAAGCCCCCATTTGGGTCAGAAGATTTGAAGCAAGTTAACAGCATAACATAACCCAGAGGTTTGCTATATGGGAAGATGCAAACAACTAAGTAGGTACACCAACTATTAATCTTATTTGCCCTCTTTTAGCAGCTCCAGGACTTTTTCTGGCTAAATCATGATGCAACAGTCCAGAATATCAAGAAGAGGAACTTTAGTCTGTATCAAGTACTGTTTTATCCTCTCTGAAACAGTCACAGAGGGATCTCCATGGCGAGCAGCTGAGGCACAGCAGGCCACCCTTGCTCAGCAGTAAGTGCTCATGTAGAGATGCCCCAACTTGCACAGGTTAAAAGTAACACCTCAAATCCCAATTAAAGCATCTACATTCTACACTGTTTACAGTCCTAACAGTGTAATTGTGATTAACTACCATTATCTGCATGAGGTGAATCTCACACTATTAAAAAACCCAATTTTATGTCAAATTTATTTGCAACATGAACATGTCTGGATGTGGAAGCATGTTACAAAATATTTTCACAGAATCCAAGCAAAGGCAGAGAGTTATGTGGCCATAAAGAAGAACAGCAGCACTTTGTGTAGCTTCCATGTCTGGGATGCCTTCCCTCATGCTAGAAACTGAGACAAACGTAATAATTAACTATGTTGTCTTTTCAACATTTCCTATGAACCCTTGCAGGACGCAGATAGAAAAATATAATTCAATAAACTTTCTGTTTTCTGTGTCCAGTGTCAAGTGCACAATTTGTCTTACTGATGACTTTTCTGGAAATAATTCATACTAAGATACCTGAATTTTAAATAAAAGTGTTAAGAGAAAGGTGTCCAGTTAAGCATTTTGTGAGATATGTTTTTGAATGAGAGCAACAGATATATGTTCAGAGTTCCACTATATAAATATCAGTTTTAAAAGAGATGCAAAATAATGTACTCGAATGATTAACTTTGATTTGTTCTCGGTGATTTCGATAGTTCTTAGGAGTTTCTGTTGAAAAGAAACAGTACATATGTGAATATGTGGTGGGTTGGGTCCAGCCATCAGCCAAACAGCACTCCAGCCACTCCCTCACTCCCCTCTTCTGCCAGGTGGGAATGAAATACAAGGAAAGGGAGAAGACCCATCAATGAAGGCACAGACAGTGTAACCCGGGAAGCCAAAGCTACACATGCAGGCAAAGCAGAACAAGCCATTGCCCTGGGCAAGCAGTTGCCCAGCCACTCCCTGGGAAGCAGGGCCTCAGCACACCTAGTGCTGGCTTGGGAACACAGGTGCTGTAAGCCCGACTGTTCCTCCTGCCTCCCTCCTGGAACTGCTCTTGCTGAGCACCAAGGGACAGCTCCTTGTCCAGCTGGGGTCAACTGTTCTGTGTCCTCTCCCAGCCACTTGCCCAGCCCAATCCTGCTCCCTTGGAAGGCACAGGGAGGATGAGAAACAAAGAAAGCCTCAACACTGCGCAAGCACCGGTCAGCAGTAGCTGACGCATTGGTGTGTTATCAGGGCTGTTTTCAGCACAAATCAGAAACACAGCACTTTCTGGGCAGCTCTGAAGAAAATGAACTCCATCTCAGCCAGAAGCAGTGCATGAGAAATGGAAATGAAAATGGAATTGGGGCTTTTCATTCCTCAAGCTGCAAGGAGCAGTCATATTCTAGGAGAGCTGCACTGGCCCCCAGACAGAAGTCAAGAATCTGGGTAGTATTATTACTGCCACTGGGATCCAGAAGTGGCATATTCTTTCAGAAATTTTTGAGTGACTAACTTCTTTTGCAATGTATTTGTGTACCAGCTTCTTTGGAGTTAGGAATAAGAAGCTGATGTTTATGAATACACTGAACTGTCATTATCATGTGCTAGCCATGTTCTGTTAAGAGGCTAACACATAACATACTTCAGTTCACAGACAATGTCCTGCATGGTACTGTTGCTACAGCAGTTCTCAATTGCTTCAGTCAACAGCCTCTAAAATTGCAAACACAAAAAAGCTAGAGATACATTCTATCTGCAAACCATGGCAGGTGGGAGAAAGTTGCAGATCAGAGTTCTGTCATAGTTTCAGCATTAGATAGTAAGGCTGTACAATATTTTATTGTACATATTTATTTATTATTATTTATTGTGCTTACTGTATTGATAGCTGGCAATTAAAGATAATGATAACCTTCTAATGAGTCACTGTTCAGTAGCAGGGACCTCATTCCCTTGGTGAATGTTGGGTAAAAATCTCAAGTTATTTTTGAACCTGAACAGTAGGAGAGAGCAATCCCCAACTAATAGCTAGGAGAGATGAAAAGATATATGTCTCTGAGAGTAACTCTCCCTGTATGAAACATGATGTGTTAAACCTCTTCTATGGGCCAGACACTCTGTACCACTTCAGTACTAAATAAAGATCAGGAGTATCATGATTATTTCAAATTGATACACTGACAGAAAAAGTTAGTGAGATGGTTTTGGTTACACTGTTCTCAGCCAGATATGCTTGTGATCCCATGCTTTAAAGGATTTTCATTACATGATCCTAAGGAACATAACCTTGATTCTTTTTTTCTCTGAAAACATAAAAGAGTATTATACTCTAGAAGAAGTCTGAAGAATGTCAGAGTCAAAGAGGTTAGTGGAAATTCATGCTTTTTCTGTTGGATAGGCATGGTGAATGAGAGGTGACTCAAAAATATGAATGACAATTCATTAAGCCTATGGAACAAAATACCTAGAAAAAGAAATGAAAAAAAAATTATGCTAACAGGATCCTCCACTTCTGGAACTCTTGACTCACTGCTCATCAGACTTTGCTCTGAAATTCACAGGCTTCCTGTGAATGAATGGAATGAACAGACAGAAGAAACTAGTTTAATTCTCTTTCTCTTTTCTTTCATGGTAAGTTACAGCTAACCATTAGCCTGAGGCTGCAGCTTGCTGGGGAACAGGGGATTGCTCCCTTAAGAACTTTCTGAAAGATCACAAATATATAGAACTCCAACAGAAAAAAACCTTCAGGTCTTTGGGATACTTGCCTCTGGATTTTGGTTCATACTTGTTGCTGTTAGAAGTGACTGTACTACACTCTCTTCAGTATCATCCTGAAAATATTTTGCTCCAGGTGATTTTGTGCAAATGGGCACGCACTGTTAGTTTGCTTCCTTACATGTTAAGCTTTGAAAAAACCACCAACTGTCAAAGAAGCTTTCCACTAATTTCAAAAAGTACAAGATTTCTGTTGCGAAATATGGTTTTTAAAATAAGTAGAAGGTGGCTTATTACTTGTTCAACTACATTTTTGATATTTTATGGAAGACAAAGCTGTGAAAGCTTTCTTATTTTAAACATTTGCAGAAAAGACTATGGCACAGGCAAAAGCAAAATTAACCTGTGCCATCCCACTGTCATTGCTTCTAGGTGGGAGTTGTAGTCAGGAACCTGTTAGTGCTAGAATGTGTATCAATTGAGTTGATTTTTGTACTTTTTGTTTTGGGAAAAAGATCAGCAACTGTTTCCATACAGGAGCTATAAAAAAAGCATAACTTTTGATCACTGCCGGCCTGAGTCTAAAGATGTAGAAATCCTCTTTTATAACCAATTGTCTCTAAGTGACACACTTCCCTGATACTTAGACGTTAATTGCATTAAATGTTGCTTTTTTAACATGTTAATTAGTGCCCATTTAAACTTAATTTTTATTACTAATGGGATGAAGATATAAATAATGTTTCATTTGTTCAGGATGGTGCTAACACCCTTCCCATGGGTAAGTTCTGTTTGCAGAGCTCACAAAAAGAAGAAGTTTTTTGTAAAATAACATGCTACCCATTGTAAGCCTCCATTTCCCCTTTGCTATCAAAGTCACTGGACCAAAGCAGCACATTCAAGTTTTTTTTTGCTATGCTGGTAATATACAGCAGAAGAAGCTTCTGTTTACTTAGGTGTTTAGACTGTGGGAAGACTTTGTACCATGGCAGAAATATGAAGCAGACAGACCATATCTGAACTAAAGATGACTTCCAAAGCGTACATTATTTCCAGTAATTTCTTTCCATATTTCTATCCATTCTTTACATGCTTTGTAAGATGAGTGTTTTCATTTGAATAGGAAAAAAAGTTGTATCTTTCAGATATATATTTTGGTGGCAAATAATACAGAGAGTGAACACATTTCCTTGGTATTTTAGGGTGAAGAGCAAGTAGAAAGGAAATTTTCTGTAGTTCAAATCAAAAGAAGATAACAAATGGTGGCTTTTTTAGCCCTACCACTCTTTCCTTATCTTGGAGTACAGCTCACAGAGATGCAGAGCAGGGAGTACTCTGTAGGAGCTCTTTGAAAGTATTGTCAGTGCAATTGCCTGTGGGCTTCCAGTTTAGGATAAATGCTCATGAAGAAAGGTAAAGAAAAAAAGTTTAATATTAAGCAATTTTTCAGCTAGGTTTACCAGGCTGTGCCAGGTGTGCCATAAGCAGAAGGATCTTCTGTAGCACAAGGTAGCTGCTAAATTTATCAGGGCATTTTTCTTTGCAAACTCACATTCTCTGCTCCCTAGCTTGATTTTTGGGCATGTCCAGAACTCCAGAACCTCGAAGTGGGAGGACATGCTTTTTTTTTCCCCTTTTGATGTCATTTTGCAGGGAGAATTGGAAGTTCTTTCCTTTACCTCTTTTATCATGAGACTGCTGACAGCAGGCTGTGCCCCCACCAGCATTCCTGCCTGTGCTTCATCACCTGAAGCTGTCTGCTTTTGCTTTCTTCTTTACGTGTGTTCATGCATGCATGTGTTCCAGCACGTGTGTGTGCCTTCCCACCTACACCCAGTTTCCCTGACTTAGGATACTGTCCTTGAACTTGATCAAAACCCTCACAAGCTGTGCCATGAGTTGAGTTGCTTACCTCAGCCTCTGGAGGAGTTTATCTCCCTTGACAAGGTTTTGTCTGGTTTTAGTGGCACGGCTGGTGACAGGCCATGCACGCAACAGCATGTGACCCCGGCTCCTTGCATCCATGCAGGCAGTCGTCAGAGCTGTCACACAGTCAGAACAAGTTAATTCAGTGTGTGGAGAGAGAGGTGCGGTCTGTAATAATATCAGGCCTCTGGAGAGGGTGCTGTCAGGCAGCGTGTACCGGCGGCTGCCCCAGCTGCTATCTCCTGCATACGAGGATGTGAGCTGACAGGTGGCAGGTTTATCCGCCTGGGGCAGGCTAGGGAGCACGCATGTTAATTTTCTGTCTGTGCAACAGAGCTGGTAATATTGCTTGCTGTGGTGCTTGAGAAACCACTTCGTGTCTCTCACCTTGCATGATTGTTGGAGGCAACAGGATGCACTTGCTGGGGTGTCCAGTAGCTCCAGAAGGGCGTGGGTCAGGGCCCCCTTCTGTTGCAGCTCTTGGGCTGCTCCTCTTCTGAGCTTTCCTACTGTGCTCTTCTTGACTCGCACAGATTACTCTGCACCTGTATATTTCTTTCCCCCTTTGACAGGAGGTTGTTACTCGTGCCTAGATGCCTTTGGAAGTTATAGGGCTGTTGACTCAGTTCACTTGCGTTTGTGTGTCCATATGTACTGTGTGTTTATACACACACTATGCATATGTACACACACGGAGTTTCTTGAAGGATTTTCAGCTCTGGATGAGGCAGAGTAAGGCAGAATCCCTGCCTATAACATCTGTGTAATGCTGTAATTAAAAAGATACCAATACTACTAAACATTTGTGTCGGTCAAATGAAATTTCTCTTTGCTGACAGACATGAGAGGCTTCAGATCTGGCTGGGCAAGGACTCTGTGGCTATAAATGTCCAGGTGTGATTAAACAGCAAGTCTTGGTAGCACTTATTTTAGCGACCAGAATCAGCATGTGAAGATGGTGGGGTAAAATATAAAGAACGAAGTAAAATCCCCGTGTTTTTATTTACTCCTACACTCTTGACTAAAATACACTTAATCCAGGAATACAGCAAGGAAAGTATGACTGCTGCTAAGAAAGTAGTGAAAATGCTACCAGCCTAACAGGCTTTTGCCTGGTGGGTGTGGGAAGTCTGCTGGAGATACTGTACGTATAGACATGTAGACGTGGGCAGCCCCATGGCTATTAGCTGGGAAGCGAGTTGGGGAAAACTCCGATCCTTGCCTGCAGCTGTACTGGCTTTGCTTGTTCTGCCTGCATAATCTAAACCAGAAAAGCCCTCTAATGACATAAATAGTGTGTTGTCTACATAGCCAAATAGTATCTCTTTTGTCATAAGCTGTTCTGTAGTTGATTGACTGAACTCAGGAAAAATGTCACTTTCACTTCACTCTTTATTTTTGACCTGGATAGGATTGTGGGAAGGGAAAAGTGAGAACAACATCCAAGGGAAAAATCACTCTTGAGTCCATTGGTCTTTCTTGTAATAATGCCTGAGTGGTAAAATCAGAGAGAGGACAAAGAATTTCCTTTCAATCTCCTGGCTACAAAGACTGAATATGGATGAACTGGATTTGAGATCCACGTGTCTGAAGCCGATTCTAGAATTATATATTTAGAAATGAAGACAAAATCCAGTGTTTTCGGAAATGCAGTTTAAGAGTTGACTCATTTCAGCTGAATTCTACCGTGGGCTCAGAACAAAGGGAAGGAAATGTCTTTTCATACCATGTTAAATAAAACTGTGAACTCCTTGCCATAAAGTTGACGTTGAAACCAAAGTTAATATGAATCAGAAATGGGGTAGAACACTGATAGCTAACAAGAATATTCAGAATTGCAACAGCTAATGATAGTGCATACTTCAGAAGAATTATTACCCTGAAAACTTCCTGGTTCTAATATTAGATAACTGAAGAATAGGACATATATTACTTTTGGTGCGGCTAAGAGTCAGAAGCAGGATAACACATTACTTAGACTCTGTGTTCTGACCCAGCTGGATAACACACGCCTCAGATGAGTCAGAGCTCTACCTTCGCTTGGGAGCGCTGCAACTGGGCTGTGAGCTCTAGCTTGTTTCCTGAAAGCAAACTGTTAAATTCATGTCATTCTGTTGAACACCAGGAGCTTGCCACTGACCTGAGTTCCAGGATTTTTGATTCTTACCCTTGAATTCATATCTGAAGGAAACTGTCTGCAATGAATCCAAGGCCGCTCCTTTTCAGAGTGATCTTGGAGTTTTCATCACTCTGTACATTTGTATATAGGAAGGGTTTATCCTTAGAGGTCTCCAACACTGAATTTCAGTTGTCAACTAATTGGTCAAACATGAGACCCTTGATATCTGCGCATTTCTTAAACAGGACCATCAGCTGTCCAATACAGACAAACATCACTGAGGGTCAGAGCACTAAGCTCTTTTTTTCCCAGTAGCTAGGGCCAAAGTATAATGGCAGATTTTTACAGGCAGAGAACACGGGACAAGAAAAGTGGGTCTTGCTGCCAGGAGAGAGACAGAGAAAAGCCTCAGACAGACACTTGCCTCCAGAACAGCTAGTGTAAAAGCAACTTTACCAACAGTATTATTTTAAATATGACTCTATGCTACTAAAAATATTTGTTGGTTGTTAGGTTAAATTAGAATTTTATAATTTCTTACCATTGCCAAAAGACAAAAAAAGTGCATTAACACTTTGATGAAATGTCAATCTCATGGCAGAACAGCTGGAATGGACCATGGCTGTGATTATATATTAATATTTACTATGGGGAAAAATTCGAAGGAATTCAACTTCTTTTTGTGTGAGACTTTGAGATTTCATCATGTTCTTGTGGTAGATTATGCAGTACAGTGTGTTCTTAACCATTTTGTGTATCTTTAGGAAATTGAATATTGAAATAGAGAATATATTTATACTGCTTAAAACTAATACTTTGACAATACCTATTTATTAAGGGATTTGAAGTCCCTTGAAATATCCTAGCTTGTGTGCAGTTGCTTATGTAATGAGACATGAACTAAGATCATGTTATCATGCAACACACATGTAAAATGTACTGGACTACTGGATGTACTGAGGCATCTTATGTTGATGCTGAAATGATACACATTATAGGATCCTTTGATATGTGGTTGGTCGCTGAAGTAGTGTCTTGAATGAAGGCTAGAAAGTAAAATCGAGCTCATGCTGTGCTGCTTTTCTCTCGAGAAAGGTGAGCTTGGAAGAATAGGAACATAATGAAGTACTGATTTGCTCTGGTAGTGCTTTATTTTTTGGGTAAATTATTACAATTGTATTAAGTCAGTTTCCCTTGAATTGCCAATCCTTTCAATGAGGACTGGAGCAGAGATTGCTTGCATTTATGGTAGGAGCTTCATTCTTACAGGTTTTTGCTAACTGACTGTATACCTGTCTCTGTACTGCCTGTGTCTTGTCTCTTAAAATGTGGTTCAGGTTTGCTTGGTGTAAAGCCAGCACATTTATTTTTCACCTCCCCCACTGTTTGAGGGCATATTCACCCACATCAGGGATGAGCTGATCATCTGTGGACAGATGGCAGGTCTGCCTCAGCCTCCTAAGCAGCTGCCTCTGCTGACAAAGATGCCCTGTGTCTCCTCAGCTGAAAGAACAGGAGAGAGCTTGAGAATCATTGAATATTTCATCTGACATGAAGCAAAGAAGTGATTTTACAACTTACTTCAGGTGATTAAATTAAATCAATTCCCTTCACATGTATTTTATTCCTTGCTTGACTATTTCTTATTTTGGAGAGGAGTGGCAGCATAGGCTGTAGTCTTTCCCTCTTTAACTCTTGTGCACAAGCACTGTCCCCTTCACCCACCTCTCAAGATGTATATAGAATTTTAGGTTCAGGTCTTTATGAGAGAGGGGAGGTCATATAATTTTGACTAATCTGATGGTATGTTCTGGCTGCTAGATGTTTAACCAAAGTTGAGTGAAAAGTCAGAGTAATGAGTCTTATTATCTGGGATGTTTTTTTCCACTCCCTGCCCCCGCTGTTGTAGTCCCCAGAGATTCAGGAAGCATTGCAAAGGTGTAGTGGAGATCTGAATAAAAATGCTCTGACACTTGCTTACTACTGTCTTGTCAGTGTAGATAAAGTTTCAGCTCATCAAAACACCCCTGCAGGCAAGAACAAGACAGCTTTTCTCTCCAGTCTGCTGCTGAAAAGGCTTTAACAGAGTGGAAGCCAGTAAATTAACACTGGCTATTACCAGGTTGAGAGGTTTTATTTCACACTTACCAAATTTTGTAGTCATGTGGTTTGGACTTTGGATAGGAGGATGGTGGTGAAATCTTCCACATGACTTGTTGCTGGGCTACCCATAACCATGTGCAGGATGAATCTGCAGAAACATGGAAAATTTGGTTTAGATGTACTATTCACTGCCAGCATTCTTGGTGCTGACTTTATGGATGTAAATGTTCACATTTTATGTGACCAGTCAGGTGTTAGATACGACCTTACAATAATCAATCAGCTGATGCCAATTGCCTAATACTCTGCTCTTTATCCCCATGCTGAAGACTCCTAAGCTTGCTCAGGATAAGAAATATGGCAGTGCCTTTCACAGAAATGTTTCCTCTGCGATTCTGGGCCCCTTGGATATTTTGTTGTCTGTCACCTGTGCAAGAGGAATAAACGTTGCATCAGCTTACACTGAGTGAAAGGGCAGTGTACGGAGACAGTCAGAGGATGGGTGTTGGCTTAGGTTACCACCCCTCTTCACATCCTGGCTGCAGAAGGAAATGGCTCTATCCTTACTCAGAGAGACAATAGAAGAAACAAGATGAAAATTAGGATTGCTATTTCCTTCCCTTAGATATAATATACCACTATCTCCCACTTACCTGGTGTAAGATCACCATATTTTATGAGATGTGTTGATGGTTCTGATGGCTTGGTGAGGAACTGGGTACAATGGAGGAGAAAATTTAAAGTTTCCTTAGGAGGCAAAGTCATGGAAGGTTCTGAAGAAGAGGTCTGTGACTCTCAAGCACCAAAATTTGTCACCCTTCAGCAATTACATGCTGGAGTGATAGGTGGAAGTAAAAAACAAGAGAAAGAGAAAGACTGACTATCTGGAGAGAGTAACAGGAAAAAGACGTTTAATCTGAGCCAAGGCATTAGTCCTCCCCAGCAATATCATTCTTATTCATTCCCATGAAAATCAGAGAGAAGAATTTGGCTTGTCCTATATTATGTAGTGATATGATGATTTACATTGGAGTGTGGTTGCTTTCTGGAAAGCTAAAGGCTAGTCTTTGGGAAAAACACTAATGGGAGAAATTAATGGTAGAGTCAGGTATTTTGTTACATATATTGTTACGCATATTTGAAAAGAACATAAAAGTTCTGTTTCCCTCAATAGAGTAGAAGCTGCACAGCAGTAGCTTATGGCTCTTTGCTTACCACTTCCTCACCTTCCTAGCCACTGTTCAGTCCCAAAGCCTGATCTCTGTAAGTTTTTTCAGGGTCACATTGCTATTGCTGCTGTGGCTGTGCTTAGCGTTTTGGCTTTCTTACTCCCCTTGCTCCCTGTTCCTCTGGTCTTTTGGCACATTTTTTTTAGAGACACACAAAACCTTTAAACATAATATCCAGTGAACCACCTTCACCCATGGCGTGAGCTGGAAGAAAAAAGTTCATTGAGTACACGGATTCATCAAAATCCATTCCATTCTGTTCAACAAAGCATAAGATTTTTGTGGCCCAGGTTCATTTCTTAGTTCTCTTTCAGGTGTTGTAGTGCAGCACCAGTAGAATATTCGTTGTGGCTGTTCTGGTTCACCCACTTCCAAAGGCCAGGAACGGGTGAAGTGGCAGAAGTTCATAAAGTCCACAGAGAGCTTTGACAAGTTATGCTGGAAATTGCTGCAGAATGAGAAAGCTGCTACACAGATGAGATGAGGTTCTGGTAGCGTGAACACAAGGACCACAAGAAAAACAGAGGGCCCTTCCGCACCAAACAAATTACTTCAGGAGAGCACAGCGAGCATGACCTTGAAATGAGCATACGACTCCATGAAAATTGTGCTGTAAAGAGTAATCATTTACTGGCCAGTTTATGGTAAGAAATAATACCAGAAGGGCCGTAGAAGAATTTGTAAAATGATGTTCTGATGAGCCTTGTCTCTTATAAAAGATGCAAGTTTGAGGGAATTTTTATAGTGAGTAAATTAAAGAAGATTTTCCAATATTGAACAAATATGTCATGTGCCCTTTTCTCATAGAAGTTTTGCTGATGAATCAGTTTTATGCTGGTATTTTCTTTCCTCCTTATCAATGCACCAGACTGGTTTCCTGCCTATGTATATAATCATTGTCGCTCTCTCTCTCTCTCTCTCTCCTTTTTTCTTCCTTTGTGAATTAAAGAAATAGAAGATATTGGTCTGATTGTTTCTACGAAAAGTACAATAAAGCTGATAATATGTTTTTCACTTTTCTGTACTTTCTGTCTGAATTGTATTGTTTTACAAAAGAATAAATGAGGGAAGTAGAGGCTGAAAATTTGGTCTGAAATCCTCTTAGTGGTTGTGGTATTTGTCAGAGTAGTCCTTGCAATTTGTGCAGGCTGTATTTGTTGTTACGCTGGAGAACTGAAAGAAAATGCCCACTTTTATTCTTTTCCTATTTCATCCTGGACAAGATCAGGGCTGGCATCTTTTGCAATTTACAACAGCTCTGGCTCTGTGTGTGTTTATGGATTTATTGGGCAGTCAGCAAAGGGATCACTGTAGCACAAGCAGACATCTAGTCATGTTGTCTCTTTCTCTGCTTGCTTATCTTACCTTTGATGCTGGAATAGAATAACAAAAAGAGGTATTCCTCCAGCTCTAGGGAAGGAATTTCCAGATTAATACTGCCTGATGTTGCACAAAGTTTATGTTAATACTGTATTTTAAGCCTGGTCTTTGGAGTTGCTGGTGCCTACCATTTTTGGGAAATGATAAAAATGTTACACTGGTGCAAAATTACATGTGTCAAAATGTTGTGGTATCCATAAATCAAATCTTCCTTGACCTGCATTATGCTATTACATAATTTTCATGTACTTTATACCTGTAATGCATTTAGAACTTCTGTAAAACTTTTTTTAATGTTAATTTTTTTTTTAAATTTAACTTTTAAAAATGTTTTTAAACATCTATCTTTGAAAATAAGATAGAAATTAATGTAAGCATCTTGAAATGTACAAACACACACAGCTCAATTTTACTGTAGTTGAGGAGGTAAATGAATATGAAGGGAAGATGTTGCATGAGACTGCTTCCACCAAATCCTGCTTGAATTCTCCACCTGGCCACTTCAAGGCAATTTTAACTAGCACTTCCCCTTATCTCTATATTATCATAAGGAGGTAATTGCTTGTTCCCCTTGACAAGTGGTCAGGATTTTGAACTCACCTCATTTTCTAAAAAAAATGATATAATGATGTGCCTTTCAGTCTTCAACCTCCAAGTAATCAAGTATTTAGCTTGTTAGTGGTGTGATTCCCATCACCTATAAGGAATGGCTACTGATGCATTAAAGAAGTAGGGGTTAAATTTTCATCACAGAAGCCTTTGGAAACGGAACGACTTTCATTTACTTCTTTCATAATCTTTATAGCTCTTGTTAGAAAGACATAGAAAACTTTGTCATATGCATTTGATATACATTAGCTTGGAGCAGGAACTTCAAGGAGTCATATGAGAAAATTGAGGAAAAGAGGTTAGGTTTGTAAGTGTTCCAGACCAGGGATACACAGATGAAACATTTAGGTCATTTCAGCATTTATCTTCAAGATTATTTTCTTAAAAATATAATCACTGATTTAAAATATGGAGAAAATAGTACCAAAGCTAAATACAATATTGCTGGTGCCAAATTAGCAGTGCCAAAGAAATAGTATAATAAGATTCCTCCATATTCTGGCCAAAGTCCAAACGTAGTCTCGATGAGGTTTGTCGTATTTTGTGGTGAGAGCATAATTTTGGCTCATATTCAGCATAGTGTCCACTGTAATTCCCTGGTACTATCCAAGAGTGCAGATTTCAGTGATATTTATGTGTTGTTAATGTATTTTGGACTACTGTTGTCATTAGGGTAAAGTTAGTCAAACCCTACTAGACTTAGATGAGGGAGATGCTTCTTTCTTTGGTTATCCCTTTGTCAGAACTTTCTTGTTGTAGGTATTTAATTTTTTGTATTTGAGTTAATTCACTATCTATATTGTAGAAATACCAGGCATTGTAAGCAAAGGCTGTATTTATAATATCTTACGGAAATGATGCCTCAGTAGTATTTTAAAAAATGAACGTCACTGTAATTTGAGGCAGTGATGACTTTATGAAGTTCCCCTTAAGCCACAGGTAAGACATGCTTGAGTTTATGGCAGGGCTTAAGTCTTCCAATTAATGAATTGAAGCATCTGTGCTGAGATTTTTCATGAGGAGGACTAGCCCTGACCTTGACTGGTTTTGAATTTGGGTTTTGTGAAGGTTTTTTAAAAAATTTATTTGGAAACTGTTGTTTTCTAGGATTTGAACTTTTAGCTTTTACTAGCTTGTCATAGCCATCCCAGTCAACCGATTCTCAGGTAGAGGCACAAATAACTCTTCTCTCCACTTCGGTCCTTTGATTAGTCCTGATAATTCAAAGGGAATTAGTAAGGTGGTAAGATTGGCCCCTGGAGAACTGTTTCCCTTTTTGGAGGTTTCCTGCATCTGCGGAATATCATACTATATATTGGTTGAAAAGAGAGAAGTATCTGTGATAATATAACACTCTGTCTGATCACAGTCCCCATAACACATGGTGAGGACCTTGACTGGCCAGTAAATTTAAACAAGGTCTCAACGAGCTCCAGGAAAAACCTGAAGATACCTGACAGTTCTCCCAGTACAAATCCTTAGTACTGCATAAAGGAATCACGGTGGAGATAGAGAATTTTTTTTTTTTTAACCTTCTTTTTAAATCCAGGGATCTCTTATCTCAAGTGGCTTAAAAAAAAACAACTTGAAAACTATATTAATAATTAAGACCTAGATCCTGAAAAAGACCCTTGGTGAATCAAAGCCCTGTTTCTCTCAATAGTTCACTATTTGAAATATGTTTCTGGCTGAAAACAACAACAACATAAAAACCTCACTAAGAATAGGAAGTTGCTGCAGGAATGAAACTCCCTTTCTGGCTAACAGGGCTATGTTTTCCTATGCAAATGCAGCAAAGCCCAGAAATTAGCAATGACTGCTAAATTAACACACTTGAAGAGCTTGGCTGGTTCTATTAGGCAGTCAAATGGTCTTGTTACATTGTAATGGTGCCAAGCTAATTGAAGTGATTACTGTTGCTCATGAGCAGCCCTTTTGAAGTAGAAGTCTTTTAAATTATCCATAGACGTTAAATGTCAGACACTATTGTGTAATTATACTTTGTAAACGCTGAATGTCATAAGGCATCACAGGTAATTGAGGTTTACAGAGAAGAGCTTTATCTAAACCTAATTGGGCATCAACTCTTTGTCACTATTTCTAAACCTAATTGGGCATCAAATTTTTGTGCCAGGGGACACTCCAACACCTCATTGCAGCCCTCCCTTCATCATTATCACTAGGAAAATACATATCACAGCAAATCTGACCCTCTAAACCCAGGACCTTTCTCAGTCCAACCTGTACAGCCTGTCAGTCCAAGAAATGGAAATTTTTACAGAGAGCCAGGCCTCTACATTTCACAGTTGTGGGGCATCAGTAGTTGACAGCGATTTCCCAGTTCATCTGTATCCTGGCTTCAGTTGTCACACTACCAAGCCACTATAGTAGTAAATGGAAGCTTTGAAATGCATGAAGAGCAGAACCTGGCTTAGTAATAAGTATATTTATTTTAAAATATTTTTCATTTACATATACCTTTTATATAACTATTTCCTATTTTTTGTATTCCTAGGAGAAGTTAAGATTCACAGCACAGAAAATCTGGTTTACAGCTGAACCTTTGCCTTTTACTTCTGTCATTTAACTTGGACACAGCTATTAAGCTTCCTGAGAATTTCTTCCAGATAGATATATAGCTGCCTACAGAAGTTTTCTGCTAGGATCATTCACGTACACTGATTGATTGCACAAGTATGTCTGAATTTTATATCTGGCACCTTGACATCCTTTTTAATTCCTCCTTTCCATCCCTCCCACCCTCCCCAAATCCAAAAATGACAGTTATGCAATCTTTACTCTCAATCCTTCATTCATTTCTCCAAAAGCATTCTATTTTCCAAACTTGAGACCTCTGACTGTATTCATATAGTCTTATCCAAAGTTTACTGAGATTATCAAGTGCTTTGCCCCTGAATTCAGTGCATTTGGTTTTCAAACATATTAAAACTATCAGTTGTAGTCCATGGTTCACTTGTCAGAAGATGCAGAAGTCCAGAAACTGCTTACTACTGCCACTTTTGCATAATTTTGTTACACAGTCTGCTTTGAAGGCTTTCATCAGGTGCTAGTGGGTAGCAAGTGTTGAAAGCACTCATTACAAATAATGATCTTGCATCTGCTTTTTGTTAGGTAATTTTAATAGTGTGTTGTGACTGGGGAGGAAATTCATGCGCTTATGGGATGAAATTCACTGTGTTAATGTATATTTCAGGGTAAAGTTTGCAGAGGTTTTCTGAGACAAAAAAATTTGATCTCAGAATCTCAATCCACTTGCAAAGGAAGAGCTCTCACTGGTTAGTCTAAATATTTTCACTTCATTTTGGCATATCATTATGTATTCAGAAACCTCTGAATTTTTATCAGACAAAGGATGAAACAGAAAATGTTTACCCCCTTGGAAAAAATATATGTATACTGTAACTTTTTTTGCTTTGATAGATCAGATCCTTTTTTACTTTTTTTTTTTTTTTTTTTTTTTTTTTTTTTTTTTTTTTTTTAGGTGTTCTTGAGGCGGTATAATTATTTTCCTTTAGCTTAACTGTATGATTGCATTTTAGAAACATAAAAGAATATCAATTTCACTTCTGGACAAATCCACCACATTAAATTGTCCCATAGCATGTAGCAAAAATGGAAAATAATAAAAGGAAACACTGTGAAATGTATCAAGTGCATATCCAGTTATATTTGAGATCTATCACTTTGATGTTTGATTTAGTCATATCGTCTACGTGTTTGATAGCCTCAGACTTCCTGTTTCTCATATGAAATCATACACGTGTCCTTTCCTGGGATGTGCTGAAGACTGTTGTCAAAAAGGCGTTTCATTCTCACTTGTCTGTAGCAGTCTTGACATGACTGCTAAAATATCAGAAAATGAAATTAAACCTGATGGCTGTGTTATCCCTGAAGGGCAGAGAACTTGATTTCACTCAAGGCAGAATACACTAATCCACAGCATTAGCAGCTTGCCAAGGCTAAGTCAGTGCTTGTCTTTGTCAAGAGTGGGAAGAGGGAGAGATACCCATGGAGGTAGGGCGAGTTTGATCAAAAGGAAATTGGTGCTAACCAAAGAGATTATCCATAAACTACATTTTGCAAAGACCAAATATAAATGAAAGAACAGAAGGAAGAAGAAAAAACAGAGAGAATGAAAAACATTAATTTTTTTTTTTTTTTTTTAAATTTGGGAATTTAACTTCTTTTCAAGATTTTGAATGTACAATGTTGAAAGTTGTACAATTATGTACTTCTAGGAGTGGTAAATGCTGGAAATATCAGAGAATTTATTACACATTTTTAACAAATTAACAATTTCAACAAATTGTTTATTGTGAGAAAACAAATGCACACTAAAAAGATAGAGAGACAGAATTATTTCCCAAAATAAAGCTGATATCTCAAAATGCTAATTTTGAAAAGATAGCCCTCCACACCCAAGGGTTTCAATAATAACAGGGTTTTTATTTGATATATATCCAATATACCCAATACCTTCTGCTGTTAATCTGGAAAGGCCTGGGCCTTTCCAGCAATGCTGCATCTACACAGGGTGGACGTGGAGCACGGTATATTTTGCAAAGGGCACCATCTTTTTTAGCTACACATATTAATCTCTCAACAGAATTGTGACAGATGACTCACACCATGACCTTGACAAATATTCTTTTCTTTCTAATGTTTTGACAATTTCTTTTATGTTCTTGGCTCATTTTCTGGTTTTAGCATTTTTTTAATAAGTGCAACCTGCATCACACTTCAGTCCAGTTTCTGTCATCTGACTTATTCAGTTCTCTTATTTACAATAGAACTAACAATATCTGTATTTGTATTAAATATCCAATACTAGATATTGTATGGTCTTCACAGGGTGGCTTGCTCATCCCTTAATGTCAGCTTAAGCAATTCTCTCATGTTTTCCATTGAATAGGCTAGTGTATATTCCTATTGCTATAAAAATATTTGCAGATACCAAATTTAATAAAAATATTATAGAAATATGAAAATTCCATTTATTCTTGAAATAAAGTATTTTACCTTCTGTTCCCCATCTAATGTCTCCCCTGCATCTCTTGCTCTGTTTCCCACTGTGCCTCATTCACTATTTCTCAGGAATTTTCAGAGCAGGACCCACACACATTCTCTTCACTAAATTCTTAAGGTGAAAGAAAATTCTGAAGAGAGACATCCAGAAAATGTGGGTTAGAGGAAGGGAAATTACAAAGCAACTACCTATTCTGGATTAAAATATGACTGTGAAAGTGCAGAGCAATATTGGAGAAGACTTGGACATGCTGATAGAAGCACTGTACAAACAAAATATTTGTGTCAACCAGTATTGAGCAAAATATCCTGAGGATTTGCTGATTTCCTCCAGAAGTTCTTGTACTTCACACTGACTCCTTCAAGAGCTACATGTCCTGCTTGATCAATGTGTAGTAGGGCGGTGGCCAAGATGTATTACTTTTTGTGAGCTGCTGTGCTTTTTGTGCTGGTGGGTATAATGCTGTAGGTGTGGTAGTGTGTATATAATTTCCTCTCACTGATGTGTAATTTTGCAGAGACAGTCTGGAACTTGTGGGTTTTTTTATTTTGCCTTTATAATTTTCTCTTTTATTTGCATTCAATTATTTATCTTTATTTTATTTACAATTTTATAATGGAATTTTTTTAGACAGATGAATATTTCATAAATGAATTATGTTTAAATGTTTAAAAATGTTTGGTTTGTTCTTTCAGTAAACAATTTTATCAGCACAATAACACCATCCAGAGCATGTGTCTGGTGGACAGTACACACACACACCTAAGCTCTGTTATTATAAAGGCTCCCAGCTATTTTCACAGGGCACGCTACAGTTCCCTGTGTCAGGATGACCTCTTCCATAAGAGTTATCTAGGCTTCATGTGGTGCAGTCAGGCACTGACCTTGCACTGTTCCTTTGGAAACAGCTTCACTTTATTGCCTGCAAAATGATTACTAGAAATCCCCTTTTTGTTTTCTTAACCCTTTTACCAGTGATACCTTTTTCTTGTCCTCCCACTTTTGCAAAGCACCCTTGACACCTGTGAAGTGAAACAATACTGGCTCGTCTTTCAGACTGCAGATGGTTTTACAGATTTGGATGCTTTTGTCACAAGGTACTTGGACCATTTCTGAGGCTCTTGGAGGCAAAGGTTTGTGTCATACCCCAGCAGCAAGCCTGGCTTAGCTTAGGCTTTGCAGTCAGCCATGTGAAAGATGCTCTTTGATCTCACTGGAGATGTGCTATTGCCCAGCGTAAAAGAGTTGACTGATCTTCTGGAGAATTATTCTGGTTGTGAGTTATACTTTGCAGAGTATAACCTGAAGCAGTATCCAGGTGATTTTAGTTCAGTAATAAATCGTGATATATTTCTAGGAATCACTGTCCTCTGAGTGAAGTGGTGGTGAATATTCAGTTGAAAGTGGTTGAGCTTAAAACATCTTTTAAGTGAGAAAGAAGCTGACTCTTAAATCCTAGACATCCAATTCCTATGTTGGTTGATGTTTCCGAAAGCTGATTCCTAATTTCTTTGCAAGTTTTATAATTGATGCATAAAATATACTACATTCTGCCAAACTCTGGTCTGCAGGAATAGATTGTTTAGATTTCACTGGTAAATATAAAGCTGGTAAATATAAAACTGGTAAATATAAAATCCACCCTAAAATTAATAACAGCCATTCCTGAACACAGGTAAAATCACAGCATGCTCAAGCACCCTTGGCAGGTATATATTTGTTATTTGTACATTGTTAATTGATCCCTGCAGTTATCACTTCATTGCTAATTTAAAAGAAAACAATGTGGGAATTACAGAAATTGATAGGAACGTGGGTATTTAGTTCGACTTTATACCATAAACAAAGACAGGAAGAGAACAGATGGTTTACATCCACGGTTGACATCCAGCCCAGCTGGGATCAGTTTCTTGTTGAGATGAAAAGAAAATAAGTTGAGGTATAAGCAAGGTAAACCATTGCCATCTGGGTCAATTTTTGTGGTAACTATAAAGCAGCCACTCCATACATCCTTGGTTTATCCTTCCTGTTTTCTCACTTATCAAATATTTATTGTCAACAACGGGCAGTTCTGTTTGCACACATTGCAATTGGATAATGAGATAGTTAGGTTTACTTCTGTTATTGATGGTGAGGGCTGATGGCATGAATAATTTCCTGTTTTTTCAAATGGGAGTTGAATTATTGATGCTTCATTTAGGCAGCGATAAAGGTATTAGTAATGTATTGCCATGGCTGTAGACTGGTAGCAGTAGTAGCCAAGAAGATACTTGCAGGTGATGGGCCAACTCCACTGCGTATCTGGAGGACAAACTGGAAATCTGTTGCCATGAATACAGTGATTATGGATTAACTGTTTTGCAAATACTGCAGAATTTGTCCTGATAACTTTGCAGTTGACATCCTTGCTAGTAGACAAAAGACTACAACTCAACAGTCTGAACTAGCAACATTTTGAATACAAACTCAGTCACCCATCATAAAAAACCATTTCATAAATACGGAGAGAGAGAAAACAACAGTTAATGAAGCAAGAAATTTTTGTCTTGTATTCAAAGGGCCTTGAACATCTTCAGAAAGTTCATCTGAACTTTACAGGTTTACTAATTTTGGGCTTCTATAATCTTGTAAATCACTCTAGTAACACGGTGATTTGAGTTTCTACAATTCAGGTTCTAGGATTTCTTTTATTTTCTTTTTTTTTCCCTTTTCCCCCCCCACCCATCCAAAACCACTTCTCATTTTAAAAATGTAAGATACACAGAAAAGAGTGGCATTTGCATGACATCTTTCAAAAGAGTGGCATTTGCATGACATCTTTCAAAAGAGAACATGTTTGAGAGAGAAGTAATGGCTGAGATTCCCTTCTAGCACTCTAACATATGATATTAATGTCCCTTGCCAAATGTAAAATGTTGAAGTGAAACCTTCTGTACCCCATTTGCATTTCTTCACTTGCTACTTGCTGTACTCTTCTCTGTCCTATTTTTCAGTTCTTCAGTAGACTCAAATTCCCTCTTGCTTTCCCTAATCCCAGTCATCCCATCAGTGCATGAAGCATAGCAGTGCCTCCCCGGCCCACAAACCTCCCCTGGCTCCAGTGTGAATCAGATTTTTACATAGATGGCATGATAGTGGGTGAGGAAATTAAAACAATACAGATTTCCCTCCTCAGATCATAGTTAATAAATTTCAGAAGTGTCACGCTGCTCTTAAGTCTTCCTGCCTCTCCTCCGTTTTTTGAACCGTTTAGTGATGGGGAGTAGCCATTGTTAAAAGTTTTGTGCAGTATTTCTCATGACCAAATACAGAATCATGTAAAAAAGAAAAAAAATAGGGTAAAGAAGATCTCTGGCCAATTATTTTTCTACAAAATACTTTATGTGACAACAGCAGCAGCCCCCAAAGGGCAGCATGTAACAACAGAGCCTAATTAGAATGACTTCAGTATAATCATTAACTAGCATCTAACACCTACGAGAATATTTCTGTTTAAACTAAAACATGACCTGCATGGTGGAGAGGCCTTGTAAACTGTCTAGGAAATAAAAAATGTGACAGTAAAGGTCAGAGCTGTGCTCATTTGAATTTCAAGCAGGAAGCAGACTACCTCAGCCAGCATGTACAGGAAGAGTGGTGGCTCTTACCATAGGCTCTCTTTGCCAACACTAGCAAATCCTCCAGGACTAATTACTGGGGCTGCAAAACAAGTATTGTTCTTTTGTCTCTTCTCCTGACCTGGTGAAATGCAAGGGTCCTAATTATATTGTGTCAAAGATGTGGTTTTGTTTTTCACTGTCGTGTGGGCAAAGGTTACAAGCTAAGAAAACCAAGTGGCACCTTACATCTCTCTCCATCCACCTGCTGACAGCTTCCTTGATGCTCCTGCTAATCACCTCACCTTACTGGAGAAACAGGGGAGGGACAGCTTGCTAATAAACTCTTCTTCCAGAGAATGGTGCTAACACGTTGTGTTCTACTGGATCACGTAAAAGCAGCTATCAAATCAGTGAGATCTGGTTTGATTTCTGAGTCTCTGGTGAAATTTAAGAAGGCAAAATTGTAAAACATTCTGTGAAAAAAAGGCATTAAAACATTTTTAAAGAAAGCATTTAAAAAGTCATGAGAAAGACATTATAATAAAAAAAATTGGCAGAAAGGGTGTTATTTATTCATTTTGAAATACCGCAAAGAGCTCTGTTAGCAGCATTTATCTTCTGAAAAAAAAAAAAATCCAGGAAAGCTAGTGCATTTAATTATTTTCCTATTTCCTTTTGTGACTTTTAAAGTGCTATATACACAAAGACAGCTTTTAACGCCTTGGGGAATTGATGAAACTATAACATTTAGTACATAAACCTTGCTATACTGAATCTTTTTTTTCTTCCCATCCTCTGAACTTCGTAAGTTTTATTTCAACTGGTCTTTATTTTCCTCTTTCCCTTTCACAGTGGTTTGGGGGTTTTCTTGTGTCCCTTCTTTACATTTTAAAAATTTTCTTACATGCTTTTCCCTTATTTTTTGCCTTTTATTGCTCATGTCTTTTTTGCTTTATCTTGAATTTTGGAGTAAAAGTAGTGCTTGTGAAGTGATGTGACAGCTGCAAAAGATAACCTTGATGAGTTCACAGAAAAAGCAAAATCAGTAGTAGGTTATGTACAATAAATTTCTTTCCTTTCTTTCATTATCCCAGTTCTTTGCCATCAGAGTAGCTCTGGCTTGTCTTCAAATGGCAGATGACAAATTGTGCATATATTAATTATTCATTTATTTGTGTCTCAGCTAGATTGCGTAAAACAGACTGTATATAAGTTAGCATGAAATACATATATGATATTATGCTGTAACCAGGAAACATTTCTGGCATGAGATGTCACCCAGAAGTGTGTAGCTGTTTGGTGATTTCAGCTGTACTAAGAACAAAATGAGAACAAGAAGGCAGGCCCTCACTGTTAAATATTGAGTTTAATCACCTCTCCTTCTCCTTTCTGGAGAAGTTCTTGCTCTGAACATTGCTGCAGAATTCTTAGCACTACATCCATATGAGGTGGAGATAGTAAAGTCTTTCTTGAAGTCGATGTAAGTCTGCTGATCTTTAGTGTTCAGGGTCTTGTATTTCTAGCAGACAAAGTAAACAAAAATCAAAGCAAAGTTAAGTGCAGTAACAGTTCAAGATTCTTCCCATCCCCTGCTGCTCCATTGTGGTTGGTCTGTGAAACCCTCAACAGCATTTTATAGCTTTTGGTATAATATATGTTTGTGATAGATCACTGAGGAGCATGAAAATTTGTAAGGAAAAATTATATTGCATTTTAAAAAATATTATTTTCTGCACATTTGACCTGCATCTTTGTTAGAGATGCTCAACTACTGTATGTATTACTGCCTGGAGAAAACATTAGGTTAGTGATATTTTGGTAATTTTACTCAAAGTATATTATCTTCACAAATAATTCACATTCTAAGTAACTGACAGCTTCCTGTTTCTATCTTAATTTTACTCCTTCCAATTTTACTGGAGTACATCGTGGCCATGAAGAAGTGTGACTGAGGGGAATAATGAAGTACTAGTTGTAACTTCAAATGGTTCCAAATTTTGGTACTGCCATGTGTTTGGGATCTGCCCTAATCTGTCCTAATCTGTCATTGCCATGATCTATTGTTGTTGGGAGACAGTGAATTTGGTGCTGTTGCATGAGGCTGAACTCCAACCAATCTCTTTGTAGTTTATACATTAAGCTTTCAGTCTTCTCCTTGAATGTCTACTTCACTGAAAAACTTCCTTGAAAAATACAGTCCCTATGTTATGTTAGGAAATAAGTATATTTTACAGAATGTGAAGCTGTTTTATGTGCTAACACAATGTTATTAAGAAAAGTATTTCTGAAAATGATTATTTATTTCACATAAATATTGCCTTTGCTTTCTAGTTGTTTTAAGTTAGCAAGACATTTACACATTGTTTTTGTTATCCTGATGGTTGGTGTTTGCAATTTATGGATTTACTTTTAAAAATGCAAAGTGCAAACCAAATAATCAGAAACATATGCCTAGCAAGAATGTCAGCTTTTACATCCTTTGTGTTCTGTGTGGCTGGAGAGTTGTAATTGAACAGCTGTTATTGAATTTTTGAAAAGGTATAGGAGTGTAAGGTGGAGTTAAAAAGAACCTTGCAGAGTGTTGTACCTCTGTAAAGCCTTTTCTGCAGCTTTTCTGAGTGGAAAGAGGCACTGCAGTCCTTTATTTGCTCAGCATAAGGACACATATATACCCTTCTGACAGACATGTTGTTTGACTACCCTAAGGAAGATTTTCATTACCTTACATAATTTTTGATGTTTTTGTTTCATCTTATGCCTCCTATAGCAAGCAGATGTAGGGAATTTAATAAGGTAACATACAATATATGTAAAATCTATTATTTAGTATAATATTATGTCTTAAAAAACTCTCCTGCAGAGTTTTGCACAAAGGTCATCAGATCTCACTGAGATTCTGTTAGTAACATTTCACTGTCTCTCATTAGATCCATAATGCTGTGGAAATAACTTGTTTTGTTCTGTTTCGCTGTTACTTGGAAGGCCAGTTTTATGTGCCTCAGAGATTCCCTTTGTGGACCGTTGGCATAGGTGTGTGGGCCTAGGATTTTTGATATACCCTACCATTAATAGGATTTGATTTCTTCTTCAATCTTGTCTAAATTCATTAAACAATTGATGATTCAGAGTAGTGGGAAACAGTTATGGAATACTGATTATTGGAGTCTGTGGGACTAGATAAGTATGAACATCATGAAAAATTTGAAGGAAACACAGTTTAGGGAAATAGGTAGTGAAGAATGTCTAGTAATCTGCTTTCCTAGATGTACCTTTTGGTATTGGAAGAAGAGGTTTGGCATGCCCTACTTTGTCTAGGTGTCTGCTGAGTCACCAGGATGAACACACTGTGGTTATCCCTGGTGCAAGACACCCACTGAACCCACCACTGTCAAAGGATGAAGACAGTGTCTTCATCCATGCAATTGTGCAGAAATGGCAGTGGATGTTGAAGAGGTGAACCTTGGTGTTGGACAGCAGAGCTTTGACTTGCAGAACACATTGCAAGCTGCAGTGATGACTAACACTGGCCTGTATTTTATGTAATGCCCAAAAAAGAATAAAAGAGTTGTCAAAACTTGGCGTGCCTTACTGTAAAGATCAGTATCACGACTTTTAAAAGGAGAATTCAGCATTGCCAGTGCTGAGACAGAAATCACATTAACTAGCTTTGGGTACTGACACTTTTAGCCTACATTCCTTAAGGAAAGTGAGATTTAAGACACTATACTGGGGATAATTTTGAGTATTACAGAAGAGTATCAGTCCAATTAAGCAGGCTAAATTTCTGCAAGAAATGTACTACCTATAGTTTATTAATAAAAAGACAATTTGCAGAACATTGTAACCACACTTCTTTTAATAATATTTTCTAAATTTTAAACATTTTTCTTTTTTCTGTTTTTTTAAGAATAATTTCTTAAATAGAACTGAAATAATGACAGCAGTCTCTATAATTAGACATATAAAATATAAAAATATAGATGGAAGAAAGAATCCGTCCTATTCTTTCTTTTCCTCATTGTCTTATGTTCCTCACTCTCATGGTATTAACAGATTCTTGCTGTAAAAGAAATTGATTCTTCACTCCCAGGCAGGTCATTATAAAAAGGGTTTTAAATCATTTGGTCTTCCCATTTCTGAAATATAGACTTCACTTTAATATTCTCTGCATTACCAGCAATAAAAAGCCCATAATTTGTGAAAAATGAGCTTTCTCTTCAATATGTTCTCTGATAAGCAGCATTTCTACTCCTTGCTCACTTGTCCCACACCTGTTAACCTGCCAAACTGGTACTCAGTACATCATGAAGATGCTGTATTTATTTCTGTTGCATAGCCACATGAAGATTAAAAGCCATGTTAGAGGCTGGCCTCTTGGTTAGTATAAATTCAATTTTTTGATTAAGTTGACACTGACATTTGATCATTCATTGAGTGAATGTGTGCAGTCTTGTGTTGGTATGCCAGACTGCACACACTTTTGTCTTTACATGTCATTCCAAAAAGCAGGCAGGAGAACGGGAGTAAAGAAAAGCATCCTTTCCTGCTGGCAGTGGTGGTAATTTGCCTGATCTGCTCCTGGAAATACAACAGCTGCAGGGCAGTCTGGGGTAGAATACAATTTCTACAGAAGAGCAAGCACACTTGCAAGAGAGAGCGTGATGGCAGTTCACAAATTAAACTTCTATGCATTTAAAATAATGTGGCAACATTGGCAGTTGGTGTAGATGAACAGTTTAAGTCCCTTTCAAAGGTAACATTTCTATCCTATCCTATCCTATCCTATCCTATCCTATCCTATCCTATTCTGTTCTGTTCTATTCTGTTCTGTTCCATTCTCCTTAAAGAAAAAAAGTTACCTGTAGATATATCTGTGGTTATATGCAAATCTCTGTGCTTGCTGACTTACTGTAGTATTCTGGACTACAGTGTAAGGACCATGGTCAGCTCCTTCTCTCTTATTTTGGTTCTAGGTGGGTTGTCCTGTCCTGCTTGAAACTCATGCTCTCCAGACTTTTTGTTTTTAATTAACTTCTCAAAGTTTCTTGCAAAGTTGGACAGAATGCCTTTTTTTCCAAGTTAATTATCCAATCTGAAATATTTTACATTCTATTCAACCTGCACTAATTTTGAAATTTTGACCTGTTCAAATTGAAATGAGGTCAAAACCAGACGCAATAAATTCCATAAAGAATAGCTAATCAAAGAATGTTAGAAAAAATCAGAATAGGTGTTAAAGTATGTTCTTTAATGAGATAGAGGCACAGAATCATCTTACATGTAAACAACATTAGGAAAATGTTGATTCTTTAAGGTTATTAGTAAAGCGGATTTCATTTGATAAAAGAATGCCACATACCCTCATATTGGTAGAGAATAGCTGTCCCCTGATCATTTCAGTATCATTCATATGAATATGGAAAGTAGTCTTCTTCATATGCTTGCAAAATATGTATTTGCTTAATGAGAATAGATAGTACATGTACAACAAGGAAGTTGGAAGCCCATGGTGGTATTCTTGGATAGGATAGTGAAGATGATCTGGGACAAGAGCTACAGAGTATAAACTCTCTAGGTTTCTCTGTTCACTGTGCAAACAGAAATGAAAAGCGGTCAGTAGGGTGCACTCATCAAAGAATTGATCTATCTGGTTAAAATTATGAGATCACTGGAATTGCCCTTTATCTGTGATCTAACACTGATTTCTGTATTATTTATAACTTTTTCCTCTTTCCTCTTAATAGAATTTTCTATGCTATGGGAGACACAGCGTTGGAGGAGCTAAAACAAATCTTCTGTCTCTCTCAAATTTACTGTGAAGATAATATTTTAAAGACACACTTCTATACTATTAAACAAGTACATAGATAACAATGTTTGTTTTTTCTACGATATTATGTCTGAGATCTAGGCTTTTAAAATCATAGAATCATAGAATATTTTGGGTTGGAAAGAATCTTTAAAGGTTATGTAATTCAAACAGCCTGCAGTGAGCAGGGACATATCCTGATAATTTCCAGACCTCACATGCTCTGGACTTTTATTTCTTATTTACCCTAAAGTACATTTCTTTACAATTTGATTTCTGCTTGATTTTAATGCTTGTGTCTCTGTGTTCTGCTTTGTTGCTCTCTGTCTAGTTTGGTGTATTTTAAAGTTTGCATGGAAACAACTCTTCGTTCATTCTTTAATGACATGGATTGAATTTAGGTTTCTTGTGGGCTACAAGGAAACGTGTTGTGAAGTCTCTTTCTGTGTCTATGTAAAACCATTTTTGGCATGTGTTTATACCTTGCCAATGAAAATATTTGCAGTCGTGTGTGTCTTCATGCAGGAACCTCCTTCCCCAGAAAATCAGCACTGTCTGTAACTCTTCCACTCTTCAATTAGTAAGAAAGAAAAGGCTGACAGTCAAAACGAAGTCCTATTACAATCTTGCCAATCCAAAATTTCTGCTTCCCTCTGAATTCCCAGGGTCACTGTGTTCCTGTTCTAGGTACTTAAAATTAGTCAAAAGTATTATGGAATATTTGTCCAGTGATAAATTGAGTCTGTGTATAGGCAGACTTTGGAAAACGCATTGAAAATACATAACAGCATTATCTATACTAATGGTAAACCTGGCATTAAGAAGACTACAAGATGTCTAGGATTCCCTAGACATGTATTTCTCTTTCTGTCTCATAATTCTTTCTTGGGAGACTGTGAGGAAGTTCTATATTTTCCTGAGATCCTTACTATTCAGAAGCAACAGCTACGCAGATAAATGTTTGAAAAGTCTAGACATGTCCACTTTGCACATATTCACTGTGAATTAAAGTAAGGGCTTACTGTGCATGTAGGTATAGTTTTCCATGGGTTGAACTTATGGTGAAAGCTTTAAATAGCGAATGTGTATATTTTCCTGTCTGAAAAATAATGGTCAAAACCAGGTTATCCATGAATACTTCCCATGATAATGAGTAAGCTTGATTTCCTGCTATTACCCCAAAGATTTTCCCTACTTTTTTCAGTTCACTATCTTTTCATTGCACAAACTTTTTCTTAAAATTAAAAATTAGGTGGTTTCATCTGCATCTTAGAGTTTCTGGCATGACCTTGGCATGCATTTACAGGTATTTTTAGGGAAAATCAGACACCTATTTCACTCTAAAATTCTACTTCCATGTCTTTTGCTGATCAGCTCTCCTTTTGATCTTTCCATCTCCTTGATCACTATACATTTCCTTCAATTTCATTTTCCTTCCTGCTTTTCTACTTCATGAAGAAAAAGACACTCTTCAGACTCTTTACTTCTTGATTTGCCTGATCACTGCTCCATTTCCTCTTCCTTGCTTCAGGACTGCAGCTGAGGCAGTAGTAAGACCTATTGTTTCAAAATGCTCTATGACTTAGCTCTTGTCAGCACCTAGTGCTATCTTACCCTGTGCTCATTTTCTTCAAATCTTTGTCTATTCACTCCAGCAAAGACTAGCAGTAAGTCTTCCTATCACCTCTTTTCTTACCAGTTGTTTCTCTTTTGTGAGCTATTGCCTGCTAAGTAAGATAGATAACTGGAATCAGGGAATGTTTCTCATCCAGTGATTTTGCGGAGCACCACGTACACTTTAATAACACAGCTTAATAGACACGTTGACTGTCAATACTGTCTATATATTAAACAGAAAATAGCAAAGCTACAGCCAAGTTTCTGCTCCAAACTGCATTGAAAGACTCTCTGAAGCTTTAAATTTTGGTGACCGTTGTTGTGGCATCCTTAGTAGTTGAACATGTAGGTTGTTCTCTGAACTTCTTGCAATATCTTATGTACTGTTGGAAATATCTTTCACTTAGTTAGCACTTACTGGAAAGGAGATCCTGCATTAGAGGATTAATGAAAGAAAGAAAGAAAGAATCAGAAGAAAACCAGTATCCGCTAAAGTGCAGGCAATGGCAGAACTATTGTAAGAAACAACTGTTTCCCTATGGGAGATTATTTTTTTGGCAGTTGATGCACATAATGTATAGAAGTACCTTGGATCTGGTGAAGAAACATTACTGAATTTTTCAGAAGAGATAGGAGGCGAAATGGAGCTTGTCCAGTGGGAGGTGTCCCTGGCCGTGGGAGGAGAGGTGGGGACCAGATGATCTCAAAGGTCCATTCCAATCCCTTAACATTCCATCATTCTATGAATATCACAGTACATGTCAAAATCTGCAGATAACTTTTAAAATTAATTTTTATTACAGATACACACATTGCTTTCTACATTCTTTTTAACTGACTGGCAGTTAGAGCCATTTACTATCTGAATACAATATGATCTCTGTTTTAAAGCAAACCTAACTGGTGTATTAGTCTTCCTAGAAATCTCTCCCAGATCCAAAAGTTCAACCTTATTTCTTAGATGTTCGCATAAAAATGGATCTTGACCTTTCCCTCCTCCTCCTCTTATTATTATTATCAATAATAATAATATAATCTTTTTTGTTTAACAATTTACCAAGTATACATATGAAGCAACAACAATACCACCATGAAAATATTTGCTGAACATGTCTTAGAACTATTTATTATACATCCTTTCCCTTACTGTTTTCAATAACAATGTTTATTTTGTGGGACTAACAGTAAGTAATTTATGGCAATTTTTTTTTTTTAAATTGCAGGACTGGAAAAATCCAATGTTTGTTTTTGGGACACTTCAACCAACAGTTTTTAATCCCAATATTATATTTATCTCAATATTTATTTTCAACCTATTTAAAATCCAAAATGTAATGAATGTTGTTCACTGCTGTTTGTAAGAATCCCACTGTCACTGTTGTTTGGTGTGCAGAAGAGGAGTAGTGTGGCAGTGCCCTGGGCAGCTCCTGTGGCAGCTGCCCTCTCTCCATCTGGCACCGCTGGAGAGGCCACTAGTACCACCGCCCTGGCTCCTGATACTGACCCCAGGGAGTTCAGCATGTGGATTAACACAAAGGTTGATTGGGCTGATCTCCCTGGGAGTTTGAACTCAGTAGAAGGGGTCTGAGGGCTGGCCACTCCCCTGGGGATGTCAATCCCCGGGGCTCTCCTCCCTTTCTTCCTGAAGCTTTTCGTTTAGGTATCAATCAGTTTTGTCAATCCCTAAACCCTTCCCCTTGCTCCTCCCTTGTACCACCCTATCCCTAGAACCTTCCACTGTGTTCAGTTCCCCATTGGTTGCGTTCCTCGAACCCGCCCTTGAGTCCGCCCTGGGTCAGTGTTCATTGGTTTATTCATGNCCTTGAGTGTTGCAGGATCTCACGGCTCTCCGCGAGGCTGCGGGAATCAAGGACCTTGGAATTCACCAGCACAGATGATCTCCTCTCTGCCTTTTGTCCCCGTCGAAGCTGCTTTAACACCGGCTGCAGCCTGGCCTACAGGGTGGGCCAAGGTATCAACATCGGCGACTGTATCGGCTGCCTTGCCTGAGTGCAGAGCAGCTCTCCACAGGGGGTAGCAGCTTGTTACTTTCCCTGTGTGAGGGATCTGCACGTCGGGTCTGCCTCGGTGGCAGCGAGGCAGAGGCATGTGTTTGCTCGCTGAGCTATCAGGCGACCTTCGGCGCTGATTGTCGTCCTGCCTGGCCACGCCGGGCCAGCGAAGCGGTCAGCAGCCCGACAGAGTAGCTTGGAGAATCTTCCTTTTCAGAGGTTCTTACCAGAAAGGAGGAGTGAGATCTTCATCTTTTGGGCTACTATTTGTTTTGCAACATCACATCATTGAAGAGGGGTTCTGTTGACGGCATTTCTTGGAATACCCGCAAATTTCTATTAAGAGAGATGGCAGTGTCCAGTGTGCTTGACATGCTCCTAGCACATACCATGTATTTGGTAGAAATGGAGTTCAAACAGTTTTTAACAAATATACTGGGACCAGTACTAGCAGAAACTAATATCAAGGTTTTAAAAAAAAAAAATTCACATACTGTCCCAAAACTGGAATTAGATTTCAAAACTGAGTAGGACTACGCATCCCTCTGTACTTACTAAAAAAATATGTGATTGAGAGTGTTGGTCTTTTACTCTATATATTCCTTTCTTCTTCAAAATATTTTTTCCTCCTTGCTGATAACCGCCTGCAATAAACTTCAAAAGACAAGATGGCTTATTCGCTTTTTGATTTAAGCACCTTTATGAAAGTCCTTTTAAAAGAAATAGCTACACTGATAAATTTACCAAAGATACCTCTGTGTGTTTAACACTCATTTTTTGTTCTATCAGAATTTACAAACCTTCTTTCCTCTTTTGAATTAATACTACAGAAGCAAAAGTGTTTGCTTTTGCTACTTTTTTAGCAGCTTCTTTTCCTTTGTACTACCTGTCAAAGATGAAATATTAGTACATTAAGCATTGTTTCTTCTTTTGTTTTACAGGTGACCTGATATTTTTGTTTTTGTTCTTTTCTTTCTCTAATATACTAATTGATAACTGTGTGTGAAATTTCACAATCTGGGAGGAAATAGGAACAGTCATAAAAGATGTGAACTCTTGACAATTCTTGACGATTTACATGGGTATATCTTTTGGGACTACTCTGTGTTGTATGGATGCAGCAGAGATAAGCTGGAAAAGGACGGCCTTGGGAGTCAGTTTGTGTTTATTTTGGTACTATAGAGGGTTTTGATTAAGACTGTGCACTCTTCTCTCTTATTTTCTGAGCTTATTTCTTTGAAGGCATCTTATTAATTTGGCTCTAACAAGAAGTATGCTGTGCCAACATTTTTTTTGCTTAGCACTACTGAGCTGTTTTTTTCTTTTCTTAATCCTAGAAGTCGTAGATAATGCAGATGTTATCTTTCTGATGATGCAAGACTGTTCTCAACACCACATCCATGAACTTTATGCAGTCTTTTTTTGAGTGCTAGTCCAAGACTAACCACATCTCAGAGAGAGGAAATTATTCCTGGCATTAATTTCAGTTTTTCTTGAGCCAGTTCTTTATTTCCCTGTGTCACCTTAAGCTGTTATTTTCTCTCATTTATCCACGCCTCTGTTCAAATGACAGTTATGAAAATTCATATAAAATAACATATGTATTTATTTTTCTGAGTGTTAGCTTCATAGTAAAGAAAGCCTGCTGTTCTCGTGACCTTTAAATGCTCAGTTGTTCTGTGTCTGTATTACGGGGTTTTTCCCTCTCACACCGGTGTAAATCACAAGGTGTTGGTGTTAGTAATGCCACAGTCAGGATAAATCTAACACTTTTAACATTCTTTCTGAATACTTGACCAGGCTTTTAGCTAATGATATGTCAGCATAAACTCCACAGAAATCAATAGTTGCCTAGATCACCATGGACTGGGCCCAAGGTATTATTTGATTTAAAGCATGTTATTTTTTCTGCAAAAATGATTTTATGTGCTATTGATTTTAGAGTTATACTGCTGTTTGGGTCCTTCTTCTCTTTTGTACTTTTCTAGAGCAGTGTTCAAGGACATCATGAACACCCCAAATCTGGAGGGCAAGCCATAGCTTATGATTTACTTGTGCCAATAGCAGCATCTGCTGCTTGCTATTTTCTTTGGACTCAGATTTGAGATGGTAGAAATTTGCACATGGTGATCTCTTTGGATATTGGCTTTTGAAAAATACGCCCCTTGGGTTTTGAACATGTGGTTATGTTCTGCCATGTGATGGTTTTCTTTGGAAATGTAGGGCTCCTGCATTTGATTAAGGTTTAATTCTAATATGAGCCCTGCTCATTTCCCTCTGTGTTTGAGTTTCACAACAGCAGAGCTCTAGTAACTTCAGCATAGGCATTGGTACCTTGAAGGTTAAAACAGAACTTGCAAATGTCTGCCTGCCTGCCTGCCTGCCTGCCTGCCTCACCTTTCTTCCTTTCCTTGCCTTTCATCCTCTCCTTTCTTTCCTTTCTGTTTTTTCAGCAAGAAAACTTTGCAGCTGTCTGGTTGTGCAGACCTGTGCAGATGAAGTGGAATCAGTGAACCAATCCTGATTTACAACAGTCTTAAATATACTTCAAGCTTGAGGATAAGAAATGAAAATTATGTGTTGCAGAGATTTGGAATCCATAAAACATCTAATCTTAACTGTGTAATGTAGCCTGTATTCAACCAAGTTATTTACAGTGCTGAGGCCAGTAACTTCTCTTAGTTAAGGTAATTATTCTCAGTTTAAGGACACAAGAACTTCCCTGACTCCTTCAAGAAACAAAACATACTAAGAACCAAATGAAATAAAGAAAAAGGATAAGAGGAAACAGAAGCTATGTATGGAATATTAATAGCAAAGAACTGATCCTGTTATGGTTTACACCTTCTCACCGATTTTCAGAAGCTTTAGATGGTTATGAAGGGATGTAGGTTATGGAAAATTGCTTTGAGCTATTCAAAGGAAACAGCAAAAATTAATGTGCATCTCTGCATGCTAAACATAAGCTTGCCAGTCTCATTTCTTTATCTTCTGCAGAGGTCACTAGCATAAATGGTTTAAATTCTCTGCATATCTCACTTTACTAATTAGACATGTTTGTCACATCAGTATCCCTATTTCTTTGCCTTCATTTCCTTCTTGTTTTTATGCTTCCTTGTGCTGGATTGCATTTTAGACTGAGAACAGACTTATATAAAATTATACTATAATAGTTAGTAGAAGATAGTCTATTGCCTGGGTATACCTGGGTATATTTTACAAAAGCTGCTGAGAAATAGGTAAAAATGGTTTGAGAATGAAAAAATTAGGCCAGACATAAGTGTGGAGCATGTTCCTGCAGACAGTTCCCCAGATAGGGAAGATCCAGTGAAAAAATAGTAAAGTCTTTCTGTTCTGATTCATACCTTATGAGAGATTTCTTTAATGATTGTTCTTTTGTGTAGCCAAAACAATGCTCATTTGCCATTTGTTTATGGTTTAATACAAATGCATCAGGATGAAAGGTTAAATGACAGGCACCCCCTGTCAAAGAAACTACTGAGCTGATGAGTGTCTCAGAAAGCTGACTGAAAGGAAATATTTTTTCAATAGATCCTGCAAATAACAACAAAAATAAACTGAGCACATTTTGGTTTAATGGTACATTTAACTAATTCTGAATTACTGGGAAACTCTTTTGGAAGTGTTTCTCATAGCAGCATTAATACCAAATGAATTAATTGACATCAGTGTTATTGCAGTGAATAATTGCAAATAAATTAATATAATTACAGGGAAATAAAACTCTTAGCAATATAATTTTCACATTTAGTTCTTCTTTGCCAAGATCCTGTCTGTTGTCTCTTGCTCTCTGCTTACTCCTGATCTCACTGCTTAGGTAGAGTTTGTAGTTCTGGTAGTTCACATACAAGGTATGGTGTTGTAATTCCCAGGGGGTTTTGTTCATTCATACCTGTCTGTGTGTATATCTCCAGACTTCTAATGTGGTATCAGAGATGTCCTCATAAATCTTAGCAGACTGATTGACTATCAGTGATTTTGCTGAGTTTTACAGAGGTAAAAGAGACTGTAAAACTTGCCCATGGTTGAATTTTAGAATGTGAATAATGGTTTCAGCCCAACTGTCTTTTTTTCTATCTCCCTTCATTTTTGCTGACATAAGTCTAAAGAAACTTGTTCAAGGTCAGTGAAATTACATCAGTATAAAATTAGGGTAAATAAGAGGAGAACCAGGTTTCCATGTGTATTTCTCCTAGGAGAGCTCTTATTACTTGATGATCAAGTCAGCAAGCCAAGGAATAGTTTTCCTTGTTTTGTAAATGCAATTAGAAAACAAGCTAAATTTGTTTTGACTTTTCCAGTTGTGTTTCCTCCAATCTAATGTGAATGAATCAGATAAGGAGGATTCCTCTGCCTATGTGTTTATGCAACTCCTACTTGTAAATTTAAAGGAAGAATAGAGAAGAAGGGTTTTGGAGTCTAATGGAGAATCCACACTTGATAAAGCAAGGAGAACACTTTGACATAGGTTACTTAAAAAACCTCTTAAATCTAAAGGCAACAAGATTAGTTAAGCTCTGCCTTCCTAAATATGGGTATTTAAACTTAGTGGAGCCAGCAGTTTTATTAATTTTTCTTAGTTTTTGAGGAGATTGCTGGTTTTAGAAAGAAATTTGAGATTTCACTGTGAATGTCATGGAAAACATCAAGGGAGCTTATTTTTTCAGTCTTTCCAATTAGACATCATATCAGGAATAGACTTTCTTAGTAGGATCAGGATGTTAGTGCTTAAGTGAAATCACTTTAAAAAAAGGTGGGTGGGAGAATTCCTGAATTCGTATATTTTTTTATTTATATACTGGTATAGTCCAGCATGCCGTATAAAGCAAACTGGGAATACTTTATTATTTAGTCTTGATGATACCTGATGAGCCTGGCCTGTGATGACTGAGCGTGTGCTACCACGTGTCAGAGGAGACTTCTGCATTCCTTCTCATTCAGTTTTGTAGGAGTGGCCTGGAGCACGTGCCACCACAGCAGATACCATGAAGACCATGCTTTTTCTTATTCTACTGAAAGGTTTTATATCTACACATTGCAGGAAGGCTCTTCTGGGTCCCATATTTGCACAAGTGGTGAGGAAAGCTCTTTAAACTTCCATTCCGCTATAATCATGAAGAATGCGTAATACTTTCTAACTATCAAGCCCTATTGCCAGAGTCAGTTTTGGCTTCAGAGTGGTTTGAGAGTTTGCAGGTGTTTAGCTCCACTGAAACCAGCTTATCTGTTTCTGCATTTGTCAGCAGACTTGCTTTATCAGAAGGAAAAACTGGCCATAAGACAGAGCTGAGAGGCTTTTGACTGAAAAAAAAAAACCCCAAGTGCTGAACAAACTCCATGACTTTGATATAGAAGCCTTTGTGAATCCTAGTCCCCATTTTTAGCTATACAGGTAATTGGTGCCTGGCAGCTCATTCCTGTTGTATTTCTTTGGCTTAGCTTTGTGTTAATTACCTAAATTTACTCATTTAGAGGCATCGCTGCATGTGGTTTGGCAGGCACATTTTCCTAAAGAGACTTTCATGTATGCTTTTCTCCCTGCACTGGAAGCTGAATTTAGTGTACTGTACTTCAAAATGTTATTGTTTGCTTTTAGTCAGATAAACAAATATTATGATAATGAAAAGTCCATGAACAAATGGTGACAGCAGCAGAGCACTAAACATAAGAATTAATTAGCAAGAACAGTCAGCTATCCCAGATGTCTGATGTAATTTTGAAGAGAGAACTTGAAATATTTAAGACATTCAAAGCAGCACTTAGGAGGGTGAAAAGCACCCATGCACTTTAACATCTAACTTACAAATGTGATCTCTCTCTTAGCTGCTGGCTTATAAATGAATGATACCAAGACTTGCATGCCTACAGCTCTTCAGTTGTAATAAAAAGACCATTCCTTTGTCTGTTTTCTGACCATATGTTTCCTCCCAGTTCTGAATTTTTTGTCAGGATGGGCCAGGAGCCAATGGGTGGAGGGAGGATTCTTCTCATTGTCAGTAGCTCAGACCTGTGCATGTTGCACCAATTTCTAATCTCTTGCTTTGAAAAGTGGACCCAGAGCTCATAAAATGTCATGCTGAAGCACAAACACTTCCATTATGTCTGTGTTTTCCCCCATTTCTTTTACTACAGTCTTTTCTCTGCTACAACTGCTGTATGCATCTGTTCTTACTTTGCTGAGGTTTCAAGGACATGTTTATAAGTCAGTTAAAGAGCGAAGTCCTGCTGTGTCTGTTAGGGTCCAGGTATCTCAAACAATTATTTGCCTGAGATATGTCCTGATCCATGCAATTACATAATTTTATTTGCTTTAAGTAGCAAGTAAAGTTGCTTAGAGGCTTCAGTCACCCTTGGTCAGCCTGAACCTGTGTGTGTCACAGTTTAAGCTAGTGGACTTGTGCTGGTATAAAAAATACTCTGTAAATAGCATCTCAGCTGCCAACCTTGGCAGGAGCAGTCTGAAGGGGTCCAGTATTCCTCGTGGATATTGCCAGGCTGTGGCTCAGCTACCTACAGAAGAAAGGGATCAAACTAAATTCCCTATTGCAAGATTTTCTGTAATGTTGTAACCATATGCAATTGAATTACAGCTGGCAAAGATATCCTCAGATATACTGGGATGCAGGGAAGAGCTGCTGCATTTTTTCTTCTTTCATTGCTATTAGGCCAAGGCTATCTACAATTTGCTCCTAAGGAAAAACTGTTCAGAGGTGGTCTGTCCACATCAAGTATGACCCTAGGAGTTTTTTTTAAAAGCCCTTGCAAGTCTTAGTTAACCAGATCACATCATGGCAGGAGTTCGGTTCTGAATCCAGATAAAGATTAATGTGAGGTTTAATTTCATTGGAAATGAGAATTGTCCCTGTGTGCTCAATGAGATTTGTAAAATGAGGAAACACTCACTAAAGCAGAGCATTGGCATATTTTCAAATTAAGATCACAGTGAAAATGAATTCAGTGTACTCTGGTTAATTAACTAACTAGAAAGGTATGAGCAATTCTATCTCCAATGACTAACACAGTCTGCCTTTTGATCTCAGTGCAATAAAAATGAAGACAGAACTATTGAATGTCTTAACAATGTTGATTTTGTATACTCAATAAAAGTTTCCCAGAACTGCAAATATTTAGAGTGACTATATGTTCTTGTGTAGTCATTTTTTCATGACCATGTTATCTCCATATAACCATTTCAGTGCCATTTCTTTCGCATTACAGCCATCACCTGTGCTAAAAGGACCAAGGCAGGCTCTACTTGATAGGTTTTCTCCTAAGAAAATTTCAAGTCCATTTCAAATGGACTCAGTTCTTTCCACTTTCTATTTCATATATTTATGGTTTATGTTTTCGCATTGGGCACTTTTTGGAAGTCTGGCTATGTGCAATAATGGAGGGAAATCCTTACTAAACATCTGTCATCTTTATAGGACTGAGCACAACTTCTGCAGGAGGGACTTCCTGTGTCTTATCAAAAGCCTGCTTTTACAGACTCCTGCTATGCCTGTGCTATCAAAAGGTGTCTGGTGCCTGCCCTGTAACAGTATTTAGGGATAAAATTCCATCTGGAAACATAGTAGTTATGTGAGTTATATGAGGGAGAAGCATGGAAAGAGCTAGCATAGGAAAGTGAATAGGAAGCTGATCTGTGTGACAAATGAACAGCCAAAATGCCTCATATGCATTCATCTAGTGGTCACATCATTCCGTTCACCCCATTTCTTTTCCCTGCAGGCAAGTAGGGTGTGACCTGATGATTCCCTTGTCAATAACCTAAGGCAAAGGAAGGAAAGGCAAGGTCATTAGGGAGGAATGAAATGGGGCTGAAAAGTAAAACAGGTCCTAGGAAGGAGGATATTGCCATGAATGTGATAAGGGATACATGAGAGGCATTTTTTTTTTTTAAGAAAGAAAAGGCCTGGTAAAAGACAGAATAATGAACATTCTAGACAGTTGTGAAGAAAAAATTGTCATGATTAATACAGGTGATATAATGAGAAATACAGAAGATGAAAGTAAGTACAAGGTCAGAAAAAAAATGTAACCTTTAAAGACTGTTTATTTTCTTCTGTTTTATTGGCAGACATTATTGAAAGGCTTTAGGAAGGTGATCAGGTCAGATAACTATTTTCTGAGGATTATTTCTCTGCTGTGGAGATTGCCTTTAAACAACTGGCATTGTTTGTTCCTTTGAGTTAATATTTTAATGACATAACCACTTCTATTCTGGTTTTCAGTGTTGGGCTTCCTTCCCTTGACAGTCCTAACAAGACTCTAAAGTGATATTATCAAAGTGGTATAGCATGGAATTACTTTTAAAATAAAAAACTTGAAACATTGCCAAATGTAAGGTTACAGGTGCTTGTTGGAGCAACTTCAGGGGGTAGATTGCATTGGAGTTACTTTACAGATCTGTACCACAAACCTCATAATTGAATAAAAAGGCTTAAGGATTTGAAATAAGTAGAACCCATCCTACTGTGAAGCTTGGAGCCTAGAAGAAAAATACATTTCACAGTTGTTATTCACAGAGAAATAATTATTTTTATATACATCTTTATATTTTTAGGACATGATTTTGAATAATTGTGTTGGCAATATAGAATCATAGTAGAGTAAAAATAGCTTACTGCTCTACAGACAGCCTGTGGCAAAGGGCAAATTTAATATGAGCATTGTCTAAGTAATCTAGCTGTGCCTAAACAAATTCTGATGATCTCCCAGGGACTTGGAGCAGATTGCAGTGCCTGGCTTTTTTATGCATCCAGAGTTAATTTTTAATTTTTTTTTTTTTTTTTTTTCCCCTGGATATTGGGACAGGTAACAAAAATACAGATACAGGAACTTTGATTGGAGTTAGTAGAGACCTGGGTCATATACGTCTGGGTTCCGTTAGAAGTTCAGAAGTGCTCTGAGCCTTACCCCCACCCCACCTTCCCTTGATCTCTCTGTGGAGGTCTGTGTTTTCTGTGTTTCTCCTGGATGAGGAAGATCCTTGTCTAAAGTGTTATAATCCACCTTGCAGTTCAGAAGAGGCTATGGTTCATGTTATAAATGTAGATGAATCTTGAGAGAGTGTGCCTCAGGCCATTAAAGCTTTTTGTACTGCACTTGATGCAGAGGAGAGGTAAGAGGAAACCTTGTCAGTGAGACATAAGTATTGCTCCTACGTCTCTCCATTTCTGTGCTGATATGGGGCTGCTGAGAAATGTTGCAAGACAATACTCTTCCTCACACAACCAATTACTTGCAGAAGCACCTGTGAGTTTCTTCACCCCAGTGGATGGCCAATGAAAGGGTGTAGACCCAGTGCCCTATTTCTAAATAATTCGAACATTTTTTAATTCCCTGAGTTTACAGCAAATACTTGTTCCATTCGATTTCACTTTGTTACCTCTTATTTGAAGGAATAACATTCACTTTGTTCCTCATCACTTCTCTGCCCCACAGGACACAGTGTTTAAAGTATCGATAAACTCCAGTGCTACCATCACCCTCATCTAGCTACAGTAGTGTCACAAGATTCCAGTTTTGCAACTGTTTAACATATACACAATTTTTATCTCCCATTCCTTTAAATGTCTTGTTCCAGGAAACATTGCTGTTTGTTCCCCAGCCCCCTCTGTCCCCTTCCTGAAAAGGAGAAAGTATGGCTGTAATAAACAAGCTCTGACTCTCTTCTTCTGAGATCTCTTTTCCATTGAGACGGCTCAGCTGTTCATTGCTGAATATTCTTCATTTTGAATGTGTGTCTGACTTATATAACTCAGGTCTCATCTCTCACCTCCATTTTTTATAGGGAGGAATGTAATATAAAAATGGAGGAGAAAAGAGGTATTTTTAACCTAACATCTACCAAATTTAAAATCTGTTAAAATTCGTATTTGTTGGTAGGTAATACATCAGCAAGCTCTCTCTTTTGGTTCTGGCTATGTGTTGCTCCGAGAAAATGGTGTGTGGGAAGCAGCCAGAAACAACCATGAGCCAAATGTGAGACTGAAAGGGAATCAAAGTGGTACAAATGGCTCACAGCACAGAGTGTGTCCTCTGTAATGCTGAAGCTCTTGCTTTGAAGAAAAAGAATCCCTGTTTGTCCTGATACAAACACATACAAGAGGAAAAAAAAGGCTTTGGCAGATCTCCTCTGAATTTTTGAAAATTTGTTTAATTTTATTGTGTGTCTGCTACATTGTGTCAGAAAGTGGGATAACCATTCTTCTCTACCCACTGTGGATGCTGAGTTATGAAATCACTGCTGTTTGTAAAACACAGGAAGATCCTTAATTGGAAGGATCAAACATTTCCTCAATTGAAAAAATCAAACGTCTTGAATAAACAATTTTGTACTGGGCATTTTCTTCCTACTAACTATGAAACAGTCTTACAGGTCTTGGATTTATAGCAAGCTTTTATCTGCTCCCAGGTGGCCACTAATCCTAGAGAAACATTCAATTTTTTCAACAATTGGTTGCTTTAGTAATGAATATTTCTAATGAGAGTATAGAAACTGATCACAATCTATATATAGCACAAAACACCTACTGGTCTACTCAAAGTGGTTATGTTATTGTTAGTATTCATAGTTTAAAAAAGTTGTCTGCTTGCAGAAATTTATTAACTGTTTATTAACTCTTCTAACATCACAGTAGAAAACATATTGTTTGGGTGAGAACAAAGGAGGACTCTGGGAAGCTAACTGAATGCATGTTATATCTGAACAGGGGTGACAGATTTTAGGCATGACGTATGGTCCGGATCACTTCAACAAAATAACTTTGCTCCAAACTTAACTGGGGTTTGTGTGAACAGGTTTGAGCAACGTTTGTTTTATCCACAAGGCTCCAAATTAATGAAGATTCTGAAATTCTTCTGTTGTTCATAACATGCCTAGCTTATCTTTGAGTAGGAAATTTGTCAAAGAATCATAGAGCATATTGATGTTTTTTGGCATTTTAGGGAGGAGATAAGGTGTAAATGATGTTGTCAGAAATGCAGTAGGAGTAACTGGCTACAATGAGTGCAAGCTTATTACTCACGACAAGCCAGTCTTTTTAGTGACAGCTGCCATCAATACTCATTAAAAATATCAGACCTTTATAGTGCTTCTAGAGCAAGGATTAAAAAAATTAAATGAGATAGATTTAATAATCCCCAAACCTGCCACATACTTAAATACATCCACTTTCATAAACACTCATTGCAATTATGGAAAGCCTTTGACTTCTGATTGTTGTGATGATATACTGCTATGCTGAAGCTTTTAAAATGAATTAAGTCCTACATTTATAACTACTCTTACTGGAAAACACATCACTTTTATGAATGACTTCTACAGAGTGTGTAACATTCCATAAGTATAACTATTTTGCAGGTTAATCATAATGAGCTTGCATAGGCTCAAATTATGTAATTTTTCAGCTTCCTTGAAAGTCAAGAATGCGAACCCCTTGAATAGAAAGTCTCTTTTGGTGCACTGCCATTAAAATATTACGAAAATTGAAAGAACACTGATTAAATATGGCTGCATAGAAAAATTTACATTAATGTGAGATGATTAATTATGAGTTAATACCCTGTTCAGAAAAAGCATTTTAGGTGGCATAATGAACAGGGTGCAATGATAATCCAGCAGCAGTCCTCTGTTGAGAAAATCAAAAGCCAGACACAAAGTGCTATTATGCATTTTGGAGCTGTGCTGATAATAATCACAATTCTGAACTCCCACTCAGCTGTACTCTCCTTGCACCACAAGATGTCACTATGCAATCCAGGATGATTTTTAGCTTTTAAAAATTTTAAAAGGATTTTTAAAGCTAAACTCAGAAACAGGTTTATTTCTTTTATGTGTTCTCAGAAAGAAAATAAAGCTCATAGGATAGCCTATATTGAATACTTATCATGTTTTTTAAATAAATTAAAGGGTGTAGGACTGGCAGAAGCTTAAGAACAATCTCCTTCTTTTAAATGATAGTGTATAGATTCTGCCAGCAGTCCTTGTGAAACTGCTGATGATCCATAAGAAATCCAGGAGCATGTTTATGGCAATTGTTCCTAAGTGCCATTTTTAAGGGTGTTATTTTGCTGTTCACTCTTGCTGTTCATCCTTCCACCAGGCAGTGTGAGGGGACAGGCTTTGTCTCCTACTATCACAAACACACATCCAACTATGTGGAAGTAAAGCGTGTAAGAGTATTAAGCTGTCAAAGAATTGCACCAGTTCTAAAAAATAGCAGCAATTTCCTGTACTCCACGCTACAATTAAGCAGTCATAATATGGCATCCTACAGATCCCAATCCCAGAAAGAATCAGTTGAAAAGAAAATCACTGACAGTGGAGATCTCATTTTCTGTATTCCTGTTACAGTGGAAAAATGTGTGTTTAAATCTTTATTTCTTTGATATATTTCTTGATAGGACTCTGATCTTTTACACTTCTGTTGTATTTGGTTGGGATTTTTAAACTCTTTTATTTGTTCTTTTTTTTTTCTTTTTTTGTCCCTGGGCGATTAGATAAGGCCATGGTGTCTACACATATGCCTCTTTATGGCTGCTCCCTAAGTAAGTAAAGTGCTGTAACTTCAAGATAAGGCAAACACCACAGCCAGAAAATATTCTCAGTGAAAACCTTGTGCAAATGAACACTTCATCTTACCTCACCTTGGTGGTGGAATGAGAAAGTCACGCCTAAAAAATGTTTTAAGTGACTCTGCATTCAAAACGTGTTTCTGTCTTCTGACCTGATGCTGACTGAGGTGCACAGCATGAAAATTTAAGCCAGCCAAAAGTATTTATTTACAAGCTAAAGATAAATTATAGAATCCTGAGAGCAAGGACCCCTCTATTCAGTTATATATGTCTTTTGCTTAATTCAAACATCTAATGGAAAATTCTATGAGAGGCCCTTTCTCTGATGTTACACATCAGCAGTATCTCTACAGAAAAGGAAGCACAGAGATTGACACTGAGATCTTGCTGATTATATCAGGGAAGAGATTAAGCTCAGCTGCTTCCTTTTAATTCTGTAATAATACATATTTACCTAGGTTTTGTTAGAACTGTTATTGACTATTCTTTCTTTTTCTTACACCTTGGTTTCTTTTACTGCTTTTATACTATTTTCTTTTGACTTTCATGAGGTAAAATCTTGTCCATGGAGCCTCTGAAGTATTCTTTCTAGCATCCTCCTGGCACCATAACCACAGTGTCCTGGACAGGCAAGGGAAGGTTACCTCCATCCCTTAGTCTAACTCATCCTTGCTCCTGGCCTGACTGTGCATTGCTATCATGGCTGTACAATATGGCCTGTCCCAATGCATCCTTATTTCACTGTCCAGATTTTCCTAAATGCCATGTGTTGAGATAAAATAGCTCTGTGGTGCAGCTGGGGCACAGACTGTTCTGCCTAGCAGTCAGTCAGTCAGTCAATTACATCCAACTCCCTAGGCATGCTGCTGTACAGAATCATAGAATATCCTGAGTTGGAAAGGACCCACAGGGATTGTCAAATCCAGCTTCTGGCTCTGCACATGACAACCCCAAAAATCACACCATGTGCCAGAGACAGGGGGTGTGTGTGTAGGGGAAAACATCTTTGAACAGGCCATGGCCTTGCAGAAGTGCCTTTCTGGCTGACGACAGTTGCTGTGGTTCAGGCAGCTGCCAGGTGAACTCTGCTGTGCCAGGACAGAGGCAGCAAGAGAGCCAGGACGAACATGGTAACTCCAGCTATATTAGCTGGAGAGAAGGGAAGAGAAGGGTTTTCACCTAGGGTTTGAGGTGCTCCTCAGTTCTTGAGAAGAGGGCCACTACGTATTCTGCATGTGGTGTGTATGGCCACATTTTAAGCTGGTGAGATGTTAGTCACCAGGCATGGAAAGGGAAGAAGACAGCAGACACCCAGAGGAAAGGAGGCATCATCAATTTGGTTTTATTGACCTTTTTGGCTGAAAAGGATGGTATTGAAATATTCACTCTGTCAATGTAACTATCACAGCCGCATCAGTTACCTCAGCACATGGCAGCAACAGTGGTGTTTTAAATGCTGTTTATTCCTTTTTAAGCCAGTAACCACTCTATTTTCCCCACTGCCTTGCCGTGCCCTGCTGACAGCATTGCTTATGCTATCCCTGGAGAAGGTGACATTGAGAGGCTAACTGACCTTTCCTCCAACACAGAGAGTCAAGGAAGAGTGTCAGGACAGAAAGGGGAGAGAAAGGTGCCAGGACACCAGGGATGGAGAAGGAAACCAGGAAATATTGTCATTCTCTAACCTGGGACTTAGCTGTTATTTGTACCCACTGCACATACTTGGTTCTGGAAAAGGCAACAACTTATAATTGCACTTACATCTGGAGAACAGGTATTTAAGGAAAGAATGAAGAGCGGGAGACAGTCATGGCAGTGCCTGAGTGTGGTGAGGGCACAGAAGAGTGCTACAGACCCTAGTACAGAGTGGAAAAGTCTATTTAGACTTCCAGAATAGCATATTAGGAAAAATGCCTTTTCTTTGTGAGAAGGCAGAGAAGTCCTGTACCCTCTTTCTATAAGTCTTCCTCCTGTTTATGCTGGTTGTAATGAGCCTAGAAGGAAGGACACATATTTTACTTCAAATGAGAGAGGCTAGTAGTCTGCTTGTAGTTCACTTATGGTTGCTGTCAGCCACTCCTGGTGGAAGCCTTCCACCCTCCAACAAGGGATAATCTCGCTCTGCTGGTGAGGTGGGAACTGATGCTTTGCTAGAGCCCCTTTTCGTGCTGGTGCCAAGGATAAACAGTGTCAATAGTTCTGAGCTGCTGAAAATTGCACTTGGTGAATATTCGACAGGACAAGAAGGTGCAGTTGAACTCACATTTCTGTTGATTTATCAGTGGCTTGCACAATGGCAACACCCAAGTACATATGTCAATGATTCCAGGGAATGTACATCAGAGCACAAAACCAAAAGAACTTCTTGCAGACAGCAAATGAAACTACTGTTGTTGGCTCTTGATGGCCTCCCAGACTGAAACAGGAGAGATTGTTGTTTCTACATATAAGTACAGTAGGTGTTGGCCCTTCCAGATGACATTTGAAAACATCCTGATTGTTTTTAGGGACAGAAGTTCTCAGGACATGATAAACTGGAGGGCATGTGGCCTCACAGACTCCTGTGATAAAGTACAGGGAACTAAATTTCTGTTCAGTTGGAGTGGGTGGAATAGAGAAATGACACAAATGGTCCAATAAGCAAAACAGATAAAAATAGACCAAGAAATAAAAATGAGAGTAAAATCAGAATTTAGAGGCTGGTATACTGCCTCTCTGGACCTGGAAGATCTGCATCTAGAATTTAGGCACCTACTACTGGTCAGCATTCTGTCTGGACAGCTGCAAAGTCCACTAATAAATGCTCACAATACATGCCCAGATCAACCACTGCAGTGGGCAAGCCTCAGCTGTGGCAGGCTCCAGCAACGTGGGTGTCCTCATAGATACTCAGGGTGGCTGAGATGTTTCTTTGTATGGCGTGCAAGCTCTGGTTCCTGAGACCAGCTGTCTAGCTCTTAGACAGAAACAAAGATACAAATGTATCTTTAGCCTAGTAAGCTTTCTGCGGAGCATCTTGGTTCTTCCCTTAAACCTTGTGAATCACTTTGAAATGTTGGCAGGGAGCAAAATGGTGGTAAGCACAGTCTTTTCATCAAGATATTATTTTAGATATTCTGACCTCAGGTTGCTCCAGACAATGAAGAGTAGGGAGAATATCGAGGTCTGTTAGACTTGCAGAAAAGAAGAGGATGGCGAACATCAGACCACTTTTGGAGTGGCCTATGAGAGCCGCCTAAGGCAACAGCACAGCCAAAGCTAATAAGACCTGCTTCTAGTGTATAGTGCTAATTATTATGAAAATTGGCATAATTGGGCCCATTCAGTAGTAGGAATCTCACATGGAAGTCGTTTTACTGTGTGTATGACAAAACTGCAAACTACTGCTCTGAGAAGGTTAGACAGAGAAAAAAAGAAAGGTTTTAATATGGTGAAATTATACTAATGGGAAGTTCTCAATCTTGAAGAGGGTTAGGACTTTTAATACGACCATCTAAAAGAACAATACTGCTCTCAGCAAACCTTCCTATTCAGAATGAATTACTTTGCTGGCACCTGATTGACAAAGATGTTTTTTAGTATCAGACACAACACACAGTACACAAGGACACATATTTTCTCACTGGAGAGCAACAGATTATTGCCTGCACTGCTGTTTTTTAACATCACAACCTAAATGGCTTTTATGTTCTGAAAACAAAAAGCAGGGAGGAGAAAGAAAAGCTTTTGAAGAAAAAAATAATTTTCCAATAACCCCCATTAACTATAGAGGTCATTGAGGCAAAGTGAATGGGACTAGAAATCCACTAAAAGCTACAGTACAAGGTACATTGAGACTGACAAGCCTTTAACCAAGTAGTTACAAATGGGACTAATTGTTTAAACTTGTTCGCCATTGCCAGAACCTCTGATCCTTGAGTCAGCTATGGAGGCACTGGCAGAAATCAATAAGGCATTGCACATAGTGAACTGCTAGACCACATAGATTGCCTGAAGGGAATTGCTCAGTTCTCTCTGGTCTGGAAGCTGAAAGCAGGCAGCTGAAGGTAAGACTGAGAACACTAGCCTGGGGCAGTTAAGTCTTCTGCCACTTATGGCAATGGTGAGGGTAATGGGATGGAGTAGCAATCCAGCATGAGAGATTACAGGTTGTACTTCCATGCCGTGGTGAAGCTTGTTGTGTATGTACAATGATCATCTGCGCTAAGAAGTGAATGACCCGAGGCTGGCACTTTTGTCTCAGAAGTAACAAAAAGAGTGGTTTTACCATCAGTGGTATGAACAGTCTGATAGCAAACTACATATAAACTACCGCTGACATGGAAAGGAGACATGCCCTAAGGCTGCCATTCTGAAACTGTTGGAGAAATTCCTTCCCATTGGCACATTTTGAAAGGTTCCTGTTATATTGATCATCTCCCTTCAGGTGGAGTACTACAAGGCTTCAATTAAATGAAGCATGTTTTTGCAACAATTTTAGACAAGCTACAAATTGTCAGCAAGCAGTGAAAGAGAAAAGTTGGTACTTGCATGCCAAGAGATTTTGAAAGACAGAGGGGTGCCGTTGCTAGACCTGGTGGTCTCCTTGCCTTCAGAGTTAGTTGTAGTCTCCATTTCTGTCCAGTGTTACACAAAGCATTGGCATGTGTACTACATCTCTGACTAAGTTTTGAAAAAGCATCTCTTGTCTCTTAAGATGCTGTGGTCTCTCCACTACTCTTGAGCTTTTGTTCTCTCCCTTCCAGACACGTAACAATGCAGTGCTATGTGATAGGTGACTGATCAACCCTCGATGTTATTCTCCAGGATGTCTCACGCCCTTTCACCTCTCGTCTGTGTGTCCAAGACAACTGAAAATTATTCACATGATTTGTTTCAGTTTTTTGTCTAACTATGTTTTGGGGAAAAGCAGTTCCAGAATAGTCAATAGCTTGGTAGTCAAAGAACTTCACTGTTTAAGGAAGAATTGAAAATGAAGATGCTTTTCTGATTCAGAAACTGTGTGGATGAAAACTTGCTATGCCAGATTCAGGCTCAAGTTTTAATAGGCTTATTACCTGTGTTGAAGAAGGTGTGCATATGTGCTTGTCTGCTCATACATCTGTCTTCTTTCTCTCTTTCTTTCTCTCTCTTTCTTTCTCTTTCTCTTTTTCATTCTCTCTCTTTCTCTTTCTCTCTTGCCTTGCCTTGCCTTTCCTTTCATGTTTTTCTCCACAATTGTGTTTTTATACACAGAGGTGTAAAAAATTCACAAAAATCTTGTGAGTTAAAGGAAGAGAGTCTTGTACAGGGATACCCGCAATGACATCTTTCCTGATGGAAAATGTTCAAATGGAGTGAAGGCAAAAAATGTCAAGGTTGTGAATTTATTGCTGCCACTATTTTCATCTCTGTCTCATACACAGTGCATTTTGCCCAGGTTCTCACTACTCTGAAAATGACTATTGTTATAGTTGCTTGATTGCTTATAGAGAAAAAGAAGATGACAACCTGCTAGAGGTCACTAAGAATCTTTTTCTGAAAAAGGCTTGCTAAATGATACAGTAAAAAGCATCTGGTGTGGTCAGAGAATGATGAAGAAAGTAAGTTTCGCCCAGATACTGTGGTTTGTTTTGGTTCTTAATAGGCTGTGTAGGACATGACTAAGGTTTTCCAAATTTCTCATCAGATTGGGGATAACATGTTAGCAAACCCATGTGCACCTTGCAGAAAAACAGGCCAAGTCAACACAAGTAAGCTGAGAGCAGTTATCTACATGATTTACAAGGAATTTCCTTAACAGATGGACACCAGAGCCAACTAAGTGGCCTTATTGTTACATGGGAATGTAACAAGAAGGTTATTTCAGATGTAATTGGTAATGACCAATCAATGTAATAGTATATTTGCAGCATTGTACGTGACTGAAGGATTCTCTCGTCAGAAGTAGGCTGATCGTGCTAAACCCTACCCAGCAGCTTTTTGTGAGAGATCATGATATGACCATGCTTCAAGAAATTGATAGTGTCCAGAAGTTTTTTGAAAGAAGTTTTTGTTGTTTAGTTTTTTATCTCATTTGTTCTTGGATAGATTTACTCCAGAGGAAAAAGTACAATTATACAGTGCTGTGGCAGGATATTGACTCTAAATAAAACTTCTCATTTATCTAGCTTTACATGGCTTTCAACTTCTGCAACACATGTATCACAATCTTATCATAAATTGCTGGCAAGCATATGCAAGTCAATAGTGGAAAAGTCCTTCAAATGCAGAAAAACCTCCCAATGAGGTCAAGTCAGTCATAAGTACCTTGGTGCAGAAGCAGTTGATGGTAAGCACTAGCTAAATCTACAGAAGACAAATCAATTCATTCCACTTACAAACCATATGCCTCCTGCTTTCTTTTGCATAACCACAGTAAGGGGCTCAGAAGCAGGGATATCAATAAAATCATTAAGCAGTAATTTTTCTATCTGTGATTCAACATCACTTTGAATGAATACTTAACACAGCTTTTGCAGTACTGGAGAATCCTTTCTGTGAATGTGTTTTTCCATAACTCTCTTAACTTCCTAAACTTTTGAAAATGTGCAACAAGCATACCATGAAACCTCAGAACAATCTGTCTGCATTTATTCCACTTCTTCATGGTGACTGACCATCCTGTCAAGTTGCTCTGTATGCCTCGTTCTCCCCTCTGCTACACTGACCAATATTAGGGCTTGCTTTCTGTTGCCTTACACCATTAATTAATTTTGAAAGACTATGGGCAACATCCCCTTGCTCTTCGTCTGACCTTTTGTCATAAGCTTTGACTGAAATCTTCTTCAGACGATATTTTTTGTATTCTCTGTGTATATGTCATGTATCAGAGTCCAGAGTGAGAACTCTTGGTTAACTGTCCAGAAAGTTAGGTATAAGTGGTAATGTTAGAGGAGATATTTAATTCAGTTTCATTTGATGGAGAGAAGACTAAGTTACAGAAAAGGTATGACTGCTTTCAAGAGTAAATTTACTGGAGAAGGCACAGTGCTATGAAATAGGTAGGGCTGGATTCATTCTTACAGAGCAGTCTGCACCCCTATCTTCATAACTCCATTTTTATTGTTCTTGATACATTACGGCTGTGCAAAATTTTTGATTGAGGATGAAGAAACAGCTCTGAAAGTAACCTGGTGCTTAGGGAATGGCCAATTTAAGATTATGAATAGAACTTCAAGTCTGTGCCTTCATGTAGAGAAAGGCTTTTGATTCTTGTAGTCTGAGGCCTCCAAGCAACCCAAGTTTTGATTCTGCTTGGCATGAAGCTGTTGTGTTTTCAATCAGGTAGAGTTTTCCAAGACAGCTGCTGTTTCAGCTGTGGTTGTCAAACAAGAAAGTAATGAATTTGTGTATTCCTATTGTGTTAGTTGAGAGCATTAGGAGCAAGCACAACACTTTAGCCAACTATAGAGAGAAGATGAATGTATTCCAAGAGAAGGACAGGATATGGACTAAGCTTATGATAACTTGAAATATTTTCCCCGATACAGTCTAAAAGAACACCAATGTGTGCTGCAGAACAATGCAAGGGATTGATAGCAAGGCATCAAGGTCTATTTTCAAAGAAAATAAATACTTTTTTTTTGATATATTGGGACACAGGTGCACAGCAGCTCTTTCTGGAGTGAGGGTATACCTGGTGATACTTCCTTAAGCAGATCTAGCAGCGCATTCAAGCAGGAGAGGAGATGATTCCACCTTCTGTAATAGCTGGGATGAATAAGTCACTACAAAGAACTGCTGCTGGTTGAGGTAATTTCAGATTTAGTGACTTTTAGTGACATATACTTCAGGACAAGAAACACCTAAAAAGTGTACAGTTTTTATAGCAAATCCATGAATGACTAAATTATGATCCTTGCAACAATACAGTAATTCCTCATGAGGGACTTGCACTTTGTCTCTTATAGAACAGTGATAAAAAAATCATGCACTGCTTCTGTGGCTCATCATAAAGAAAATGCTCAAGGGTTGGTTTTCAAGGTACTTGTTCAGATTCATTCATGGTTTAATGCATTGTGACCTATTTAATTCCTCTTTGTGAAAAGAGCTAGGAATCTCACACTTTTGCCAAAGGAGTTCTCTTAGTACTAGTACAATATAAAGACACCTTAAATCTGGCAGATTCACCTTTTTCAGGTTTCTTAGTACAGTTTTAGAAGGGTGAAGGCATCTTTGTATGAATTGGATTCAAGCCTCCATGTCTCAGAGTGTCCTTGGAGTATAACACAACTTTATATTAATGAATAAATGTAAAATTAAAATGTAGTGGAATTAGTTACATTTTATTCTCCAAACCCCATGTTTCATTGTTAAAATATTTCAGTCTATATTATGTAATTTGATTTAACAGCAGAATCTTGGATACTAGTTCTTTGTCTTTGATCTCTCTCTCTCTAGGATAAGAACAGTTAGGATAGTGTAGTTTTGTTTGTTAATTTGTTTTGTTAAAGTGCATTCAGCTATACATTTATGTGGAAGAAGGCTGTCATGGTTTGAGCCTGGCCAAATGCCAGGTACCCCCAAATTTACACACACACACCCAGGGCTCATGAGTTGAGATAAGGAAACCTGGGAGAAGACACACTCAAATGGGCAAAACAGGACTAACTTAGGTTGCAAAGTGATCTAATTTATTGCTAACAGAGTCAGAGGAGTAAATGAGAAGTAAAATAAACCCTTCAAACACACCATTTCTCTGCTCACCCCCCTCCCTCCTTCCTGGCAGCTGCCCTGGGGAGCAAGGCATGGGGGGGCTGGGTTAGGTCAGTTCATCACCCAGATCTTCTTCTCCTGCCTGGGGAGAGGCTCTTTTACTCTGCATAGCCATGGATCTCACTTGGGGCAGCCCACCCAACACTGCTGCATGTGATGCTGGTCCCCATGCAGACAAGCAGTCTCCCCAAAACTGCTACAGCGTGGAGACCCTCTTCCATGGGGTATAGACCTCTGAGCCAGGCCGTTTCCATCTTGGGAGCAAGGCTTCTTCCCTTTACCAGACTTCTGCTGGACCTCTCTCTCTCTCTACCTCAGGCACCCACTCCATGTGGGGCACTCAGTTCAGTCTCAGGGTGCAAGTCAAGGCCTGTTTCTCCACTAGGACTCCCTCTGGACCACAGCCTCGTCCAGGGCATCCACTTGCTTTGGCATGGGCGAGTGGATCCCAGCATCCTCTGTGGGCCCCCATGGGCTGCAGGGGCACCCCCTGCTTCACCATGGCCTCACCACGGCCTGCAGAGGCTGCAGAGCTCCGGCGCCTGGAGCTCCCCCTCCCCCTCCTTCACCACTGACCTTGGTCTCTCCATGTTGTTTTCCCTCACATACTCTCACCTACTCCTCCTCCTCTGGCTAAGAGGGAAGTGCGTGCACTCATTGTTTTGGTTTCTTCCTAAAAATGTTTTTCACAGAGGCGTAACCAACATCTCTAATTGGCCCAGGCTTGGCCAGCAGCATGTCCATCATCTCAGAGCTGGACATGGTGAAGGCTTTGAGAAGCTTCACATAGGAGCCATCTTTGTGGCCTCCCCCCACCACTAGGCAAACCTGGGCCAAGCTAAACCACAACAAAGGCAAATTAAATGTGCTTTACACTTAGACTGGAAAACACAGAGATTTGGGATGGCTTTTAGTTGCTATGGGAGTTTATTTAACAGCTAAGGCTGTCCTTGAAAAATTTGTTTCAGAATGGTTACTGGTAGACACATGTTTACCCAGTTGATTTTTAGAATCAGATTAGCAGAATGTTCAGTAGGTAGGATTCCAGAATCTCATCTATGGGTTAAAGTAAAATAAAGAAGTATTCAGCTGTGAGCCTAAAACCTTGTATAAAGTTTATGTCTAATTTCATTCCATTTTGAAAAGTCCAATGAAAAGTTTAGATATTCTTGGAAGTATGGGAAATTTCTGGTGGATGATTTTTATCTGCTTGCTTTTCTCTATACAAGTCAACAATCAGAGTGCATATTTGGTAAGAACAATACATGTGTTTCCAAAGTTACCTGAAAGGGAAATGGCTTAGAGTATGGTCAATGGGAATTCTCTCAGTCATGGCTAATTCAATCCTATGTTATGAAATTTGGAAGACTTAAATTAGTTCATTTCATCCCAGACTGCAAAGTTTTGTGAAAACAAGTGATTGGCAGCAGCTTCATGAAAAAAGATGGGGAGAACATATTGCTACGCTACCTGCTCCTTAGCAAGCTAATATATAGGCAGATTGATGTAAACACATACATTTAAACTTGTTTTGATGAAACTGGCCAAAATGTTTCAGCTCTGTGTTCTGTTCTGCAGCTTGAAAAATACAAAGTAGGCATCTTGATGTAATCTTGGTTCCTATGTTATTATTTTGATCTACTTTTTTGTTTAATTCTTTGTATATTTTTAAATGCAATGCTTGTAGTTGTCCTATTCCTTTCCTGTTTGGATCTCCTTGAATAACTCCTCTTTTCTGGTGCAGCCTTTTAGAAGGGGCTTTTGGAAGTACATACTTCTTAACAAATCTGCATTTTCCTTTACAGGAAGATATTTCTTGTTAGTGTGGCTGATACCTGGTTAGCATGCCATGAAGGACTGTGAAATTTCAAATGTTGTGTTAAGATTTACTCAAAGGGTTGATGCTGGCACTGAACACCTATGCATAGCTACTCTTGTGTTGAATAACTTTTTTTTTCTAATTAATGAATAATTTAGTACTAAAGTGCAAATAAAACTGAGAAACTGGATGGGAACATGTCTTTCAAGTCCTGTGAACAGTTTCCAGGTCACTGTCATATGCACTGAATCTAAGAAAAGACCCATAGATCCAAAATACATAAAAGAAATTTCGTGGGGTTTTTTTTGTTGGTTTGTTTGCTTTTTTGTTGTTTTGGTTTTTTTTCTTTTGTTTTTGTTGTTGTTTTTGTTTTGCTTTGTTTTTTTTTTTTTTGCTGTGGTGTGACCTGATATGTGAAACTAAAGGGGTATGGCAAGACAGTTTGCGCTTAACCACATAGCTGTGGACAGCTCAGAATTAAACAGAGCAAGAAGCTGCATTATTCCCATATTATGGTTTGCAATGTCACCAGCCGAATATTTGAAAGTTAAAGATCGGATCCCTGCATATCTTCTGATTTAGGAAGTCAGGAAAACAAAAAATATCAAGTGAAAGAAAAATATTCCTGGGCTCAGGGTAAAAGGAAATTTATCTGCCTTTAAAAGTTTTGATCACCAAAGAATAGTGTTACTTTAATTCTATGTCTTCCTACTCTAGTCAGAGTAGTTGTGGATTATATGATACCTCATTGGAGATTAGATTTTAAGGGACAATCTAGAGAAGGACACAATTCCTTCAGTTTCTGTTAAATTTCAGTGAGAGTTGCAGCTGTACAGCTGCCTTCAGAATCAAAGGTCTAACAACCAGATACTTGCTAAGTGAAGTATATGGAAATCTAAATTATATATTTGTCTCATGCATGTTTTTGTTATTTTTTTCCTTTTATTTCTTAGTTTATACCATTTGCATGCTATTCCTTAACACAGTGAAGGAATTGAGAATTAAAAGAATTATTGATAATTAGTAGTGTTTACACTTTCCTAACTCCTGGAGTATTCAGAGTCCAGTTTCACTAGTACTCAGGATGGTCAACTAGAAGCAGCAGAGAGCTCAGCCACCTCAGTCACACTTGCAGTTAGCACAAATGAACTGCTGTAATCCACAAGTTTATTCACCTCACTTTAGATAAGGCTTAATTTTTTCTCTAAAGTAGCTGTTTGACTATAATTGGTTTACATCATCATTATAGAACCCTTTCCCTTCCCTTCCCTTCCCTTCCCTTCCCTTCCCTTCCC
>VZRN01003762.1:524337-639636 GCA_013397935.1 Dasyornis broadbenti | reverse complement strand
GCCCTGTCGGGAGCGGGAGCCGGGGCGGGCGCCCGGCGGCGTCCGGCCTCACCCCGGCACCCCCGCCCTGCCCCCGGCGGCCCTGGCCGCGGGAGCTCCTGGCCGGGAGTGGGGGTTCCCCGCCAGGCCCTGCCCCAGGAGGGCTGTCACCGCGGGACGCTGGGGCGGCTGACACCGGGCCACGCTTGGAGGCCTTTCCTTTCCTTCCCTTCCCTTCTTTTCGTCTCGAGTTATGCCGTAGGGACTGCCAGGCGGTGCCGTGGCCCTCAGCCGGGACGGCTCAGGTGCGAGACCCCCGCACCCTGTCCAGCAGGTGGGCAACTAGCCTCAGCCACTGCTTTAAGGACCGGAGGGCATGAGACTCGCGTTTCTCTGGTTTGTTCGTTTGTTGGCTTGGGATTTTTTCGGGTTAGATGTTTTTGTTTGCTTTGTTTTGTTGTTCGGGTGTTTTCCCCCTGTACTTGCACCAAACCTTTGCTCGTGTTCTAGTTTGTTCCTGCACTTCTGTATCTTCCCTTCTTTCTGTAATCCGGCTTTTTACTAGAGGATGACTTCTCCAGGGCAGAGACTGCCAGTTCTGGAACGTCTGGAAAAGACTTTGCTCAGTTGTGCAAAGTATTAGTAGGAAAGAAATTACTGTTCAAGAGCTTTGTGGGAGGAGAGTGTATTTTTTAGCTTCCTGAGAAGGAGTGCCAGTGAGGGAAGTTTTGTACTTTCTGTTCAGTACTTGAAAGTCTTCCCTCAGTGTGCCATGTCATGTCTGGAAAAAAACCCAAAACGGTCCAGGTGCATCTAGTGTGTGTCATGGTATTCTCAAATTCTGAGGGTCAGTGTTGTGCTCTAAGAGACCGAAGACCTATTCAGCAACTAGAGCTGTTATTTTCAGGGTGAATGGTCATACTGCGGCTCTGACGGAATTTCTTTGACTGGTGGAAAACCATAGGCTTGTGAGGTGTCATGGAGCTCATGAGGTATTAGAATGTAGGCACACAAATTCTATTACCTGCTCCTTAGGGAAAGACATGAAAATAGCACTACGAAAAGTGCTGTTCAAGATTTCTTCCCTGGGTAGAATTAAAAAAATGTATCTCAAATATGAGTTGTTTGTCATGCACCTTCTTTAAAAGAGAAGGTCAGAAGACAGCACTGGTGTCTGGAATCTGAGTTTTTATCAGCTTTTAAACAAAATTATCAGTTTTGCATGGTTAGAAATGCTTTCATAAGTGGATAAATGAAAATGAGGTTAAGGACAATTTAAAGTCTAAAGAAAAAAGTACAGTGGTTTACTTTTTCCATTTGGATAATGATTAATTGCTGAAAGGAACTTAACGTAAGTATCTTTCAAATTGTTAGAGAAAAACATTCATTTGTCAGTACTGGAAGTCGTACTATAGTTGTAATGAACTGAAAATGTCTTTTCTGTTACACAACTGGTGACTTGTTCCTGTTTGACCTTAAAAATTTGTCAGATTTAACATCAGATAAGTTAAAGTTTGAAAAGCAATATAGTGTCATAGAAATCTCTGTCAGTCTGTCAGTGACAAAAATTAGTAGGTAATTCTTGATTGAAAAAGGTGATGTGGCAGTTCTGACCACCAAGTCTTCCAGTAAACTTAATGTTATAGAGTTATCAGTGAAGCTTTATTGAGCAATTTTTACCTGTGCCGTAATACAATAACTGTGTCCTTGAATAAGGGAACTGAAAAGTCAGAAATGTTTATGAAAGGGATGATTAACCAAATCTGAAGATTTTCTTATCAAGAATCTCTGTTAGTTTTTAGACTCTTGTGCAGAGCAACTTCTGCATCATTAATATCATTTCAGTTCTCATGAAGACATTGTGTTTAACTGCCCAAGGCAAAATGTCTCTAATAATGCTTCTTTTTAGGCTTTCCATCTCTGATTTGTAGCTGAAGTCATATTAGGAGGAACACTAGTAGGTGGTTGCTGATGTCTGTGAAGTTCTGTTGTAACAGCCACAAAACTTGGTAACTGAGACTAATGGATTTGTTCACTTTTGCTGTGAAGCACAGGATTGACAGCAGTCCCAATTTTTTGTTGGCTCTGAAAGAGAGCAGCACACTATTTTCAGGAAAAAGGTAAAAGGCTGAGAAACTTTCTTTTGAATTGTACTGTTTATCTGCCACCTTTCAAAAGGTAAAAGGGTAATGCTTAAGACAACAAAGTGCCAAAAATTGTTGTATGTGGAAATAAAAAATAAAATTTGTAGGGTTTTTTTTTAAGTTGGTTGTTTGTTTGGGGGTTTTTTTAGTTCCTTATCAATGAAATTTTAAAGCTAAGCATTGTTTGAGGGGGTGGAAGAGGGTGGGAGTTCAGTCTGAGGAGGAAGTTAATGAAGTGTTTACTGCATGAACATTTTCTATTCTTCATAGGTGGCATGAAACATCCTGTTTGTAAGCATATGCATAAGGAATGCTCTTGGCACACCTTGATAAGTTACTTTGGCCTAAACATCGATTGCCTCTTGTAAAAACCTGTAAGTAAAATAAGTGTAATTTGATTTGAGATTGTTTTGATGATTTGCTTTCTGATCACAGCATAATCTGGCTATGAAAGGAAAAGTGAATGTATAAAAGTGAGAAGTTACGACATTTGACAAAATGTCTAAAAGCTGAATCAATTGGTTTTTTACAGAAATGGCAGCTCAGAAAAGGAAGTCTACGTTAGTAGAGCCTTCTGCCAAACGTCCAAAACTGGACAAGAACAGCAAACCGTCTTCGTCAAGGAAGGAAAAAGAGGTGTCAGATACAAAACATGGCTCAAATAAATCAAAACCCAGTCAGTGTGCAGTGCAGGAAAAAACTGTACTCAAAACCTCTGTCAAATCAAACAGGTCAGTGACAAAAAAAATACATAATTACACATTACCTTGATAAGACTACATTAGTGCAGAAACAATCTAAGCAGAGGAAATCTGAGTTAGTGATACAGCTAAATAGTACTAGAAGGGAGATCAGATCTAAATCATTATGTATGCTGTCTGCTACATGATCTTTCTCTGGAACCATGTAAGTGTCTTGAAATCCATAAAGACTGCCTTTAAAAAAGTTCTGAAGCAAAAATAAACCTAGTATTATCTAAGCTAATACTTCATTTGAAAGCCACAAGTGTCAGTGATTAAAAACTGCTAAACATGTTAAAAAGCATTCATCTGGGGTTCACAGTTCAGTCTTGCCATGCATAAAAAACATTAAATACAATGCTTAAGAGTAACCAGGTGGAAGTGAATACCTTTTTGGAATAATTCTACAAAAAATTCTTCTAAAAGTATTGAGAGTATAAGATACAGAGTTATAAAAAAGAGGCAGAGGAGGAATAAAAAGAATTTAATGACAAATTCTACTTTCTGGATGGTGAAAAAGCAATTATTTGAATTTTTCAGTGATAACACCAATGAACCTGAAGTAGGAACACGGATGACTACAAGATCATCAGCATTCAGCTCAAATAATAAAACAATACCTGGCAAAACAGTCCAGCAGCAGCAGCCTAAAGCTGCAAAAAATAAGGAGGTATGCCAGAAAAAATCTGTGCAAGAAATTCCTAAGTCAAAATGCATAATTGCGCCAAACGAGCCAGTAATGAGGAGATCACAGAGACTGCAGCAGTTAACACATGTACATGTTCCAGCAAGATCCCTGCGCAGCAGAGAAGTTAAAGAAGAAAAAGCGTCCGAAGTTAAGCACAGTAGCCAGGCAAAAAGGCACACTCCCGGTGGTGCTTCAAAACCACTGAAATCTGCTGGAGGGAAAACGGAACAGAGAAACACAAAAATAAAGCCAAACAATACAAAAAAGGATAAAGAAATACATGTAGAAGTGACCAGCTCTCTGAAAGAGAAAAAGTGTAAAGCAGACAATAAAAAGGATAATTCCAGTAGCTCTCAACACAGTCTTAGAGGCTCTTCATCATGTCCTGATGAGAGTCTTGAAGAAGCCAAGAAAGACCAAACAGGCCCTGTGTCTCTTAATTCTAGCTACGCAAAGAAAGTGGAAACTGATTCTGTTAAGCCAAATTCTACAGCGTCTAAGGAAAAGCAGGAAACACATCAGAACGTAAAACCCAGTACAAAACCAAAAAATACTTCACAGCCATCTGTAAGTGAAACGAATGTGGCTGATCAACCAGAGAATGATACAAAATCCAAAAGGGTGAGCATCCTTGAACTTTGTGAAGAAATTGCAGGTGAGATTGAGTCAGATACAGTAGAAGTGAAAAAAGATTCCCCTACTGCCGAGGACAGCAAAACAGAAGAAAAGCATGATGACACACAGTTACAGCAGAGTGAAATGCTTACTCAGAAAGAACCCAGTCAAAGTACTCAGTGCAAACGGTTTTTCCCTAGCAAAAAAGCAATGCCTGTCAAATGCACTCTGAATGGTAGAAATAACTCCTCAAACAAAAACTCTAAATGGACCAAAATTAAATTGCTGAAAGCTAGTAACGTGAAGCAAAGTAACTCAAATTCTCCAAATGCTCCCAAGCTTCCTTTTTTGAAAGATTTCCCTGAAGTTTCAGAGGCAAGTCAAATGGCGGCAGAAGCAGAGCTTTCAAAGGCACAAGGCAAGCTGTCAGCAAGACTCTGTGAGAATGAAAGTACAACTTGTGTGCAGGAGAAATCAGATCCTTCATCTGAAAGAGCTGAAGCTAAAGAAGTGACATTAGAAACAAAACAGCCTACAAGGAAAGGTGCAGAAAATGGTTTGTTGCCTAACTTGACAAAGCATTTATGTGAGCCAAGACCAGATGAGGTAAGTTATTTTAATTATGGTAGGAGGGTGTTCTAAATCTATTCTGTTTTCTGAGAATCCCATGCTCAGAATTGTTTTAACAATGGGTTCCTTTTATGATAACTTAATTTTCAAATGTATTAAAGATTTACTGCTGTGTTATCATAGAGGGGTGATAGTAAGCTGAAAAATTAATTGATTCCATCCTCCTAGATTCTGTTGTTAACTAAATGTTGAGCAATAAAATTTTGCTGGACCCAAAGGTTGTACAGATTCATATGGACGTGTTTTTGTGCCTTCAGCTTCCATAACTATTTCGTTCTGCAAGGGTGTATTAGAACACTTGTTTCCCTCTCATTTCCTTACCTGAATGAGTTTCTACTAAAATTTAGGATTTTAAGGACAACTGTGTTCTATAGGAAATATTTTACAAGCTTACATATAAAATGAAAAAGGTTTTTTTCAAAATTATTACCATAAATTTCGATATGGACTAGCTAATCAACTGCATTTTGTCTGCTTAAAGTAACATAGGAATCAGAAAACTGGGGCTGTATTCAAAATGTTAATACTTAGCTAAATTAGTGGTGTTGTTAATAGGTTAAAGGCATTGAATAGTTTGGACTCTTTATTTAATGTTTTCTGTTTTGCATAGAACTTTCGATTACGTTTGGAATCAAGTCCAGAAAGTTCTCCAGTAAAGTGTGTTACAGCTCCTAGACCACCAAAACAGTTTAAAAAAGAACCCAGAGAAAGTGAACCTCAAGGTAACTGTTTATTACTAATTTCTCCACTTCGTTGGATCAGTTCTGTGGGGGGCATAAGAGGAGTGTTTCACGGAATAAGGTATAGCTGGCGCAGAACCAAACTTCTGGGGTTGGAATTGTTAACCAGGGGTTTTGTATTGCTGTGTGTCGCACTCAGGGCCACTTGAGTAGCCCCATTACAGTAGTACACAAAGAGTGTACTTTTTTCTCTGGTCCATCAAGTGGGAAAAAGAGGAAACCCAACCAAATTCTTTCCTTTTCCATGTAATAAAGCAGTAAAACTTCAGTATTTCAGTTGGCTTCTTTTTGTGGCTTGGTTTTCATAATTCTCTTGTTCTGGTTCTTTTGAATAAGTATCTGCATTTCTTTCTTCTAAATTGTTCTACTTGATCTTAACCAAATTATTGATTGAGTAATCACCCTCCTAATTTATTACATAGTCTTCATTTACCAGCATGTGAATGCAGTTTGTCAAAGCTTATAATGAGTGTGATGTGAATTTTTTGACTGAAGTACATTTGATTAAGAAATATTATCAATGGATCACTAACTTGTCTCTTGTCTTTTTTTTCTGTTCTTGGTGGTGGGGGGAGGTCGTTTTGTGGTTTTCATGTATTTTTTTAGTCTGAATCTTTGAGTGCATTGGTTTGCTATTTAGCTTTACTAAATAGTTGGCGTTTTTTTCCTGCTGTTGTAGGATACTTCTGAAGGGTAAATACTCTTAATTTCTGTTAGAGAATTTTAAAAAATGTTTTTTCTTTCTTTTGCTGTTCTTGAGTGTTTCTTTTCCTTAAGTGTTGTAGAACATACCTCAGATGGGGGCATACTGTACATTTATGATTCTAATACTGTGTCGAGAGCTATTTATATGTGTGTCAGTATAATTTAAACTGCTATGTAGTTTATTGCTGGCCTTTCTTAGCTGCTGGAAAGCTGTTCTGCAGAATTGCTGTGGAAATGTTAGAGAAAAATGCCTTTTTTTTTTCTTTTTTTAAGTATACCTGGAGAAACATGTGAATACTGCCTCAAACTTGAATATTTTTAATTGGCCATGAGCAGATTGCAAAATTGTCTTGAGTGTGTTTCTTGAAAATCGTTGTTTGTGTAGCTCAATTTTCTTTTGCAACTAAAACCTTTATAATGAAATTACAATCTTTGATTATTTGTAGATTTGGCTCCCACGCAGTTGATGCAAACTTCACTTACAAGTCAAACATCTGAATCTGAGAACAGGTATAGTTTTTCATACATTATGAAATTACAGTAAGCTTGCATAGAATTATGAGAGGAATTATTATGAAACTGTTGTATCTCAGCCTCAATTTTTAGTTTCAAATAAGTGACTTGTCCTTTGTAAAAACAGACTTTCATTTTACTCCATTAAGGGAGTTTTTTGCTTTGCTTAAAACATTACGATATTTGTAGCTCCACATTTATTTCAAAAAGCATTATTTAGCTGAGTTGGAAAAACATTTATAGTGGTCTCTTCCTCAAATTGGATGAGAACCAGAGAGTAGGGGAAGGGTTTACCACATGATTTTCACTTACTGAATTACGTTACTTATATCTGGAGGAGTGTTTTGCTCCTTGAATTATGGGAGTCTTGTACATGTGAAATTTTTTTAGGTGGAGAAAAGGGAATTTAATTTAGAATTTTGGTGATTGCTGTGCAATGAAGGTGTCAGCAGCCATATTGAAAAGAAAAAGCTCCTAGTACTAACTAAGCTTGCCTTACAGTTCAAATTTGTATTTTAGCCTTGATCACATTGAGTGTTGTAATTTTTGAGCAGTTCTGAAACAGGCTCTGGTTTTAGACAATGTCAAGCTAAAGATAAAAATTTCTTTGTACCTGATACCTTGAGCAGCAGCAGTGGTCAGTGTGTTGGTACTGTTCTCTATATTTATAATGGGGACAAGAAATGTTTCAGTTAATTTTCAGTACATCTATCTGAGGCCAGATTAACAATTCTGACTGACCAACACTTTTGTACATGTTGAAAAACTCTGCTACTATGGAACTTCACAGAAGATGGATGGTAAGGTAGATACAAAACTAGTTAAATGAATGGCTAAAATTATTGATAAGCGTTACAATAATTTTGATTTTTCATATTTTTATTCTCAACTGTCAAACAGCTTTATGATATCTACTTAAATTTATTACCTTAATTACCTGAACAAGTTCAAATTGCTTTACTTTTATCTTGATATATATTTTTATTCTGAGACCTTTCTTACCCTGCTTTCTATATGATATCCAAGATTTAAGCCATCTTTCTTTCTGTGTTACTCCTGCCATAACATAGAGTAATCTGTTACCTGAGTGCATATCTACAGTGTAGCTCTCTTTAGGGCTTTGTAGGAAAAGATTGCAGCAAGAAAAGGAAAACCTCGAAGTAGCTACTTAATGCAAATTTTAGGGCACATGACAGGAATAAAAAAATTAGCCCGGATTTAGCAAAAAAATGCTGTTTTAAAAATGTCTGGCAAGAGTTCTAATTTTTTTAAAAGCTCACTGGATTAACCTGCTACTGTGCTACAGCAGGTGTCACAATTAAGTTTTTGGTCCTGTATCCTTACTTTGCTCAGAAACAGAAAATACATAATTACCTAGCTGAAGTATATGTATTTTTGTGTGTGTTTTGTTTTGGCAATCTCCACAAGTTTTATCCAAACGTGGAATGAATGTCTTTTTTTTTTCTTTTTCTTTGATTATGGTATCAAGTTCATAGAATGAGTTTGTTGGTGGTGTATTACAGTACTTTCCAGTGTTTCTTTCAGCTGTGACAAGGGGAACTTTAAACTGACTGAGAGTCAGGTGACACCCATGCATTTATTCCTTGGGTCCACTTCTTCCTTCCTTCACTTCCAGCTGTTAGAAGAGATTAAGTTTTAATTGTAGAGATTTGACATCTGACTTAGATTTGTGAGAATATGTGTACATGGTCTGCTTTAGCAGCCTGGTGTGTGATTACTAAACCTTGCATTGGAAATATGTAGCATTAGGCACTGTTGGTCATGCGCTGAGAGTGCCTCATTTAAATGCTGGTGTCAATGGTTGTGACTAACCTACCCACTTGATAATATTTTTTTTTTCATAAACCAAGAAAATCTTGTTGTGAGGCTAGTAACAAACTGTACTTTTTGGTTAATCCTTTTATTTCCTTATTTTTTCATTTGAATTCCAGATTTAAAGTATACAGGATTGTGTTTTGTGTAATTAATTTGGATTTGCATCTTGGGAAAGTTTGTACTAATCACAATGGTTTCGAGTATCTAGCATGACGGATATAAGCAGTTCTATTTTTAACATGAAATATGTTTGTATTTCAAGGGTTCCACTGTCAAATCCTTCATTAACATCAAAATGCAGTAACTTGCCATCATCTGAGGAACATATTCAGAAGCTAAAAGAAGCAGGAAAAGATGGTGATAAGCAGCTGATCACAGTAAGTAATACCCTTTTAGTAAGGTTTATAGCTTCTCGAAATAATTACTTCTGAATTTGCAGTGCTGTGTTTTAGTAACCTTGTCTAAAAGTCATTACTTACACATACTGCTTATCACGATTGTAAATGACTTATAAAAGTAAAACCTGTGCTAGGTTGTCATTCAGTGTTGATGGGAAAATGTTGGCAGCAAGCCTTAACTTTTAATGTTTCTTGTTAAAATAAATTTGTGCAATTTTTAAATGGAATGGCTATTCATTGAAAATAGGGAGAATGAATATACCTTTACTTAGGTGTAAGTTCTCAGTTTCTTAAAATTTCAGAATTACAGCGGGAGCTGCATCTGGTAGATTGTGTGCAAAATTACTATCAACAGATTTGTTCCTGCGTCATTCAAGTGTCCATTGCTCTGAGACCAAGTTAAAAATTTCCCAGTGCGTGCACTTATTTTTGCCATAATATTTGAGCAGCAGCACCAGTTTGGTTATTTATTCTTACCCTTTTGGCTGTTAGCTACAAAACAGATAACGAGAAAAAGCAAAATGAGAAGGGAGTGACACAGCTGTTCTTCTGTCTTGTAGAATCACACAACTTGATAGTAAGATAGTTGGAGGTTTTGGTTTGTGTTTGTAATAACCCACGTGTCAGATAATCCTTGAGAAATGAAAGGCTAGAGAGGGAGAGGAGTCCAGGCCATTAGGAAGGAAAGGAGTTTCTTATGAAATTATACCTCTCATGTATATAATTGAAGATGTTACTAAATTGTTATTTTTTCATGTAATACATGGATTATACACATGAAAACATTAACTAAAATAGAATCAAGTGAATTCTGAACACTCTGTTCTGTCTATACTGAAATATTTTAAAATCAGAGCTTCCAAGAGCTAAATTGATAAATACATCCTCCAGTTGCCTGAAGTGACATAAATCTAGAAATGTGAATGCCCAGCCACAGGATAATTGAACTGTATCTAACATCCAGGAAATATTTCAGTTATTGGCTCTTTGAAATTCATTTTACCCACAGAATTAAAATGAATGGTTAAATATCTTAACTACATTAGGAGGACTGTAAGAATATTCCTTTTCATTTCTGTAAAACTAACTTAATTTTTACTCATATGGTAATAAAGCTTGGCTGAAAAGTTGCTAGGATCTTTGACAAGAAGAAATGCAGAACTTCCTGCTCGGCTACTGAGGAGGGGTTGTGTAGCTCTCTGCAGTGTTTATTATACAAAGAGATTTTTTTTGCAGGTTGTTGACTATGCTGGTAGTATCATTAGGTATACAATAATAAAAGTTATTTACCAAGCAGAATTTTAAAGAAAGGTTCATCGGTGTTTACCAACGGGGACTTAGTTTGTTTTCTGGAGTTTGTGTATTTCTGGAAAATGGAAGTGAGCATTATATTTAATTTCTAAATGTGAAGGTAACAGCTTCCCAATACCATATATATTTCAGCACTTCATACAAATCTAAGTCACTTTGATTTCATTGAGTTCAGAGTAGGCTTTTTATTCTGTGGAAATGGCATTTTAATAAAGCCTGTATTTCAGTTTATGAAGAAAACATTAGGTAAGGTATTGGTCTGTTATTCTTTTACCTTGGGGAAGACTGCTCTTTTGTCAAAACGTAGTGAGGAGCCCAAATAGTAGTTAAGCCACTGTGTAAAATACTGTCCTTGACCTTGGTTACAGTGGAGATGAGACATAGTTATGTTTATGCTAGCTTCTAGAGGTGAAAAGTGTCTAAATTAACTTCTAAAGTGCTAGGCTACCCTCCTACAGATACTCAAAAGATTTGGGTTTAAATGCATGTAATAAAATACAGTTCATTTTTTAATTAATAGTTTTGCTTGCAAAACCATGGTGAGTTTTTAAAATGTGGATTCTGAATGCCTGGGCTTTTTTTTTTTCTATTATTAGTAATTATTTTCAAAGGTGTTTATGTAGATCCATTGTGATCCTGTGAGAACAGAGAAATTATTAATTTGGTTTAAAAACTGCTGAGGTTGAATTTTCTGCTGTGTGGGGAGCAATCTCACTACGCAAGGTCAAATCACTTAGATTAGCATTTATAATGTCTAAAAAATTATAGTTAATAGCTGGAAATAATTTTTATTTCAAGTTTTTGGCATGCTGTATTAAGAGAAGCAGTTTCATTATTCTTTACCTGGAGTAAAGTTGGGAAGTCATGCTTTTATTCTTAGCAAGAGACATTTAATTAGCCCTTTGGTACACTTTAAAAAAAATGAAATGCTTGAAAGATGCAATTTTGGGCTCTCTGCTGTGACATCTGATTCTTTTGGAGATCTGTCAAGCCAGTCTGTTATAATGTGTGCACAGAATCCTTTTTTCTTCTTGTAGCCAAAGCTGAAAAAATAATTTTTTTTTTTGACTAGCCATGTGATACAATATCTTTATTTTGCTGCTTTTTTGCTACTGAATTTTCCTTGTCTTTTGTATGTGAGTTTGACACCTGTCCTTGTAATTTTCTTTGCAGTATCTGAGGCTCAGAGTCTGGAATGTTACAGTATTTTTTGTGTATTCTAATTTTTTTTTTTTTTTTGGTTCCTGAGCTATATTTAGAGAGGTGTTAGGGTAAAACTGGGCTTTGCTTTTCACAATATGCTGTGGTTTTTTTAATGTTTAATCCTTGAAGATGTATCTTAGCTTCCTTCTCTGATATGCTCACTATAATGAACAGATTAATTTCCTTTTTTTCTTAAGTGATACAATCTTTAACAAGATTTAAGGCTATTTGACTGTAACAGAAGTAAAATAACACAAATTCTGTTTGTAGAAGAAATATTTAGTACTTGCACTTGCACCATTCTCTTTTTTGGTACACATCATCTAGTTATCTGGGAAACTTTCAAAGATAAAATTATCTTCATTTTGTAGAAGTCAATCGATGAGTTGTTTCTGTTCAGATTTGCTTGCTGTCACACATCTTAAAAAGCAGGTCTCTTCAGAGCATAGAATTTCAGCTGAGAACAGCAAAGCATCTAATGCTCCAACAAACTTCAGAAAGCAAACAGTGCCAGAAAACAGTTTGAAGTGATATTCAAAGACTTAGGTACAGACTGAGGAGGGTATGATCTCTTTTTCTAGGGGAAAGAAATTATGGTTGAGGCTAAAAATTCGTGACGTTCCAAATCCATGACTTGATATTTGGTGGAATAGTCTCTTCTGAATATTCGTGTACTGCACCCTCTTACACTTCATTTAAATGTTCAATTGGTAGGTTGTCAGGTTACACGAAGCTCCATAGGAAGCTTTGTAGAGTAACGCACTAAAATTGTTCTTTACTTTGCAATTACCTGAATATGGTTTGCAAATATGAGAACTTGAATATGAAATCATCTGTTCCTTTAACTTCTAAAATGGAAACAAATACAAATGTGCAAAGCATATGTTTTCAGTTTTCATCAAATGAGAGATGCTGTCCAACCAAGACAAGGAAATTAATCATTTTCATCTTGTAAAAATTCTGTTTGCCTGTCAGACCCAGGACAAAGTTTTGACCATAAAAACAAGAATAGATAAAACTATTAATGCTACAAAGGAATGTTCTAGATAATTATCTATGAAGCACAGGGATACTTACTCTATTTTGGGGAGGTTTGTTCCTTTGAATTTGGCTAGTATTTTGAAAATAAGTCATCAGTTTTAGGAAATAACATGTAAAATGAATGAACAGTGAAAAGAAATCGCTGATGTGATAAAAGGATAGTCTAAAGTTATGGAGACTTTTCTCTCTTTCTAGAGCTCTGAGTTAATGCCTGGATGCCATCAAATGTGATTAAAGGTAGTTGATCTTTATAAGTGTCAGCAAGAGCATGGATCAGGATTGCTTGATGGAAGGTGCTTTTGATTCTCAGGTTTGAGTTGATGCTACATGTGGATGTGATGTGCATGCTAATCCAGTTTACACATTTGGATATCATACTTGAATTTTTCCTTATATTTATTTTGATTAAAATTGAACATAGTTTCCTGCTTGACTGAAATAGGTTATATATTAAGTATTTTTATTTAAGGTGAAAACACAGTCTTTAGTGGAAATAATAAGTGTAAGAGTGATTTCTTACGAGCCTGAAGAAATTTGCATAGCAATCATTTAAAGTTGCTATTTTCTTCCTTAAACTGGTATCGCCTGGTTAGGCAGTTTCTCTGAAGATTCTGAGAATGGCTTTTGGGCAGTCTTTCATTGTTCACATTAGTTAAGTACTGCCTCTCTCCTGTCCTGTAATACCGGTGAAAGCAAGACAGTGACTACTGTGTAAACATGACAGAAGGAGTTTGGTAGTTGAGAGCTGTTACTTTTCTTCCCACACAAATGGTGCCCTTTGGGATAGCTCTGTTCTTGGGTGGTATCCTTTCCTTTTATCGCTTCTTCCCATTTCTTCTTCGCTGCAGTAACCCAGCTTTGTGTTGCAAATTCAGATGGGTTGTACGTGGTGTCCTTTGTCCCGAAGGGAGGTGAGAATGTTTTCTAACATTAGCTGGAAGCTGCTACAGGAATGCAGGCACCAAGGCCATTAACACTGTGTTGTGGGTTAACTCTGGCAGGCACCGTGCAGCTACTCCCTCATTGTCCCCAAGTAGGATGGGGAAGAACAGTTTTACAGGTAAAGCAAGAGGTGTGCATGCAAGCAAAGCAAAATAAGGAATTCAGTCACTACTGTTCATCACTTGCAGGTGTTCAGCCATCGCTGGGAAAACAGGACTTCATCATGTGTAACAGTTGGGAAGACAAATGCCATTAACTCCAAACATCCTCCCCTTCCTCCCTCTTTCCCCCAGCTCTTATTGCTCAGCACGATGCCATATGGCATGGGATACCCCACTGGTCAGTTGGGATCAGCTGGCCCTGGCTCTGTCCCCTTCCGGCTTCTTGGCACCCCTATCCTCCTTGCTGGCACAGCAGTGTGAGAAACGGAAAAGGCCTTGAATGCTGTGTAAGCACTGTGCAGCAATAGCTAAAACATCCCTGTGTTATCAGCCGTATTTTGGTCACAGATCTAATACACAGCACCGTAGCAGCTGCTGTGAAGGAAATTAACCTTATCTGAGCCAAAACCTGTGCTCATCAGAACAGTCTTTGTAATATTCCTGAGTAATATTTTTATATGGGTTAAGAAAGGATTACCTGTCCATTGTAAATATGGTGCAGATTTATTTTCTTACTTTGTATTGGTTTTCGTATTGCTTTAGCCAATGACCAGTGAAGGTACAATTTCATGATGGATAATGACCTTCCATTTTTATTTTTCAAATATATTAAGTAAAATTAGATACATCATGGCTTTGAAAGTTTCAAGTTGATTTACATCCTTTTGTTAAAATAGCTTTTCAGGAAGATGGGCACTGATGATGGGTTGGGTTTTTTTGGTTTTTTTCTTGGTTTTTTTTTTGTTCAAATTGAAGACTGGATTTTATTCTGAGTTGGGACATGTCTTTTGATCCTCCTGGTCAGCAAGGGGATCTACCCATCAGTTTCAGTCTTGAATGAATCTTATCACTGAAATAGCATTCTTTCACCTTTTAATTTCCTGTGAAGAGCCCCAAAATCTTTGTGTTGTTTCTTCCTGGACTTCTTGTATTTCCTTTCCAGCCTGCCTGTTTCTTTGGCTGGGCTTTATTCTTTGTTCTGTGAAAAGACTAGAGGAAAAGAGAAAAACATCTTCTCTAACTAATACTAGGTAATCAAGAAAGAGGTGACCTAGTCTGTGCCTGAAGAGAGAGAAATGAAGGAAAAAAAAAAAGGGCCCTTTTTCATCTCCTACAGAGGCACCAAATGCCTTTTTTGCTTGCAGGGCTCCTTTTTGCACATATGGAGGATCAGCAGACATGCACCTTCTCAAAGAAGATATTGGTAAGACTTTTCTTTTTGCCTAACACAGAATTAAGAAACCCTTCTGAAGGTTAAGGCAATATTGTCTCTATGTTCAGTTACAGTTAGCCTTGAAACAGTGAATATCCTATACCTGAGGATTCCCTGAGATGCTGGGAATGTGTAATTGCTATCTAAACACGCAGAATTTGCTTAGGAAATAAAAGTATCTTTTCTTTTTATTGTTATTGTTTAGAAAACTGAGTTGTAAACGGAGTAACACATTTTTCTGCCTGAAACCCCATTTTTAAAAAATACTGCTCTGAAAAACATTTCTCCAAGTTCTGAGAGTCAAACCTCTTGCATCTTTTTTCAGTTGTGACAAGTCAGCACTTTATTTTTCAGTACCCAGTATCTGATGTTTGCTGAGAAGATTCCACCCCTCCACTTTCATTTACTCTCATACGTAGTGCAGAAGGTGTTCCTAGGTTGGTTGGGTTAGGTTTTTTTCTTCTTTTTTTTTCTTTTGTTGTTGTGTTTTGTTATTTGGTTGGTTGTTGTTGGTATCTTCCCATTAGGAAGGTCTGGCAAGCATTAGTGCAGTAATATGGTTTGGGAGCACTTTTTTCCTCTGGATGCATGCCCTTTACACTTTTGCTTCTGCAATGACATCAGTTTAAAAATAGTCAGATCCTGTAGATGTTTAGTTGAAGTACAAAAATGCATTCTTCATAATTCCCGACTTTATTTTGCCTGTCCTTTTTTGTTGTTGTAGTCTGTGTTGGATTTTAAAGCTCCTGCTTTTAATTTTTGCATGAAGCATTATGTCCTTTGCTGTGGCTTTAAAATAGTATTTCAGTTATATGAAAATCTTCTTGTCTTCAGGAGACTGTAAAATATTTCCTAAAGGCTATAGTCCACATTTGTCAGGGCTACAGAGTTCAAAAGATTGCTTTAGATACTACAATGTGCTTTTTTTGATAATTCATGAAACGGGGTTTTCATGGCAACCTCTGTGGGTAGCCCATTAATACAACTGAATGTGTGTAAAATAGTTATATCAGTGAAATCCTTAAAAAAAACAACATCCAAACAAAAAATCTCCTCCCAAAACTCTTAAGCCACTGATACCAGCAACATCTGAGAAAGTCTGACTGTAAAATACAGTAGGGCACTACTATTCCAGGGAAGTAATCTGTTCCTGGAAACTTGCAAAACGGCATTTCTATTTGCAAGGCAAGATGGGATGAATTAAGGAGCTGGACAGCTCTGAGAATATCCTTGCCTTGAGTTTTCTGATGAATTCATCCATAACTAAGGGGTTTTTGGCTTGAGATTTTTTGATAGTAAACTTACAGGTTAGTTTATTACCTTGAGCTTCTTGATGATTTGACCAGAAATCATTTTATGAGACTTACTGCAGTACAAATACTTACGACTTGCTTTATGTAGCTGATGTTCTAATTTACCATGGTGGGGTTTCTTGGCATGTGTTCCAAGCATCAAAGTATGCTTCATTTCACATAACCTACTCTAGATAGAGGGGATATGTTCTCCAGCTTCAAGATAGGATTTTTAAATTTGGTTTAGTTGGTTCATCTTTAGATGGTCAGCTGAACTGCCTTTTTTATCTTTCAGGTATTAACCCTTGAAATGCTGTATCTTTTGGTGCTTAGAATGGGTCCTTTGTTTTGATGCTTTAAATGAAGTCTGCAGGTGAAATAAATTGTGTTAGGTTTGACTTTTGCACTTTCAGACAGCTCATCTTATTCTGACCTTACAAATCTAACCTTAGGGTTCATCTTTCCCTTTTTCTTCAGAAACATAGTGTACTCCTGTTTCTCCTTCTGTACACAGTAGGAATCTGTACACTGATGTATGGTTAAAGCAATAACTTCCCAGATTCAGCTTCTTTCTTTCGGCTAAGTTCCACAGATGTGCACCTAAGGAGATTTCAACTCTAGGTTTGTCTGGTCTATTGTGCCTTTAGTCTCTTCTTGGAAAGCAGCTGATACCTACTCTTTAGATGGCTCTAATGTGTCTTTGAAGTAAGTTGCTGTTGTGTGGAGAATTGAACTGTTGTTTAGCTCTTAGACGTGTCTTTGAAGATGGAAGGAATAGGAAATGTCTCATAAACACCTTTTCTGTGTTGCAAAATGCTTCTGTAAAATAGGCTTTTTTTACAATGAATGTTTTCAGCCTTTAGAAAACAAAATTAAGTTCATGTGATCTGTTTCCTTGCCAATTGTGTGCACAGATCAATTTGATGTTAAAAAACACCCTCCGATCTTTTTTTGCTTATATAGTATACTAGTTTAGAGTATAGAATAACTTCCTGTTTCTCTGTTGCTTGTGATGTATGTTAAAATAAATTAAAAGTGACATTTATTGCTGCTTACATAAGCTCAATTGCCAAATGTAGTTAAAGAGGAAAAAAGAAGTAGTTGACCATTAAGCTGTAACTTTAATATGCCTTTTTGGCTTAGTGATTTCATTCCAACTGGTATTATTTTGCTCTTTGCAAAAGGCAGCCCCAGCACCTGATACTCCACTCTGTATTAGGCACTGACTCCAAAATCTGAGCGTGTTTCCAAATTAATAACACTTTTAATGAATAAACATCAAGCAATAGGTATTGAGTAGTGCCCTGAGTTTGGTAATGGTTGCATATAGAGTAGCAGGATAACATAGAGGATCATGAGTGGTATGATTTTCCATTTGCAGTGTAGCTGCTATACAGTGTCTCAAAAATTGCCTTGGAATATTTGGTTTTTGTAAAAAAACAAAAAAAAAAGGTAGTGGTCAGCTATGCAGCCATATTGCTGATCTTAATGATTATTTCCATAACTTTTGGGTTTTTTATAATACCCTTCCAAACTTTCAGGAAAATGGCTCACCTGTGGCCTACCTCAAAGCAGCTCACAACCAAAAAACAGGCAGCAGCAGAAGTGTAGGGAAAACCAGGTAGTGTGGGGCTGGATATGGGAATTTTCTTTGTGGAAGATGTTTATATTTCTGCAGATGGGGAAATGAAGGAAGAATTCTCTGTTCTTTGTATGTCATAAAATAAAAGTAATTTGTTCAAAAGTAATGGGGGGTAGAGGTAGTGTTTTTAAATAAAGTTTGCCTTCCGATTGATGCCTGAGCATTTTAAGGGTATATATGGGTTTTTAAAAGATGAAATTCTAAATTCTGTGATTGTTGGTTCTCCTGTTTCACCCCATTTTACCCTTTGTGTTGAATTTCCAGAAGATATGCTGTTAGAATATCTGTTAGAATATGCTGTTAGGATATCTGATTCAATGAAAGTTCTGTCTAACTATATTTACTGTGCAAGGAATTGATAAATACCTGGTTTGTGGGTTATTTGTTGGTTTGGTTTTGTTATTTTTCTTTTTTTATAGGATGGAGGACAGAAGAGATTTGGTGCTATTTCCTGTAATATTTGTGGAATGCTTTACACTATGTCAAATCCAGATGATGAAACCCAACATCTGTTATTCCACAACCAGTTCATAAGTGCTGTTAAATATGTGGTAAGAAAACCTTCTCTTTTTAAAGACATAAACAATATCTTTTTTTTGCTGCGTACTAGTTACAATTCATATTATGTTAAGTTGTGTTTTAATAAATTGTTATCGCAGTAGGCCATAAATCATCCACTTCGGGAAATATATCTTTTTAGGAGCTGTGGTAGACAGGTTATATGTTATGTATAAAAATAGTTAGTTCTATACTAACACGGTAATTTCCATTGCCGTATTATTTCTGCTACAATTGCCTGATCTTGGGAAGGTGTGAGGATAGTGATAGGAGAACAAAGGAATGTCACTGTTCTGAAAGTACTAAATACAGGTTTCTGTACAACTGGTGTTTGCAGCAGTTGACTTAATAGTCAGATGAAAGGTTGATTGTACTGTTTTTGTAAGTGTGTGATCTTAGATGACTTATAAATTAATTTTCCATTAATTATGTGTAATTTGAGGAGAGACTGCCTAGGAATCCAACTGATACAACTTCATAGCACATTGAAGTTACATTGAATTTATAATGAGATTGTAATCTCTAAAATACAAAGTATTATTTCACAACTTCATTATATGTGCTGTATCTAAGTATATCTCTTATTAAAGCTCAGATTTGAAAAATTTTGTATAATTTCATGTATATTGTAAAATCAGCTACTTCATACTAGCTGATATTACAAGACATAAGAAGAAATGCCTGTTCACGTATCTAAAATCCAGAACAGAATCCACAAAGTCTGTTTTCTTTATCATACATGTTACCTTCAGTACTCTACACTCAAGTAGATAAGACCTCCAGGATAACTGAACTGAGGCCACCAATTCATTCCGTGTAGATACCAAATAGCTATTGGGCTACTCTTAAATCTCAGGCACAATTTTATTCCACTGTTTGCAGATATAAAGCTATAACTTCATAGCTAAAGTGCTTTAAACTCTTTGGTGAATAGTTCTGGTATATATTTTGTCTGTAGTTAATTTTTGCCAAATAACCCTGACATCATTAAAAATCTCTTCTGATACACATAAGCTACATCATAGTGTGGGAGAGGGCAGAAAGTGTGATGGAACTCAATACATTAAAATGGCAGCATAAAATACTGTTTGTCCTCCCCCTCACCACCCAAGTACTTTCAGATCTTAAATGTTACCAAAGATGTAAACATAATTTACAGAAGATGATGTTTGGTTATTTAGGACAGAAGCTGGCATATGAGTTCAATAGCTACTTAAAGCTGTTACGTTCGTGTAGGTGAGAAGCTGTATTGAAGTTTTGAATGTTTTGGAAGTTGAAAGAGCTGAAATTTTACACTTGCATGTATGTCTAGGGTAACAGCATAATTAATATAAAAGTGAACGAGCAGACTTCCTTAAACTGGTCATACATAAGTCTGTATGAAATTATTTATGCTTCTCATTTGGGAAAAACTTTCCCTATTGTTTTCTCAGTTGATAGCCATCTTCTTAAAACTTCCAACAACGTGAACTCAAGCAAATTATTTGTATTGTCAGTTCACTGAGTAAACAGTTCTCTCTCTGTAATCTGTTGAGGCTCTAGTTGTGTTTTGTGACATTGTAGACAGCTGTAGAGCCATAGAGGCATGATTTAGATGGTTATTCTGGAATGGAAACTGGAGAGTTAAGAGGCAACAGAAAGACTCTTATGAGTCTTCAGATTCCCGTCTGATATTTTTGTTTTCCCTCATAACAATCTTAACTCTGTTTCCTCTATGGATGAGTAACTTCTGCAGTGCTAAATAGATGAGTCTTTACTGGTAGTCATTTGATCTGGAGTCACTGGTTCTCGGTTGATAGTATTGTGACAGAAACATTCTCACCTCCTCTTAGAAAATAATTTCACTTTAAGATAAGCCTTCTTGTCAGTGAATTAGTACACCAAGTGACTTGTTAATTCTTAATCGTGCAGAAATACCAGAATGATTGCTAATTATCCTGGTTTTGCTCAGAAGTTTGTAGTGGGGATTGTTGGGAGGATGGCTTATACATTTCCGGATATTTGTATGTGCTTACTGTGTTGAAATTGTAACTGCCTTCCTTTCCCTGACAGTGTAAAATGCACAGTGGTGTCAGGGGATTAAAAAAAGTGTATTGGGGAAAGTCCTGGTAACTCCTTGGCTAGACTTCCTGATCCGGGAACGTGTAGTCTTAGTGACCTTGATGTGTTACTTTAATTAGCTCTCCATAGGCTCTTTTGTATGTAGTTAACATGTTTGATATTACTTGTGATTTAGAGGCCCTTCTAAGGTATCCTATAAGCATTTAGTCATTCTCTTGTCATTCACATTCTCCATGCCATATGATGAGGTCCCAGTCTGACCTGAGAACTTTTCCCAGTTTTTCATACTTTTTAAGCATCTCTTGTTATGAGCTTAGTAGTTCTATGAATGATTAATTTCACAGACTCAGAAAAAGTAGGTCTATATACGTTACCATGCTAAAGCTTCTTGCTGTGAACTGTGAAAATGGACATTATTGTTAGTGTCTTGCCCACCTGCACACAGCTGCTCTGTGTGTTTTTAAAAAAGTTTTGAATAGCCAGAAAGTAGTTTGAATGTAAAGAATAAGTTATTTGTTATCCTCAACAAAATAAAATTTTGGTTGGTGGGTTTTTTTAAAGGCCTGTTGTCTCAGGTTCGAGACAAATTTTAGGAGGAAAGCATTTCGGCTAAATGCCTTCCCCACAGGGAAGGAGCTGGCACGTCCTCCCCCCACCACAACAGAATTTTTTGGATGCCAGTGAAAGAAACACAAACCTGTTTATTCAACAAAACAAAGCAAAATGCCCACGAACACAGGAAAGAGCAAAGGACTTATTAAACCTGAGTGAACAGTCCGATAGGTTTTAGTGTCCGGTTTCTCTTGGGCGTAGCTCCCCCCCCCCGGGATCCTGCGGGGCCGGGCGACGTCCCTCAGGTGGCTTCTTGGAGGATTCTTGCCTGCTTCCACTCGGGGTTTATCTGATGTCTCGGACGAGAAAGCAAGTCGACAAAAGACAGTCCAAAAGAAGAACACAGGAGTAGTCCTCTCCCATCGCTGCCTCTGCTGGAAGCCGGGAAGAAAGGAAAAAACCCCTGCCGTCTTTCCCCTCCTCGCTTTTAAAGCAAAACACCTGGGGGAAGGGTTTTCAAAACAACCTGCGCCAGCAGAGCTCCTCCCAACTTCTTAAAGCTGCAGAGTATATTGTTTGAGCATAAAGCAGATGATATGGAATACGAGATTATCATAACATCACCCCACAACACCTGTCTTACTTCTTCTAGTAAAAAATTCTGTTCAGGTCTCTAGAAATATCATGATGCCCCCAGAAGAAAGACAGGCTAACAAGGAGATGGTATTGGGGTACTTGGTTTGTCATGGGTATCTGCTAGAGATGATAAGCAAATTGTAGGCCTCGTGTGCAGAGAGGTAGTTTGGCACACGTAATGGCATTTTCCAGATTTGGGAACAAACTATTGGCAAGGACTGATACAGGTTTTCCTAAGGGTGACATTTGCTATTAATAGAAGTGTGCAAATTAAATTAGCAAGAAGGTAAGATGGCTGAGGATAGCACTGGACTGGAGCAGAAATGAGTGCTGTCCCCAGCTGCAGACAAATGTAGCAATCTGTTCTTCTGGTTTCAGACATCTGAAAGTCTCCAGACAAATGATGCCATTCTAGTGTGTGTGTGCGCACTGAGTGGTGATGTTCACATCAGGTGTTAGCTCCAGCAGGATGGGCAACTCTGTGGGATGGATACATGACTCAGTTTTAGAAAATCCTCTAGCTGTGATACCACACAGTATCAGTTCTGTATCCTCTCTGTGATACCATGTAGGATCAGCTTAGTATTTCTGCAAATTTCTTTTGTAAGAGTGAGGCATTTTTAATGGTGTTTTGAAGCTGAAAAGCCGAAAACTGAAATTAGTAAATGTCTGTGGAATCAGGTGCTTGTGTGCTTGCTGTTAATGTGTTTGTATTTCAAGCTCATCTTCTTGGTTAAGAAAATCTTGAACTTTAGAAAATGGAGGAAACTGTTGTTTGGACTGTGTAATCTGATAAGTTTACAGCAATTCTGCTGTCACTGTGCCCAAGTTCAACTCTGAGCTTCTTACGATTTTCACATTTTAAAAAAAGGGCAATATTTGAGTTGGCATCTGAAGTTAATCGTATATTGGGATTGAAGGTGATGCTGAACTTTGTGTCATCTTAGAAAGCTGTCATGCTTGTCTTGATTTGCATTAATTCCAACAGTAATGCATCTGTATGACATAAAAATAATATTACAAATAAAGTTCTCACCATTAGCTATCTTCTGCAGTAAGTTTTAATAGAGGTTAGTACTTCATAGTTATGTCAAAAGATCTTAATGTGTTTTTCATTCAAAAACTCATTCTCTATATTCTATTCAGAGAGGCAGAATATTTTGATGAAGGTGCCAGGAAGAGGAATGCTGTAGACTCGTTTCTCTGCTGCAAATTATAAAGGATAATAGTTTACAAAATTTCATTCTGGACTTCATTACTAGGAAAAAGTTCATAAATGCTTTTCTTAATGAAGACCGAGAATTATACAGGATTAACCATGTTTTCTTCAATACCTCAGTATTTTTGAGGAAAAAAACTTTTTAAGAAAAAAACCACCACCGATTTTTTTTTCATGTATTCAGCTGAGAAATAATGAGTACAGAAAAGCCAGAATGGACATCAACAGAAAGACAGCACCATTGCTGTCCCATTTCCTACTCATATGCAAGAATTTCTAGAAAATGAGGAAATTCATGGGAAGCAGGCTATCACATCTGCTAATTTATACTTTTAAAGACAAATATACATTGGCAATTGCTCTGAGCTATAAGCAGAACATAATTCATGAAAAGCAGAGCACTGAACATTTAGTTACTGTGCTGTTAATGTTGGAGCCATCTTTATAACTCTGTTCTGCTCTATTCTACATCATTCGTTATATACATACATCATATGCAGTGAAAGCAATGCACTACTCTCTGTAGTGGTGGCTACTGTCCCTACTATTTAATGATGTGATGGCAACTGCTTGTCTGTATTGCCCTGTCTGCAATTATGTCTTTCTTTTGTAACCCTATTGCCATTGCACCTTAATAAACACAAGCAGAAGCAGCCTTTAATCTTGTTTGAATTGGGAAGAGGTTAGAAGTAGATTAAAAAGGAGCTAACTGTGCATTGCAGAGTTGCCTTATTTACTCAATAAATTATAATACTTATAGGATAAATAGTCCCAACATGGAGGGGGGTAGAGTGTTGCAACAGCTCTTACACACGCCGGTACAGCACCAGCCTGCCCACCTGTGGTGATGGGTCTCTGCCTGCCTTACTGCTGCAGGCTGGAGGTAGTTGTTGGGCATAGCCTTCCAGTATCAGGGAGGAGTGCTGTCATCATATTCTTTCACTCCAGACCTTGCAGAGCTTGTATCCCTGTGGGAAGAGCGGCTTTCCTTTTAGCTTGTTTGGTCATCACAAATGATATATATCAATGCTTGAGCATCTGATTTAACAGTAAATAAGTCTTAATATCCTGCAGTAATGTCAATGAAAAGGAAAGGAAAAGCAGTTTTTCTGATATTGCAGTAGAATACTATATATTGTGGACATAAGACTTGTTTCTTACAGTAGTGAGGTGTTCTTGTAATCTGCCTGCTGAAAGAGTCCCACTTTAGTTCTCAGTGATTGAAATACCTTGCAGACTGTAGTATTTTGTTTTAATAGTTTTAAAATAGTGGGGAGTTGTTTAAAAAGTGTTAATAGGTGTGTTCAGGAAATAATTTTCAGACCACATGCAAAATGCTGGTATGAAAGCATATTTTGTCTGCTGTAAATGTCTAATAGGATCAGTCCCAGCTGCAGCACTTTCCCTTTAATGTTAGAATATGACAGAGCTGTGACCAGTCTTGTGCATTGCTTCCAGTCTGATTTAAAGGAAGCAAAACTCAGCAATAAGGATACTAAAGGTGCAGATAAATACATGAAATCACAGTTTTTCTTTTTAAAATTATTAGAGCTGCATATGACTTTAAAGGCTTGATATGGCTTTAAAATGACTTCTCTAAAAAATCTGGATGACCTTTCGGTATGCAGAAACCTTTTGGAAAGCTTCATCTAAAATGTGCATTTCTGAAAAAATTCCAAAATACTCCTGTTTAGAAACTACCCCTCCTGTGAATATTATCAGTCTCCATATTATACGAATTGCTTAAGAAGATGAACAGGTGGACAATAATGAAAATTAGGCATCCTACACATTTGAGAATCAACTACTACATTTTTACAGAATTATTTTGAGACTTGTACTAATATACTGTGGCTTAAAAGCGTAAATAAAATGATGTTGAGAACTGTTTGGTTTTTTATTGGATTTCATTTTGTGGTAATACCTGGCTGTAACATTAACAGGGTATCTTAACCTAAAAATTAGTGTTGAATTTTCTACATTAGGCTTGCAACAGACTGGATGCTCTAATGGCAGGATTACCTAAGACATTGCATTTATGTCCTGCGTGATGGTTTAAAATAGGCTGTAAAAAGCTCTTGCAGGGCAAACAGGTAGCCAAAAGGCAGAAAAAGACAAAAATTTGAGAAAGGTAGGGTTAGAGGTTGGAGAGTAGTAATCCTTGCCTAATTTTTTGATGCCTTTTCTGACAGTCTCAAAAAGCATGTTACAGTCCCACAAATTGCACTCTCCTGCTCCCCTAAATATTATGACACTGCTGTTTATTGGCCTTTGTGTTCAGACCATAATGTATATAAATTCAAGCAGGATCTTAATTTGTTCAGTTACAGCTGAGAAGAAAACCAGACAGGATTAAAACGGTGTCTGTGTTGCAACCATTGCCATGCTGGGTGGTAAACTAATACTTAAATAGTTTCAGGGCTAGCAGCGAGTAGATAAATTTCTAAAATTCTCTTCATGTCCTCCTTGGGGTAAGGGAGTAAAATCAGTGTGAATAAAATAAGGTACAGATCAAGTACTATAGCACTGAAGTTTAACATTTTTTGTGGCAGTATATATGGCATTCATTCAGTGCCAGATTCCATTGCTTGGTCTTTAGTCAAACATCATTTTACGGGAAGGTACAGATTTCAATGAGAATCACTCCATCAGTATTGTTTCTTCAAAGACTTTTTTATTTAAAGTTGCTTTGAAATAAGACTTGTAGATCAGCCTTTTTAGTGGCTGAAGTTACTTCTGCATTCAGTATTTTTAGGTCCCATCAAAGCAACTTGAGTTCTAATATCTACCAGTCCCATCTTGCTAGATTTAAGTGGCTTTTTTTGTTTTGTTTTTTTCCATGCAGGTACTGCTCATTATTCACCACGAGTGTGGATCTGAAGAAGAGTTAATTACCTCTATTTTTTTGAGTATGTTTATACTTCAGATACACACAACGTAGTCTCCTTCCCTATTAGATTCTTAGAAGGTAGTTATAAATTTTTTTCAAGTATCCTTCTTGTGGCTTTAACAGTTATGATCAGTAACAGAATAAACTATTCCTTACATTTTGGGCAACTGCATGCCAATCAGTTCACTTAGAACCTCCTGGAGGTCTTTCGCATGCCAGACTTTAAAAACTGAGTGTGTATTTGTGGAGGTAACTATGTTTTAAAAAGAAATCTTCTGATAAAATTTAGGGTTCTCCCATTCACTGGACTTTGAAAAAGAAGTATTTACATAGGTTTGGAAATCAGTTATGTGAGCTGAATTTGCTACTTCTGTTTTAAAATTGAGTTTGCACTGCAGTTCTGGGGGAAAAATATCTAGGTGGGAAATTACAAGACACTTTCACATTGGTTTTAGATATAGTTAGGTTATTGTGTAAATTATTGTGTAAATAACATCATATTATATCTGTTGTGCTCATTTTAAAAAGCTAGCTGAAGTTTCCTTCTCTAGCAAAGCAGCTCCTAAATTGTTTGAAGTCTCTGCATAAATTCAGTGTCTAGAACAATAATTTGCCATTTCTGTTTGTAAAAGTATATCTTGTATATGGTTTAGATAAGTGTTTGTTTTATTTAGGGTTGGAAAAAGGAGAGAATCTTGGCTGAATATCCCGATGGAAAGATAATAATGGTTCTTCCTGATGACCCAAAGTATGCACTTAAAAAGGTATGGTGAGAAGGACTGGACTTGTATGTCTTGCTTTGTTTGATGTTTTCATATAAATAATGAGAATGTTCATAGTAAAGTTTGTATAATTTACACGTGAACAGTTGAAGTGGGACTTAAAACTGCAGTGGTTTTGTTCCCTTTTCCACAAACAGGTCAGATACCTCACTGTTAGGCACTGCTGGTCTCTTCACAGAGAGGCTGGGCCTGGGCAGGGGTGGGAAGAGCATCATCTGGCTGACCTTTTAAAGTTTGGTGGTGTTTTTTTTTTTAATATGCTTGCAGAATGTTTGACAGATACTTTATGTAATATAAGCTTTCTGTTATTTTTAAATGAACTGAAATTTATTCACTTTATTACACAGCGCAAATATGGCTCCATTCTCTCTGTGACTTTCTGATAGAAACAGAATTAGGTGCAAATTGGCGTGGAAGTCATCTAGTCCATTCCCATGTCCAAAGCAGGATTTGCTCTGGTTACAATGCATCTGACAATTTTCTAAAAATTCTACAAGTAGAGGTTTGTCTGACCTCTTCAGACTGGTATTACAGTGCTTCACTATCCATAACATTAGGAAATTTTCCCTAAATGTCTAACAGAATGTCCATACTGCAGTTTAAGTTCATTAGTACTAATCATACTGCCAAAGCTATAGAAAACATCCTTCTTTTCCTCCTTGCAGCAGCTTCTTTGTGCTTGAACAAACTGACTTCTTTTACTCTAAGGAGATTGACTGGATGTGCTGGCTTCTTAGTTTACACTCCTAAATAATGTTTTTTAGAGCTCATTCATTGTCATGCTCTCTTCTAGATTATCTTCATTTGTGACATGACTCATATCTTTCTTGAAGCTCTAAAACTGGGCCCAGCATGCCAGTGGAGCTTTAGAGCAGTAGGGTACTTCAGTGTCCTGCTGGCTAACCTGTGTTCATACATCTTAATGTGTCATTTCATTGTAGCCTGGCACCGACTCTGTTTAGCTGGGGATTTGCTGTGACTAGTAGGGACTTCTTTACAGTACCACTGTCACAGGATCACAGAATAGTTGAGATTGAAAGGGATCTGTGGAGACTGAATTGATGCCCAAGACAGCTCTTGCTGCTGGTGTGACTGTAGCAGGTTTCTTTAGTCTAAGTTACTGAATTGAAAAGAAACTGCAAATTTTATTTTCACATTTAATACAGATAAGTTTGTGTAGTTTTAGTTTTCTGGTGGGATTATCTTAATTTTAGCACATCTGTTGCACATTCATTTTTTAATATAATGGCTGAAGAAAAAGAAGGAAGACTAGCAAATTAAGTCATTTAGGATGGAGTTCTCCATAGTTCTGTGTAGCTGCAGCTGAGAGAATCTACAGCCTGATTTCAAGAATAGTTTTACTCAATGTTTCAAATGAGGTACTTGGATGTGTCATTAAATGATTGGTACCTGAAGGGTAGGTGAGAAAATAGTAAGTCATAACATACCTTTTAAAAGTTGTTTTTAAAGCACCTTTTAACACACTTTTCTTTACTGTGTGGGTGCCTGCACATTGGAACAGATCACTCAGAGAGCTTGTGGAGTCTCCCTTACTGGAGATATTCAAGAACTGTCTGGATACAATCCTGTGCCGTGTGCTTTGGGATGGCCCTGCTTGGGCAGGGAGTTGGACCAGATGACCCTCTGTTCTTTCCATCCTGACCCGTTCCATGATTCTGTGATACTCATGCATCAGTAATTCTGCTTTTACATTACTACTGTAACTACAACAGACATTCAAGAATCTTACGCCATTTAATGTACCATATAGGTGAGGGCACCTTACTTGTTTTACAGGAGATGAGGGATGATAGAGGCTGCTCCAATGTCCAGCTGTAGGTTCAGGAATCCCAGGAAAATACCAGCTCATGAATAAGTTTTCGTTTACGTCCATGCTGGAGTTTATTTGTTTCTTCTGAACTTGCTAATATTAAACAATTTTATTTTTAGTTTCAGTTACTCTTTGCAAACCCAGTGCAAGAGTAGAAAGTAGAAGGGAGAAGGAAAGAGACAACAGTTATTCCTTTGAAACAAATGCATACATTTTCTACCTTCCTGGACACTGTGCCTGCTGTCATCTGCTCAAAACCCTTAATGAATTAGTTCTTTCAAGACTTCAAAAATAACAAATCTCAAACTATTTTAACTTTCTTTGTAGGTCTAATTTACTTCTAAAATATCAGAGCCCACACTTTGATTATCTGTATTCTCTCTATTAGCCTTTGACTAATGAAGTTTGGACTTAACAGAAGCTGACTGAGAGGTCTCTACTCTTCCTATTTCCAGATGAGCATTATTTAAGGAACATTTATGTGGATGATGTGCTGCTGGTTATTTAGGTTAATCCTTACCTTCTGGAATAACTCTCAGTGTTCTAGATACCCTAATACATTTTTGAAAATATGTTATTTTAATGTAAATTTATAAAAGTGTACATTTACACGTTTCTTATACAGCATTTAAACTTATTTTGACAGGTTGAAGAAATCAGAGAAATGGTAGACAATGACTTGGGATTTCAGCAAGCTCCTCTCATGTGCTACTCTAGAACTAAAACTCTTCTTTTTATTTCTAATGACAAAAAAGTTATTGGCTGCTTAATTGCAGAACATATCCAGTGGGTAAGTGATTGAACAGGAGAAAGATAATGTGTCAGTCCTTAGTGATTGTTCTTCACAGCAAATTAGTATTCTGTGTATGCCTTTTCTACAGAGAAAGAGACTTTGAGTGATGGACCATTCTGAAATGTACACACACTCACTTTTGTGTGGTTGACACTGAGCTGAGACACATGGATGGTGTCATACTTGGCTCAGACAGACCTGATCATCTAAGAACTTGCTACAGTTGAGGGGTAGAATTTTTCTTCCTCTGCTGTTAGGCAGCTCTGGCTCTCCTCTTCCATGTCAACAAGCAGGTTCAGCTCTCTACCTAGCAGAAATCCAATATGGATGAAAGAGTGGATGCTCTGTATGGTTCAGTTGAATCACTGCAGGGTCAAACAGCTCCACAGGAAATAGAAGCAGAGGACAAGTGCACTGGAGGGCAGGGCAAGAAGTCATGCTGCCCATTGCAGTACTAATCACTGATGTCACATAATCTGTCCTGTTCCACTGTAAACTGTAGTGATTTCTACTGTCCCTTGAGAGTATCAGACAACAAGCAAAACAATCCTAGCCAAAGTCAAGGAAATTGGTGCAAACACTTTAATACAGATGGTAATAAGAATTGCATTCTTTGTTGCTGTTATGTTAAGTGAGATAAACTTTAGAGGGTTTTTTGTTTGTTTAATCTTTTATCTTCATTTTTGAAACTGAGAAGTTAAATGAGACACAAATGTACAGTCCTTTTGATAAGTCATTTTAGCAGCCAAGTATGTTTAACTGAAATAAATTAAACATTAATTATTTCCTTCAGTCATCAGTGATGCTTTTATAAATTGACAAATGTTTTTTACATCATCTGCAGGGCTACAGAGTTATAGAAGAGAAGGTCCCAGAAGTCAGTTCAGAAAATGAGAAAGTCATATTTGAGAGACAGAAAGCATGGTGCTGTTCAACTTCTCCAGAACCCGCTATCTGCGGGATCAGTCGGATCTGGGTGTTCAGCATGATGCGCAGGAAGAAGATCGCTTCTCGGATGATTGAGTGTCTTAGGTAAGACAGAAACATTCCTCAGCTGCACGTGGTTTAGACAGAACTCAGTCCAACACATCTTGGGCAGGGGTGTCTCAAGCTTGTATTTCCAAGCTGTTGGTGATACTGGGCGTATGGATTTGAGCATGTTCCTGTGCTAGGTGGAGTTCAAGAACAAACGTCAGTACTCTACAGTAGTCTTTCACAGACATTGTCCTTCACAGAAATCTTTAAGTGCAATTGTAATGAGTCACCCTGGCAGGGTGCCGGGGGAAATTCCTCTGCAGTAATTATGAGTAAAGGACATAGGACTGTCTTTGGTCAAAGTGTGAGGTTACCTGTGGACTGGGATTGAACCACTGGCTGATTGACCCATTCCTTAGAGCTAGAAGGAGGGAAACAGACCCAGTGCACCAAACTATTTGATATAGTCAGGTGGCTTCCAGCTATTGTTTTGTTTTTTTTTTTTATATATACTCAGATTCACTGAGCCTTATGGATATTTTTCATTTCCATGGAGCTTTAGTAGCTAGGGGTGAGTGTGTTCCAGCTGAACAGTAAGTGCTAGATCCATAAAAGGACTCAAACATCTGTGCTATTTTCTAGATAAATATTAAAAATGTTGAATCTCCAAACCTTAGATTTCTTTCCAAGAAGCTTAAATGTCAGTTCTGAATAATGGCAGGAACTGTTCAAATCTTAAGACTGCTGGGCTGTCAGGTTTGTGCTTGCCCCGTCTTGTTGGAGTCTGTAGCACAGGTACTGCTGCCTCTGCCAGTCCTCACCCCCTTGAGTTTTTGGAGACTAGCAAAGCTATTCTGCCCTGCACAATGCATCTTGCCCAGCTGGTGGAGCAACTGGAAAGTTCTTATCAGGTCATGTTTTGGCTGAACTATTGACATTAAAGCTGTATTCAGATATACCTATTAACTTGATAATTTACTTACATTTTTGATGTATTTTTAAGTGTGTTCTGTAGCTTCCTAGAAACTATTTCTAAAAGAAAGATTTCTCTCCCAAAACGATGCTAGAGTTACTTCCTTGGCTACAGCCCTAAACGATCTTTAGAATCAATTTTGATGGTTTGTTGCAGCTACGGAGGCCTCAGTTTTCCTTTTAACTGTGCACTGCACCTCCCCTTTTGCTGTGCTCTGGTGCTTGTTTGGCCTTCTAGTAGCTCATTGCTGTGTTCACCAAAAAATTTTGTGTTATTCTGGTGCTCCATTGGTTTGTGGAAAGGTCTGATGAGCTCTAGACCTGGTGTAGATGAGAGAGCCCAGGAAGCTGCAGAAGGAAAAGGAAAGGAGTGAGACTTACTCTGGGATGACAGTAAGCAGTTAGATCTGCTCAGCTGCCAGTGAAACTTCAACCTAAATGTCTTCCATAGCGAAAGGCTATGATGGGAATGGGATGATTTTGGTAACCAGCTAAATCCTGACTTCAAAATGTTGAAGGCTTTGTATCAGACTTTGGGGTCCATTTTGAGAATGTCTGCCCCATTTTAATCAGACTTTCACAGTTTACCTTGGAGTCACAGAAACTGAGTCAGACGGTCTTAAGAAACTTGCAAAATAATTTCCTAAACACATGAAAGAGAAGGGATTAAAGCTGGTAGTGATTAAAAAGGATTTTGTTCCTATTATCTTTTCCTCAGTATTTAATGGAGATGCCCATATGACTGAAGCTCATATTTGCTCTTCAAGTACATTTATGTTTATTTTATAGAAACCAAAGAACTTAATTCTAAAGGGATTGTCTTCTGTTTCTAAGGATAAATGTTACCTCCTCTTCCCCCATTTAAGATCTTAAAGCCTGAACTCGGTTTTTTAACGTTGCTCACATAGCCAGCCAGAGAAGTAGAATGGTATCCCTTGATTCCCAGTCTTCCTTCAAATAAGCATAATATACATTAAATACTCTTCATGAACAAGTTAAGCAAATTGAGTCTTTCTTTCTGTATAATTTATTACTGAATGTGTATTTAGGAATTACGCCTTGAGGTTGATCCTTTGAGACCCCTCCATAAGCACCCCAACTTGTTTTGTAGCTTGTTTTCATTCCCAGTAATTGTAGTCATAGCCCTAGTGATCTCTTTTTTATTAAACTGTGAATTTGAACTCTTGATGCAATTGTTCTGTACAAACATTCCTTCTAAAACAGCAGACCCTTATAAAACCCCTCCCAGAGCAAGTGATCCTCTTTACTGTTAGGGAAGGAAAGAAATCCTATGAATAGAGCCATCTCCTCTGAATAGAACTTCTTCCTTTTGAATGTCTGTGCCACTTCATTAATGGTTTGTGGTGTAATAGCCACAGCTGTGGTGTTTGTGGCGTCATACTTTTCATTATTCCCTAAGGATAATTATCTTTTCTTTTCTCCTTTCATTTTCCCCTTTTAAACAGGAGCAACTTCATATATGGCTCATACTTAAGTAAGGAAGAAATTGCTTTCTCTGATCCCACTCCTGATGGAAAACTCTTTGCAACACAGTACTGTGGCACTGGCCAGTTCCTGGTATACAACTTCCTCAATGGACAGCACCAGACTTGACTGCTCTGAAGGAATTCCATTTTTATTGCAGACTTCTGCCAAACTGCACTGAGTGGGTGCAGACCTTCAGCAGAAGCCAGGGCCATTTTTATTACAGTGAACTCAGGACTGGTAACAACCAAACGGTTGTACTATTTTATTAAAATTGTAAACAATGCAGTAATAGGCTAACTTTGTTTTTTTAAAAGAAAGATATTTTATTAACTTTTACAAAAGTTTGATTGTATTTTATCTAGTTAGTCATGTTTACATGCAGCAGAAAATTGTTCATAGTGGACTGTAAACTAATGCAAAGACTCTAGTCTGGCTGATGAGTACATGCTGAAGTTCTTACTGAGGTGATATACCAGTGCTTCCCGGTACTGGATCGCTGGGCTCCTGCCCCAGCTCCTGCTGCCAGCGCTTGTCTGACAGAGTTCCAGGCTGTGCCCAGGGGCATCGACGCAGGAAGTGCTGCAGCGGAGTTGCTGTGAGCAACGACCCTCAGAGGCTGTATGGTGCCTTCTGGGGTGCCCCTGTACCCTGCTCCATGTCAGGGCACCTGCTCCCTGGCAGCAGCACTGGAATTCTGTTGTGTGCCCTGTCCCCTTCTCCCCCAGATTAATTGTGGAGTAAAAGGTGGAATGAAAAGCCCAAGGAGTGGTGTACTCGTCATTCTTCAAGTATTGTACTGAGTATATACCTTTGTTAGTGGACTTCACTTTGATACTTGTCACTCCTTCATAAATCTCTCCTCTTTTAAAGGGTTTGTATGTTGAAAAACTGCTGTGGCCTTTCTTGATCTGTACATAATGTAGATAGATTAAAAATAAAATACTTGATAGCTTTTTTAAAGTTAATCTGTATGATGCCAAGTGTGAATGAATCTTTAGTGTATTTCATACTTTCCTTGGTGGGAAAAACATAACACCCTGAGGATTAGTGCCCTAGGAGCTCTGGATCAAGACCATCCTCATACAAGGTTTACAGTTAAGGTGAGAGGGGATGCCTTCAGCCTTGAGTAATAGTTCAAAGCCCTAATAGAAGATGGGAAAGATTTAGTTAAGGTTAAGCATAGTTTGTTTCAATTTTGGAACGTATGTGCAGTCAAGATGTACTTGTTTATGGTGTGCATAGCTCTAGTCTTGGTCTAGAGCTAAAGTGAAAAACTCACCACATCCCTAACAATACTCAAGAGTATTTAAAGCTGGAGTAGCAGAGCAGTGGTGAATTCTGGGCTGTAGAGGCTTTTTGTTTCCAAGCTGCCACATGTAATTTTCCAGGGGATTGTGTGCAGACTGTAAAGGGCTTTGTCAGAAAAGTGGTGCAGTTTCACAGGAAATCTACAAGTGATAACTCTGTGGTGGGCTCAGAAAGCAAGAGCAGGACCCAGTAAGAGAGGTAACTTAATGGTAACTTAATAAATTCAAATTTAATGAAAGCACATTATAAACATACCATAGCCACAACTTCAGACAGTTTCAGTTCATAAACAATAACATGAGGTAGACTGACTAGTGAAGCTAAATTCACCAAGTTTTTGGTTAAGAAAACTTTACACTAGGAAAGCAATGTTTTTAACCCTCTTCCAAAAGTCACAAAAAGCAATTACATAAGTTAAGCAAAAAGCATCTGCATATGATTCTTTAAATCTTAGTTTATATTCAGTTTTAACCTGTGAATAGACAAGAACATCTACAGGTAAAATATAACGCTGGCCGATTTTCATACATTCATAAGAATGGCCTTAATGGTGAGGCTTAAAACCAAAATGGAATAGCAATGGTGTAGCTGTCAAAGGGTCTCCTTCCCAGGAATTCACAGGCAGCCGGTTAAAGTGTTCCATGGGACAGGCCTGTGCTGTTGGAGCTGGTGTAGTGCACTCTGGCCAAAGCGTTACCAAAACTCCTTGCTTCCACAGGGGAGAGCACTAAGGAAATGGGTTTACTATTAGCTGGTAAAGGCAGGCAAATACACTGATTCTCTAAATGCAATCTCGGCCTTCAGGACGATTTCACTCTGCTCCACCAGTGGCCTAACTCCTAGTAGTCTCAGCACCTGGAATTTTAAGAACTTAGTGCAAACATCAAATACACAAACAAAAAGGAGACCATTTTTGAACATGTAGTACCTGACACTTCTCTACACCACACTAAGACTTCGGGGCTGGCCTTAAGCCCTCTGGCAAAACCAGAGCTACAGGAATACATTCAGGCGTGTAGCAAATGCTTCAAAGAGTCATCTTTTATATCCCTACTTCTTCCCAGTGTTAAATAGGTAAGGCAGGTTCTATCTGAAGGAAAATAAATTTACAGAAATGGGTTGTTCATGTGAAATTTGCTAAATTTACAGCATCAGAAATAATGCTACATCAACACAGACATATGCAAACCATTTTCCTTTGGCCTCTGTCAAATATATTATGTTTATTCATCTGTAAACATCTCTTCACAAGATAAAAAAAGTTGCTCAATTAACACTATGCGTTAAAAAAAAATGCAGCTTTGGCAGGTCCTTCTGCAATGACTTGTAGGTCAGGTATAAAGATGCATTAATTTCATTGCTTTTTGGGGAGTTAATTTGTATTCCTGAACAGCATTTAATAACACTCTGCATTTTTCTTACTGATAAAGGGGGGGGTCATGATGTGCAGAAAGATGATTGTTGGGGGGTGTGTGTGGAAACCTCAGTGAGGTGACACCGGGTAAGTGTGAGGGGAACAGCACTGCTACATTTAACCCTGACAGCCAAATGCTATGGCACCGAGTTAATTCTGGAACACCTTCTCAATCAGTATTGCAGCTGTAAATAGAACAATGTGCGACTGCTGCAGAGCAAGGATTTATAGAGTTACACGGATGGCAGTGTTAAGTGATGTGTTCACAGACCTTTGCTTCTGGAGAGTCTCTCCTGAGCAGTCCCAGGTCCCTGGGATTTCTCTTCTGCTCCCCCCTGGAGCTACTGTGGAATACTTTCTATTTCTCTTGGATCCAGCTCAGGCACTGTTACTCTCCTGCATATTTCCTGGTGTGTTGCTTCATACATGGGTACAACTCAGACCTGATCTCAGCTCTGCAGCTAACTGGAGTTGACTGTTAAGGAAATGGAGAGTGAGTTGCGGACAGTCCACCACAAAGGCACCGGACAGACAGGAGGATGCATTTCCATACACAAAGGAGGATGGACTGCAAGTTTCCAAAGCTCTGAGGAGAGTGAGAAACTGAAGGCAATTTGCTGGGAAGTTACCCTGGCCTCTAACTGAAGAGAGAGCAGCTCCATTACGCCTTTTGCTTCGGCCTTTGGAGTTGAGGAGGGGGTGCCTACTGGGGCAAAATACCATTGCTAAGGGTGCACAGTGCCTGCCATGCATTTGCCCATTTGTTCAGGTTTAAGGAGTAAACTTTGAACACCTGTGGAAATTTTGCCAAAGACAGTTTCAATACGTACACAATTACAAATTTTAAACTAACACTGCACAGAGAACAAGACTATTCCTTGTAATACAAACACCTACTTTATATTGTAGTTTCAAACCCCTGAGTATTCCTGTACCACAGCACAGAGCTAAAGAGACGCGGTGGGCTATCCTCCACCTATCTTCAATAAATTTCACATGCTGGGGTGCATTTCATGTAACACATTCAAGCTTGCAACTGCAAGAGGAGAGCAGCTTCTTCCCCTAACTCAGCTGAATATGAAAAGGATTCTTCTTTGACCAAACACCATCCTCTTCCCAGATCCTACAGCTTGGTTGGCTGTGTGATTAATGTCGGTGGTTGTGACTGATGTGAAAGTAACTGGAATCCAGGATCTTTTAAATCATAACTGATGTGGTAATTTTATCCCAAGGAATAAAGCTACTTCATAATTGCAGGGAATCCTTTAGAGCAGTCTAGATAAATATTGGTTGCACTTTGCTCCACAGTGATTGTACTTTTTTTTAAAAGAGAAGTCCTTTTCTTTTTCTTTGTTAGCGGTGTGTCAGCGAAGCCTATATGTGGCGTCCCGTAAGGAAATAGAGTGGTTCATCATCACTACTGTTTGCAGTTTGAAACTCATCCCGAAGTCGGAACTGCCACTCATCCTCCAACTCCAACCGGACTATTGTCTGCCGTAGAGAGCTTCTGTCTTGACATATGACACACAAGGTGGCACCTTCAATTGAAAAGCACGTTAGATTCTCGGGGTACAGTAACAACTCATTTCCTTCACTGATTTTCCTAAGATACTTTAAAGAAATCTCTGCTGCTAGGTAGGAAAAAAGTAGTATTAGAAGGGCGTATCACCAACCAGACTGGTCCAGGCTCAGATCAGTCCTGTGAGCCCCAGGACAGAAGCAAATACGTCCATTTTGCAGGAGGGCACAGACAGGGAGAAGCAAGCATGCTGTGGGGTCTGTTCTGGGTCACAGGATGTCACTGTCTGACAGGCAGTGTTAATACCAACTGCAGCAGAGAGAACGTTAACTGCAATGTGGTCTTTAAATTACTACTGATAATTATTCCCAAATAAAGCCTACTTTTCTGTTTGATTGTTTCATGGGACATTGGGGTTTGTGAAGGTCAATGATGAAATTCTACTAAACCAAACCAGTCCCACAACTGACTTAAGAAAGAGAGCTGCCCTTGCTAAAGCACTGTAGGAGTCCCTAATTCTTCTGTGACTTAACAAAATTCATTCCACCTGGTGTTACATGTGGTCATTTAATGAGCAGGAGAACTGGATACCTTCAGGACTCTCTGTTCTGTGCTCCAGCTCATGCACCTGACACATGGGAGGTTTTGGTTCAGATCCCTCCTCTGGCTTGAGTGAAGCAGGGGAAGGCCCTTTCTACCAGGCATCCACTGCCCGTTTTTGGGAAGAAATCAGTCCTTGCCCAAGAAACAACAACGTGCCCTCTGGCTGCATCAGCTCCGGGGACCTGGTGGTGGGTAGTACCATCCCCAGCGTGTCTTTGTGCTTTCCTCCTCTGTTACTGCCCTGCAGGGCTAAAGAGGGCACAGGAACCAACTTCAAAACGTGGTTCTTGGGACTGGCACTGGGTCATCCTCATGGCACCCTGCACCTGCACATACACCATCCTCAGTCAGCGCAAGAGGGAAACGGCTCAGCTGTGCCACCACAATTGCACTGGAGCTCTGCAACACACTTCAGCATTACTGAGTACCTCTGGCAATTTGACAGTTGTCAGCATTAAGACAAAAAGATTTTGATGAGGTTTATCAAGTTCTGGTGGGGTAGACCCAATCATTCTCCAGGTAAGAGCTGTCCTTATTTACAGAACTGAAGATTTATTGCCATTATAGACTGATTGCCAGAGCAGAATTTCCTGTCCTCATCAGTAACACCTATGCTCAAAACTCTCAAGTTGCTGACTGCACAATTCACTGCCCCATTTCCACAACCTTTGTTGATGTTACTTTAAAATAACTTAATGAACGTAATTTATCAATGCTTACCTAAGGTTCAATTATCTGCCAACAGGAACAGAAGTTTGATATACCTCTCAAAAATCACTCCATCTATTTCTTTTGAAAGCAGTGCCAAAACAAACTCTGAAAATAATGGAGCTGTTCAATGAAGCTGCTTATTTCTCTGCCTTTCCCTTTTCCTCCATGCTATTATTACTTGGCAGGAAGCACCCAGGATGCCCAGCAGAGCAATGAGATTACCTTTGAGAAACCTGAACCGCTTGAGGAGGTCTGCACCAACGAAAGAGTCGCAGAGATAGAGCAGAAGTCCACTGAAGAACACCCCTTCACAGTTGACATTGACTGAGTGTGGGCGAGAGCTAATGTAGCATATGGCCACCTGAAACATAAGGGGGAAAGAAAGGAGGCACTTCTGTCTTAGAAATGTCTAAGGATTACTTATGTGGAATGGAGTATAACTTCGTCATAACAGGTAAGTCAGCTGGTGCTTGTAAAAATCTGATCCAACAAGACTGCAGTACTGAGCAAACTTCCCCAAAGAAGTAGCACATGGAACAAACCTCTAGATCCACATTTAGTCACCAAGTCTGCAACACGTTATTTCAGGGCTCTCTGTAATTAAGTTTGATTTCCTCTTTCTCTATGAACTAACTGCTTATAGTGACTGTATTAAATTATATAAGTTATTCTGGTAAGGATACATTTGTCAAAGTAAGTGATTCCATGAGTACTGGAACTGTTGGCTCTCGTGCTTTCAAGCACTAGGGCTCTCCCGTGTCTCAGTGCTGTGATGGCTGTTATGTATCAAAGGGTGCCTTCTCTATCTTACCACTTATCTCCATAAAATGTGTCAGAACAACACCCTTGTTTGACATTCTCCCTGCTCCAGACCCAGTTCAAACTGACCATTAGGTTCACAAATTCTAATCTCCCTACCTACAGACATCTAAAACATTTACAAAAACCTAATTTCCCTGAAACCTGGGTTCCTAAAAAGGGAAGCACCAAAGGATGAACACCGAGTTCTGTCAAGAATGGCATTTCTTTTGGATTTTTGCTTTGTATGAAATACTATTTCAGACAAACACACTCAATTCCTTTGCAAATTAAGAGAATTGTTTAAGTTAGACTCACTGAGACCCCACTGTTATCATGGATCCATGAGATCCAAAATCACGAGTCCAGCTGTTAACCCAGCACTGCCAAGTTCACCACTAAGCCATGCTGCCAAGTGTCACATCTACATGTCTTTTAAATACCTCCAGGAACAGTGATCCACCACTTCCCTGGGCAGCCTGTTCGGGTGCTTGACAAACCTTTCCATGGAGAAGTATTTCTCAATATCCAATCTAAACCTCCCCTGGAAAAACTTGAGGTTGTTCCCCCTTGTCCCATCATTTGTTACCTGGGAGAAGAGGCTAATCCCCACCTGGCTACAGCCTCCTTTCAGGTGGTTGTAGAGAGTGATAAGGTCGCTCCTGAGCCTCCTCTTCTCCAGGCTAAACAACCCCAGCTCCCTCACCTGCTTCTCGTCAGACTTGTGCTCCAGGCCCTTCACCAGCTTTGCTGCCCTTGTCTGGACATGTTCCAGCCCCTCAATGTCCCTCCTGAACTGAGGGGCCCAAACCTGAATACAGGATTTGAGGTGTGGCCTCACCAGTGCCAAGTACAAGGGAATGATCTCCTCCCTAGTCCTGCTGGCCTCACTATTTCTGATCCAAGCCAGGATGCCATTAGCCTTCTTGGCCTCCTGGGCACACCCTGGATCATGTTCAGCTGCTGTCAACCTGCACCCCCACACCCTTTTCCTTTGTGCAGTTTCCCAACCTCTCTACCCCCAGCCTGTAGCACTGCCTGGTGTTGTGACCCAAGTGCAGGACCTAGCGCAGTCCAGCAGTCACATTAATCCATCACAGACCTCTGGTCTCTACCCACACTAGCCAGCTGGAGGCTTCACCACCAGCTCCTCCAGTGGACTGGTCCTTTACTTCCAACAGCAGAACCTGTTTGAGACCAAAGTCTTCAAAACATTACCCCTGATGCTGAAGAAGGGGTTTTCCACACACAAAAAATACTGAAAACACAAGACAAGACAAGACAAATACTGTCCCTACCGTTCCTGCAAATCTTTCGTACCTCGAGCCCAATGTTCAGGTAGCAGTCGATGGCCAATATGGGGTTCTTGAAGTTATGAATGGCCTTGGGGAAGAGTTTGTACGTGGCGTGTTGAAGGAATTTCTCCAGGAGGAACTGAGACGGGGCTGCCAGCAATGTGTGCTCGCTGTCAGGGGCACAGACATACTGAAGAGGCATTATTGGTGCCGCACTGTCTGAAACCTGCAGTGAAACCAAGGGGAGCCCTTTTAACCCACCTACTCTGTGCATTTGCTCTACAGGAGTTGCTCTAACTGGGGAAGGGATTGCCATGACAGAGCAGGAAGAGAAAGAGGATTAAAACTTCCCATTCGATTTTTACATAGCACTGCAGGACAGAAATAAATGAATTGCTTGTTCTGTGCTTGCTAAGTACTTCTGTGGATATCTGCTTTCCCATAGAAGGGACATAAAATAGGGAGTTCAAATTGTCACAGCAGCCTTCATCCTGCCTTACTCCTGGGCGTTACAGGATATTATATACTCCTTGTGTGGAGTCATCCATAAAAAGTGTTTTCTATAGAGTTTTCTCATAGGCCAGTCCATCACTACAGATTCCACTGCAACCACAAGGAAAATCAGAAAATGATCTTCAAAAATACTCAAACCCAGGGTTTAGTCAGTTAAATCCTGAAGTATGGAGGTGGTTTTTCAAAAGAGGGATGTGTACAAAACCACCAGGGACACAGACTGTAAGAGTCCTAGATTCAAGCCAATCCTTTGAAATACACCTCCATGTAAAGCTGGCATAAGTGTAACATACTCCGTATAAAATATTTGGTAAATATTTCTAAATACTTGGATTTCCTGAGTGGATTTCAGAAGGTTGCAGTTTTCAGAGCCTTTTCTCAAGCCTCTTCTTGTCGGGAAGTGCAAGGACTAAAAATCATCACAAACCAGCAAACAAGAGAAACTAGTGGCTGTGCTAATGTTTCCAAAACTGAATCTGGTACAACTTGCCTGCTTTTGATCAGAGTCTGCAAATTCTTCTTCCATCAGAGATACCACTGAAAGCTAGACTGAACTCTTCCCAATCCCAGTCCATCTTCTAATAGATTAGGAGGGTTTTTGTTAGTAATTTATAAATAGCAAAATGTTTCTCTTTTTCTAGTTTTGATATGGCAGCCCTACCATCTTATTCATGGGTTAAGCCATGAATGTAAGATGTCAAATAAACATGAAATAAATCTAAAAGATTAGCGAATTAATTATTTCTAGGGAAAAGAGGTCCTGATTTTACCCCTTAAGTACAACAGAGTATACTTCCAGACCTACCATGATTTTTGGCTTAACAACAAAGTCCTTTTGTCCTCCAACCTGTATATGTTTCTTCATGACACTGAAGTTGTTGAAGCGGCAGATGAGGAGGCCGCTGCTGTTGGTCCGCAGATTAAAATCCACATCTTCACAGAAATACCTGGACATTAAACACAAGATCACTGAACCAGCTGTGTGGCTGCTGTGCATGAGCATTCACACACCCACTGCTGAAATGCACCAATGTGGGCTCAGCAGAGATTTTTGGAGATCATCTGATATGGTGCCAGTACAAATCCTCTGCAGTTCTGAAGACTCATTCCCCTTCAATGTGCTCCTGGTCAAGGAAAGCAGCTGCTGGTCATCCTAAAACCAAACTAGTCTTCACTTTTCAGTGTGCCTATATGCTTCTTCCCCACACCAAATCTGGCTTGCTCTCTCATCCTCATCACACACTGGCATCAATAATTTCCTCCCCACCCTTTCTTTTTTGTTTTTTATTCATAGGGTTTTTTTAATATATATTTTGGACTTGACAGAAGCTCTGCAATGACCAACCTCCACTTCAGAACAAGCCAGTTCCATTTGACTTATTTCTTGATATCAGAGGGAAAATGTGGCTTTAACAAATATTTGGCTATGGGAGAAAAAGCTGCTGGGAAGTAACCTTTGTCCTGCACTATTCATGATGTAGGTGTTCACTTCTGTGGGCTGACTCCCATCTCATGATTCCACCTGATACAGAATGTGAAATCAAGAGCTCTGAAAGTCACACCATCTTGCACTGACAGGCTACAACTCCTCGCTCAAATACACAGGATCCTCGAAAACAGCAGCAGGAGCCCAAGGTGAGAAGCCCCAGGGCCATCTGTGGCCAGCAGAGACAGGGTTTATTTGGAACTCACTAGTCTGGGGATTGGAAGAATTGTATTTTTCTTCTGTCTGTGGTGAGAACTAGCTATAAAGGCCTATGATATGGGTGCTTTATTGCAAGTCTTTAGGGAGACTTTCACCTGAAGTTAGATGAATAAATGTGAGGAGGGTGCAAAAAAAAAAAAGAAGGGAATAGTGGAAAGTAATTTTTTCATCTGTTTTTCTTGCAAACCCCAGTAGCAATAGTGAAGATAGCTGTCTCTGAAGGAAATACAGGGAATCCCTCCCTCCTAGGCACTCTGGAAGCTCCACACTCTTCCAGTGACTGATGCCATTTTGGCTCCTTTCTTCTACTTTTGGTCTCCCAGTTGTTTTTTCTCTCCTGAAGTTTCTTCTTTCCTCATATTTTCAGTCCTATGAAACCCTGTCTTGCCCTTAGTCTGTCTCTCCCAAGCCTTCTTGGCTTATGGCACATTTATTTTGATGCCTTACTCTTTCAGATGCAATGCATATCACGCTGAGCTTTATTTCTGTGATTTTGCACTCATCACCCTAGGCAGGATCTTGCTGTTTATCTCAACTGCATTCAGAAACATTGTGACAAGGTTCTTATCAAGCCAATATGCTGTTTTTCCACAGACATCCATGTATTGCCTACCTGTTTAGATCATATTGCACATTCTGGGTCAGGTCTATGTTGAGCAGTATAAAATCACGCACGTGGCACCTGGAGAATGGAGCCTTTGCTTTCCTGGTATTCAGCTTGCTGTTCCATTTCTGAACACCCAGTATTGCATAATGAACAATTTTGGGGGTGGCTTCAATGTGTTGGAGGACACTTTTCAGAGACACATTTTTGCTGAAACCCCCAGGCTCCAGGGACTGGCTGCAAAACATGATCATACACAACATACAAACATGCTTGATTATTTTTATATTGCATACTGCATATGTATTACATACACATATATGTGTGTATGAAAAGGACCAAGAAATTCCATTAACAACTGAGCATGTTTACTCCAGATGCTGTAAAAATATATACACAAATGCAGGCTTTTTAAGCAACAGGCAACTAATCTTATCCCACCAATGTAGCATTAAGAAAAGGAGCCTTTCAGCAGAGTAAGTTCTTACACAGCAATTTAGGAAGGGAAAAGGAGTCACCTTACACATAATTTTTGGAATGCTATTTTCTCTGTATTGGACAGCGTAAACACTAAGAAGGTCAAGAACTTGATGCCTTCTAAGTTCCCCAAATAAACTGTTTTCACTGAGAAACATAAATTGAATCTAAGCAAATCAGGGAAGTAACACACTGAAAAATCACTCAAACAGTCACTAAAAGGAAGAGTGGCTTTAGGCAAAGAACAAACACAAGCAGAGGTCTGTTGACAGTACTGACACAGATGTAAGAGCACAGTCTGTTGGAAGTGTTCAACAGCAGGTGGTCGAATTTTGGTGGTCAACAAGACAACCATACATCCTTCCTGCTGCTGTGAGTACCCTGTCAGATGTCAGAGATGAGCCTCAGTCACAGATGTGCTGCTGTCAGTGCTGGATCAGTGCAAGGACCCAGCACGGGTGGGTACCAACCTGGACTGCTCATGGAGGCTGTGCATGTTCCACAGGACGCAGGAGTCATCCATGACCACGATGAAGGGCCACACGCACTGGCGCTTGACTCCCAGCTCCTCCAAGCGGTTTCGTTCCAGTTCTAGGTTGTGGTAGGAAAGTTCCTTAATAAGAAACCTGGCAGCACCTGAGGAAATACCATGAAGAAGAAGTACAGACATCTTCATTAGACTTTATCTCTCTTCCCAGAGAAAGGTTTTATCCTTTTTAAACTTAGTGCTCCTAACATCTTTGTTTAAAAAGAAATCTGTATGACTCTTTTTCATGGTGATTAAATCTAAAAGGCAGATACCAAGAAGACTGAATGCTTTAAGGCATTCTGCAGAACACAGTTTTGTGGACACTAATGAAGCAACTTAAACCAAGAAGGGGCTAAGATTCTAAAACTGAAGCTACTTAAAACTTCTTGCAGAGAAAACTCAACATCCATGAAAACAAATCCCAAAGCTCAAGCCCCCAGTGTTCAGCTGCATTTAATATTTACGTAACTAAAATTTTGCAATTTGAGTATGTGTAAAACATCTAGAATGAACATTCACCTCACAGGGCTGAGTAAAATGAGTGAATATGGCCCATAAAGTAACAGATTTTAAACGGAGAAGGCAGTGATCAATGCAAACATATATTCCATGCCCTGACAGCAGTTCTTCCACATCATTGTATTTTGCACAAACATTGCTGCTATTATCACAGCAGGAATGCGAAGGAGCTGCTGCAATGTTTCCTGCAACAGCACAATCCACATTGTCCAACGTGGATTTTGATACCTTCACAGCAAGGCATTGATGGAGTCTCTTACCAACTCCAGCGTTGTTGAACATGCCTGGCAGGACAAGCATGATGTGGTTGGGCCAGTATTTTCGGTAAAGTGGCATTTCATACTCCTTTACCACCAGGAGATGCAGGTGGCTGATGCCTTCCATGGCATGGTAGAGGTTCAAGAGTCCATGTTCATGACGTCCACTCGATGGGGTGAAGATAGGACTCTTGACTGCATTCAAATTCTGCTGGAACATGAGATATTTTGGCAACATTAGGCAAAAAGCAGGTCATTCCTGATAGGGACTTCTATTTGTTTATTTTTTATACCAGATTTTAATATCACTGATTATTGCAACACACACGAATTGGAATCTAGGAACCGAGAAAAGGATGATTGCCCTTAAAAAACCCCATTCTAAGGACAGTCAGGCAAGAATTACACAAAGGACTTTAAACCAAAAAGAAAACAGAAAAAACCTCTCCCCATTAATTTGCAAATGTATGTCAAGCTGACTGCATTCAGCAAATGGGTAAGAGAGCACATGCACCTTGTCAGAAACAAGTGGGAGTCGCATGCTTTCGAGATGTTTTCCCTGCTTGCTGAAGACAAAATGGTTCTCTTTGGATTTGGGGATTATAAAATGCAGCTGAACCTCTTCTCCCAGCATCGAGGATGAAAACGTGAACGCATGCAGAGTGGAGTCAGATACCTGGATAAAAACATAAGAACATATTTCCAAGCAAGTAATACATAAGGAGTATATAAGGAGGAGTTCTTACAACCAGTTCTTACTGGAAGCCACCAGAGAAGAACATCCAAAATGTCCTCTTTCAGTAACCAAAGTTAATTCTATATTCTCATTTTTGTCACAATAAGGTACATTATTTAGGCCTTGCTATTAAAAGAATCAGCTTTCTGTACCAGTAAAAGTCTTTAGCCAAACTGGACTCTTTTGAAGTCCATTTCAGCTAGGAATTATTTATCAATATTTGCAAAGAGAAGTTAAAAAAAAAAACAAAAACAAACAACAAAAAAGAAACACATATATACACACACACATACATACTAGGAAAAAATGATTCAAAGAGCAGTGCAGCACGTGGGTGTGCCTCCACAGCAGCATGCACTGCCATTCAGACATCTCAGTAGTATAGCAGGGCTGCATTAGTATGGTATTTTTCCTGTGGCAATACTCTCCTAAGCAGGTCCTTAGCAGACCATGCCACTAACAAGGCTGTGAAGAATTTGAGTAAGCATAAGTTTGCACAGCACTACACTGAACTGTGCAACTGTATGCAAATATCTGATAGATTTCATCCTACAAAAACATCTGTCTTACTACAAAGTCAAATCACTTACTCTTACCAATGAGCTTTCTAAAATTTTTGCCAAAAATTGAAATAATCAGCCTAAGATGGAAAATGCAAGGGCCTTTATTTAGGTTCTGTTAAAGTACTTAAGAATCTCTCTCCCTTCATGTTTGCTATCCAATGACTCCCCTTTGAACACGTAATTTCCCTGAGCTTAATTACCTTAATTCTATATACACAATTCCCACTGGCACATGCAAGTAGATGTTTATATTTATTGCTACCAGTTATGCTTGACCGCATGCACAAAGATGAGTGGAAGGAACAACAGATGTCCTTGGGGAGGATTTGCTTCTGTCAATGGACTTAATGAAGCATTGCCAGCTCAGGGTGTCTACGCTGCCATATCTTAATAGCAAGCTGTTGGAAACATTAGCAAGCAAGGAAGGAATGATCTGAGATAAGAAATTTCCAGGTAAACTGCTGCTGGTGATGAAGAAATAATGTGTGAGCTGTTAATTTTACTTGCCAGTCTCCTATGAATATAACTGTTTGCTTTAGAAATGAAAATTTTTTTAACTAAACGGATTAAAATGTTTATTTCTGCCCAGTGACTCATACGCTACTGCTGAGAAGGATGCACCGTTACACACAAAGGGAGGAAGAGGCAGGCCTTGCCATCTCCCATCACAGGCGTGGATTGCTGGCATTTAGGTAAGACCAGCATCTCTCTTAATTTTACAGTCTTTTCCCATGAGATACTGCAAAGCCTCTGGGCAGGCTGAATAATGCTTTGGCTTGAGACAATATATTCACCCTTTGCCAGAGGCAGCTGCAGCGGAAAACTGCTCATTCAGAATGTAGCAGATACAGTTGATGCTCCTGGGTATGTAGCTCAGTATCTCCCCTGAGAATGGAAGAATTAAACAATTCCATTTCAGGGAAGGTGAAAGCATGAATCCTGAGATGAGAGCAGTATGCCTGGAGAGACTGCAGAAAAGAAACAGGGATGCACTTTATGTTAGATCTTGACACCAACCTGTGCAGCAGGATTCATGTCCATGTATTGATGGCATTGCTCACAGTGATGGAAGGTATTGTAAGCTGCATATTTAGTCAGCATCATGGACACAGTCTCCCTTTTCTTAGGTTCCTCTGATTTTGTTTCTTTGCTTGTTTCTGTGCACAAAGAAAAGAAGTAACAGAAATTTCAGGAGTGTTAAAAAACAGAGATTGTGATTCTGGTAAAAACTGTAAAGTACACACAAATTGTTTTGTTCCATATAATTTTGAAGATTAAAGGTTCTTCTGAACTTGTGTTCAAATGAACCAATAAACACTGATTCTTTGTAGGGAAGTATTCCTAAAAAAGTCAACATCTTACCTTGTTTCACTCGTGAGAGTTGTTCTGTGTATACAGGACTTATATTTCTGTACTTAGGGTCATGTACACTCAGGTCAAAAGATATTTTGCTGAAGATCTCAATGTCTGGCCAGTGGTCATTGCTAGACTGAGTAATTTCGCTGTTTTCTGTATGATCTGCAACAACACACTTCAGGTAAGCAGAATCAGACACACACCAAATGATGTTTATGTGATGGTTGCTGCTTTACAGTTGCACTGGAACTCACACAGGCACACACACACACAGAGCAACATCTTTGAACACCATAGATATTACCAGTGAAATTACAATCCACACAAAGCCATTTCAAAGAAATGGCAATTCCTTAGAAACTTCACACAGGTGAAGGAGCCTCCTAGGTATCTTTCTGCTCTGCTCCTCATCACGCTGTTGAGGTTTAATTCACTCTGGTTTAAGCATAGAACGCTCAGATGAATGGTCCTATTTGTGCAGAAGGCACAGGTGTAGTTTCAAGCCTCTCTGTGATGGAATGAAGAGAATTGGGTAAATAAGAAGCAAAACTATCCAAAGGCAGAAGGATGAAAGCAAGGAAACAAAGGCTGTATGTATTTATGAACTAGTAGCTGATGGTACATGATAAAGGCAGTAAAAGACACGCTCCTATTACAGAAATGGGATGTGGCCAGGAAGGATCAAATGAAACTTTTCTGCTTTGATCCAACAGAGATAAGTCTAAAGTAGAAAATCAAGTTTAAGCAATGGCAATGGTAGGAAACACTGGCCAAAGAAAACAACTTTGGAATGCAGCTTGAACATGAGACGGTTCAGATCAAAATGAGATGGAAAAATACAAGAAAGTGGGTGTGTAACTGAGGTTACTGATCTTAGAAAAGTGAATTCAGGTGAAATGGAGGTTGGGTCTATGGATGAGCACATATTCACCCTACCCTGACGCAAGAGGAGAGACAGTAATCCACAGAGCTCTGAGTCCATTACTTTGACCTTGGTAATACTCAAAATTTGGAGAGGGTGAAGGAAATAATTAAAGATGCTGAATTAAATGAAAAATGTGATAAAATGCAACACAAGTCGACTATAGAAATCCTGTGTTACTTTGACTATAAGGCCGTGAAATACCTATTTCGCTGAACAAAGGAAATGCAATGAATCTTATCCTTCTGAACTCAAGTACTTGGTATGATACTATATGACAAATTATTGAAGAAAATGGAAGCTGAAGAAAATGGAGACAGGGAATGGAGTGTAAATTGAAAGTGTTGACTAAACAGAAGATGGCAGCATGTAATACTGTAAGCATTAAGGCAGGTGAGATTATCAATGAAGTTAAAAGGTCAGTGGAGGGGCACACTGTTTAATATTCTCACTAATGTCACCAGCTTAAACAAAAAATTGGCTTAAGTTTGCTGGTGGCACACTCCTAAGAGTCATTGCGAACATGGAGAAGGAATCAAAGACTATCTGGAAAGAATTCAATGCCCTCAAAAACTGTAACAACAAAACCTTGGTGATATTTAACAGAAAAGTGAGTCATCTGTACAATCAAGGACTAATAACAAGCATTTCTGCAGCAGGTTGGGAGCACTTTGGTTAGAAATGACCAAGTTGCTGAGGAACCCTGGAGTACAAGCTAAGCATCAATGCCAGTGAAAAGGGAGAATGGAAAAGACCAGTGCAATCATTGGTTTCATCAGTCCTGGGGCTTTCAGTGGGGGAAGCGCAATACATGAGCTGTTGCAGGCTGGGTTGGTTAAACACTCACTTCTGCTCAGCCATGCACCAGAAGGATAAATTGAAAGCAGATGTGCAGGCCAGAGAACCAAACTGATAAGGAGAATAAAGAGCCTGTCATTTGTGAGGATCCTGTAAGAAGAGCCAGGCTACCTAGATGAATGTTGAAGAGGAGGTAAGACAGCTGCCTGACCACTCCAAAGAACCAAACCTCAAAGATGAGAAAAAGTATTTTAATTTAAATTAGTATGTTTTTTGGTCCCAAATAGAATGTGTATAAATGGGACAGAAACATTTTTGTGTTGGAGAATAAAATAATATTTTAAATAATGAGAACACTAGTGCTCCGGAGAAGCATTCTGACAGAAGTAGTGGGAGGAAAAAAGCCACAACCAAAAACCCCAACCAAACCCAAACCGTTCTTGTGCTGGAGTTCCATGCATTCCTGGCAGGGGTGTGGCACATCGTTATGATCACAACAGGCCAGTTGGCATAATGCAGAACATCTCTTACATTTTGATATTTCATCCTAAGTTTCTGATGTACTTTAGTTCAAATAATGATGGAATAACTGCCCCCAAAGCTCCAAATCAAAGGAAAATACTTATTTTAAATTTTTTTTCTTTCTTTCTTTCCTTTCTTTTTTTGAAAATGTAGTAGCACTGCATGAAGAGAAATACTAATCAGTCTTTTCAAAGGTTTGACAACTACTTTTTCAGGATGCCTATCTAATGGCCATGAGATTTATGCATCATAGAAATTTCCCTATGAAACCACAGAGTTTTATAAAGAACACGATGAAGAGGACTAATTTTAAAAAGGTTTTGCTCTTCTCAAGGCAAAGTCCTGCCACAGCAGTTAATGGATCTGTGCAATCTGACAAATGAGCACAAATCCAAAGAGGATCCTGCTCCCCTTTATCCTCAGTGTAAAACCTGCAAACTGCAGACAGGAGACAATCTAACTGAAAATGGGTATATAACTCGTAAATAAACAAAAATAATAGTTATGTTTCAGCCAGGAACAAAATGCTCTTAAATGTTCTGTCTGCTTAAAAGCAGCCAGTACTTAAAAACCTGCAAGGAGAGATCACACAGGCAGATGCTGCCCATTTGTGCTCACTTTTTTGAGTGCTATACAAATGTATCAATCCAAAATACATTTAATAGTTCTCAGTTAAGTCCATTAAAAAGTTCACTTTTTTATTAATGTATATGGAAATACATGCAGACACCTAGAGTAAGTCTAGCTGCCCACCAATAGACAGGACATGTAGTAGGTGTAATTCATAGTCTTTCAGTGAGCCTAAAAACTTCCTTGCTGAATAATACATAACATAGGGTCTTTGTGATACATCTCAAGAACGCCAACAAAATACTTACTGGCATTAATTTCTTCTTCATCATACACATCTACTTCCAGCAACCGAATCAGCATGCGGAAGAGAATCCTCAGGAACTGCAAGTACGAGCCAGTCTTTCCAACCTGAGCCAGAGATGGAGAAAAGTCTAAATGCCAACCCAAGCTTTTCCAGTGGAAGGGTAAATTTCAGATAAATGCCTTTGGGTTTACCCCAAGGCTCTGTGTTCAGCTCTTCCTGAAAACACTGCAGGACATAATATTGCCCACTATGCTGAAAACACTTTTACTGAATTGGTCTCTGAGCACAACCTGGCCACAGCCTGTGTCACTTTTGTATGCAGGGAAATCAGCAGTGATAACTGCTTCTCTCCTGATGTGTTCATGGCAATGGTATGCCCAGTGCCATCCAAATGTATTTCATTTAGGCTAAAACATGACACAAAGCAGCACCCTTCCTCTCCTTAGCACTTCCAGCATGGACTTCGCCCTAAAATATGACTTCAGATTTTTGACCTCAAAACACATCACTGCAAACTTGGTCCTCTCAGACTGCTAGAAAGGCAAGAGGAAGGAACAGTGCTCTTACTTGTGGTGGTCCTGTCAAAAGCAGCCTCCTGGGGTGAAAAGTCCTGGTGCCAGATGCCTCAGCCTGATTGCTGAAGTCTGCGTGGTGCTGTCGGGCTGTCGTCCATTGCCTGTAGTACAGAGACTGCTCTTCACTGCTCATGTCCTTGTGAAGCAGAGGCCTCAGAGAGCTCAGCCAAGACACATCAGCATGAGGCAGGAGGGAAGAGGAGGAAGGCAAATTCCCATTCTTCTGTGAGCTCAGGAGGCAGTATGCAGCTTTGGACAGGACGACGATGCGTGGCAGTGCCACACGGAGGGCTTTGCTGTCTTTGGCTGACTGGGCAGGCCACTGAAAGGTCTGGGAGACTGAAGACAGTGAGGAGAGTTTGGGAGTGGTGCTGCTCGCCATCTGGTTACCCAGTGAGTCACACTCTTGTTTCAGGGTCTCTCTGGCTGTAAAACTGGAGTAAGTTCCCTCATCTACTGAGCTGTGTGCCACAGCCTGGAAGTTAAGGGATGGTGCCTGCTTCTGAGATTTGTCTGCGGCACTAGAGGAGCTCACGCCATTGTCAGCCAGGGAACCTGGGAAAACAAAAGGCAGGCAATGAAAAATTACTGACTGATGTGAGAAAATCATGAATTCACTTGATCTGTTCACTTGATCCTAACATTCAAATACTTCTGTTCAATGAGTGCTGCTGTGGCTTAGGTCAGCGTTTCACTATGTAAAAAAAAATTTACATCTGTCTGTCCCTTTGGCTGGAGAGGTAAATGCCCTGCTGCAAGAGGGTTCAGACTCCAAGTGTTCAATCCTAATCTCTGTGTGCTAGGTACCATTTCCCATCTAGGACTTGGAATTTGATGGTATGACTTTCTGAAAGCCAAGTTTAACAAACCACTGTATACACAGATCAATTGCATCTTCCCTTCTATGAACAACAGAGTATTTATTTCACTGCAACTTGGACATGAACTGGGCTATGCCCCCTCCTCCATACCAGTCTGGTTTAGGTAGTGTATGGGAAGATCTGGTGCATAGCAAAGACCCAGTTCAGCTGTCTTAATACCTGAAACTCATAGGAAACAAAGGGAAGGACCCAGAAGTGTCTGCAGAATGTGAAGAAGGAAAGGTTTGGTGCGAGGTGAGGCTTCACTGATGCCTGAAGAGGTAAGGCAAGACCCAACCTTTCTGTTGGTCTTGTCAATCAGGCAAATATCTGTTCTCACCCATAGGTACTCCTGGAGTAACAGAGATTCTATTCCTAGAATTTTATACTAGCCCTTTTTGCTCTAATCTTTAAGATCTTCTCAGGATCCACTGAACAAAACTAGCAACAAATGTGAAATGTGAATTTAAAAATAAAAATCACAAGGGACCCTTAGCTATGGCATACCATCCCTCCCACAGAAAAACCATCTCCTTTTAGCAGTAGACAGGAAAATTGCTCACTGTGCAAAGAATCTGCAACTAACATTTTGTTGTCTAGCCTGCAGCTGGATACAGCTAAGCAACCCACATTTGAGAAAACATCTCCCTGTTTGCATCCAAATTCCAATGACGCAGGAATAAAGACTTGTTTTTCAGACCAGCAGCAGAATAACTGACCTGAGGTTCCAGTGACAGCACTGCTGTTGCTCTGGGGCCGGTCCAAGTCTATGAGCAGCTCATCAGAGTCATTCTCGCTACCATTTGCCTTCTCCTGCTCCTTCTCACTGAGGTCAACAGCTACAATAGGCCCTTGAATTGCCTCCTTGGAGACGTAGCAGCATGCCAGGCCTACTTCTTGCTCTAACGCAGTACGAGTTAAGTAGCTGGAGTCAATTAATCGAAGGTCACAGTATTTCAATGACCTAGAAAACCCAACATAAAAAAAAAGAAGTCTTGTTTTCTCTGACTTTGAAGAATACTCAGTATCTTTAATTGCTTACTAAATATTCATTAACAATTTTATTAGCCTGTAGATACAAAATTATTTTTAAATATTCAGCACATAAGTTATGCTCCTTGGTACTTTGCACAGGCACTTACTGACCCACACAGTACAGTAGCATGACTTTCCACAAACTGCACTTTGCAAAACTTTAAACACTTCCCAACTAATGTCTTCAAAAATACACTTCTTTTGTGAAAAGATGGCCAAGGTATGTGTGAGTTTGTGGTATCAAACCCCATTTATCTAAACATGCTAGAGTGCAATCATATTGAAAGAGTAGTAACAGCACCTGGGGAAAGTTTCTCCCAGAGGGTCTTTGCCTGTTAGAATAACAATGCAAGGTAGACCTTCCAGATCCTGATAGGTGCGAGGAATCCAGTCATCCTGCTCATTGCCCCTCCAAGCCTGTGAACAGAGAATATTCCAGTCACACCTAAATGACATCTTCTAAATCTTCACCTGTTTTCTTTTTTCATCAGTTCCTGCTTTTGCTTTGTATATAGAGTTTTCTTACTCAACAGCCAAAAGGAAGGAGACCTTGGGTAAAGGCATGCATTTGTTTTCTGGTAGCCAACTGTTAGCCAAGCATTAAATGCAAAGAAAAAGGATGTATAGCATATGTTACTCTGTGCTGGAAACATACACCTCATGTGGTATTAGTGTGGTCTGTCAGAGAAAAAAAGCAGTCGATGCCTTCAATTCAACACAGATAAAAGATTTAATGGAAAGCTAAAGTAAGACTTTCAAGTGGAGTATGAAAATGTGTCAATGAACCTTGTTTAATTATTTTAGATAATGAAAGATTACATGAAAGAAACACATTTTACCTTTCACTAGAGGTAATCCCACCTGAAATCCCACTCCTTACCTACAGTCTATCAAGGCCCGAGACCCCAAAACTGCACCATTTTCCCTTAGCACTGGAAAGGTTGGTAGTACCAGTCCCATGTCCTTACGCCCTTCAGTTCCCCTGGTTCAGCAGAGCTTACTGAAAAAGTTATTTCTCCGATTACCTAGCAATACCTAATGGATTGGTAAAGCAGCCTTGGCAGCAGAGAGAGAATTTCTGGCTCAATATGGTTAGTCCGGTTGTGTGTTCCCCTGCCTCTCCAATGACAGAAGTTTCTGTGGAAGTGCATGACTAGAAAGTGAAATAGGAGAAGACAATTTTTCTTTTCTTTTGATTTTCCTTGATTTTCTCTTTGCTAGCATAAGGATCTAAAAAGAATGAGTGCCTGCAGCTTTGAGCTGTAAACTTGCATCCAGAAGATGTATTTCTTGACCATCTTACTCAGGAAGGTTAGAGAGGTGCAGCCCTCAGGGCTCTTCACTTCTGAATGCCTCCCAAACAGTTTGACTCTTGTTACACTTGAAGGATATGCCATGACAGCATCCCTGGTCAGCGACATAGTTATTTAAATTGTCTTCCATCTCTTGTTTCATTCTGTACCTCTGGCTCCCTGGCTCCCTGATGGAGAGGAACAACCTGCCTGGCTGGTCTGACTGACCAACAGGCTTGTCTGACAGAGAGGGGAACAGTCCAGCCACCAGCCCTGCAGAGACAACTGCCCACCCTCCCTGCCCTGCTGTGGCACTGCACACCCTGCTAATGCCCTCTGAGAGAGAGGCTAAGTCAAACTTTTCAGCTGGATTCACTAACAGTTTTAAGTTTCCCTCCCTGCCTCTGAAAACAGTCATGATGAGGTCTCATCCTTCCTGCAATCAAGAGCCTTTATTGGTGGGACCACATTTTAAGCCTCAGCCTCACCAGAAAGCACTCAGTAACTTCATAGTGCTCTCTCCCTACACACATATCAAAAAAAGGGCTGGGGTGCCCATAGTGAAAACAGCCATCAGCAGCTCTCCACTGCTCTAGTCCTTCAGCTTCAGTACTCCACCCAATGCCAGACCAAATGCCAAGCAGCACGGAGACGAAATCAAAATTGTCTGCAATAAACTAGACTTAATGGTAGCATGGCTGATGAATTTTATTACGGGCATCAGTTCTCCAAACATATTCTCACACCATGGCAGAAATCTTGTGTTATCCCAGGCACCAGACTAGCAGGCATGGTAGCACAGCACAAGCCTCACAGGTGACCTTTATTATTCTGAACTACTACTTGGATACCCCACCTAAAAAGACACTACAGGCTTGTATTTGGGCAACTGAATTCCTCTCCTCACTCCCTTCATATGCATGGTTCAGATCGGAGGGCTTTTCTTCTAGTAACCTGAAAGAAAAACAAATCCAGAATCCTACAGCTTTTAGTCCAAAAACACATCTTATGCTTTGGAAGGAGCAGTAAGAAGAATTATTTAGAAGGTTTTTCACTCTCTGCCTGATAAAATTCCTCTATTCCAGACCAATGCCTACATGGATATCCACCTGCAACAGCTCCACAGTCAATCCTGATCTGCTCTAAGGCCTCACAGGCTGCTTCAGCACTGTGTAAGGGCTGCAACCTGTAATGGCAAATTGCTATTAAGAAGCCCTTTACAGGACTCAATCCAGAATGATTTAAGGTTGGAATTAATGCCTGTCCAAAAAATACCATCAGCACAGAGCTGCTATCTCACATGCCGTTTTTAAATCTATGACTACTTTCCTCTCTTCCCTCTCCTGCTGCAGATAAAGTTTGAGAAGCAAGAGTCATAGCTTCTTTAAAGGACATTTCATCTGCTTTTGGCTGCAGGCAAGCTCTTCCAGAAAAGCTCACAAAATTCATTCCTCTTCTCTGTGGTTTTGAATACACTATATAACTCCTAGTAGAAGCAAAAAATTGATCTCTCTGTGAGACTTAGAGCAAGAATCAGGACAGATAACCAGTACTTTCAGGCTGATACCTAAGGCAGGCAACCCATCGGCCCTTTGTTTAATGAAGGGAGGTTAATTCAGGAAATGGGTTTAGCTACTAGAACCATGCTCTTGTAAATCCATGCAAAAGTTTAGGCTGGTGCATATATGCTAGGTATATATGCATATCGCCTCTTCAGGCTTTCAACATGCAGGGATTTGAGGAAAGAAATCTATGACAAACAGCATACTTTACCAGTTATCAGAAGGGCAGAAGATGGATGGACAGAGCAGACAACAGATACACTAGACAGACAGATAAGTTGGTGGAAATAATTAGTTTGCCTACAGAGATCTGGGCTCTGCTTTTAGAGATGAACCCTATCTGATGCATGCTGTTACTCAGCTTTAAGAAGTGAGATAACAGCTGTTGTTTGACTTCATGGACCAGTAACAATTCAGGTTTGTTCCAAATCTCTCTATCATTTATGCTTAAAGCACAGAAACGCATTCACAGAGACAGCTACAGAACACATGCCCTTTCCCTATAGAATAATTAACCCATAAACACAAGGGAATAAACACAAAACAACAGTCAGATGACTACAGTGAGCACACCAACAAACATTCAGTTTCTGCTAACCTTCAGCCGTGTCACAAAGTGTTTCGCAACAGTGAGCTCCGAGGCAGGATTCCCAAGGAGGATCTCAAAACGATACTGCAGCCCCAACTTGTCCCTCACTTCCTGTAACCTCTCCTTGGCCAGCATGGCCAGCTGCACCGACGGCACCCGAATGACGAGCATGTGGCCACAGCCATTCTTATCCTTTCCCGGAGAAGTGATAAGGTCATCCATTATGCTGAGCGTTTCAGGTGTGCTGTGATCCCTTAGAGAGGCCATGGTGGTGAGGGCCATCAGAGCTTGAGAATACTGCTGAATGAGAAGGTAGCAGCGGATCACCATGCTGTGCAGCCGGGGGTACCTTGGGGGAGACACAGTTCTGCATTAGTACATGCAAAATCACAGTAATGTCTGAAAATGAGCCAAAACACACAACTGCAATAGTAAAGAAGTGCCTATTTTTTCCACTAGTGCTCAAAGAATGAAGCCTCCAATTTTCTTAGACAAAAATTTTGAACAAAAAATCTGTGGTTTAAGTACATGAACATAGCATGGCCCTCTATCTTTTGCATTTGGCCTAAGTTCTGTGCTCAAGCAACAGGAATTATAAACTTCTCATCTGGTCCAAAATTTCAGCTAAAGATCTTTGACTTGATAAAGATAAGGAGCACCTCAGATCTGATTTATTGCAAGAGCACAGGCTAATAATTGCATTGCTTTCCACACGCTTTTACTTCTACCAACTTGGAGGACCATTGTGGCTTCAAGGGGTTTGTGGGAGAAGTCCTTCATAGTTTCACATCTCTCAACTTCTCACCAGAAAGTTGGACTTCCAATAGGAATAGCTGGCTCTGAGCCAAATCTGAACTTCTATTTTGTCTTTTAACTTATGTAGCCAACAGCTTTTCTTTCATTACAGCTATATGCAGTGACAACAGACATCAAGTAAAATATGAAGAGAAAAAAATAAAAACCCAGCCAAGCAAAAAAAAACCCACTCAATTTCTAGACATTTCCCACGAGTTGACTTGCCACCATAATACAGAAAAACACTACACTTTTATGCCTTGAGTGCTGGTCTTGCACCACCTAAGTCCAAATAACTAAAATAAGTAAAAGTTCCAAATTTCTCTAGTATCTTTCCTGAGTAATCTAACAGACAATATGGTATCCATTCAAAGAAAGTTTTAGGTCAGTGTTTAACCAGTAGTACAGTAGTTTGTTCTGGATACCATAAGCCACTCATTAAATCATTAAGTTTTTAAAACACTTTTTACTCTTCCTGCCGTAAAAGTACCTGCTGCACTTCTGCTACTAAAACAAATGAAGATTTTCTTATAGTACAAAAATGTCTGCAATGTTTTCAGCTTATAAGCTTGAATGGCTCACCCAGCCAGAATAGCCCAGCTTCTTGAAAACAAAGGCCAAACTGATAAACTGTGACACAAAAACATACCCTGGCTCCAAGGTAGAGAGTCACCTGGCTCCAAGGTAGAGGTTCACCTGCCATCAATTTCTAGTCTTATCCTAATCTCATATGATTATTTGCACATAGAGAAATCCTCCTTCATCCTTTTTACCATCCATATTTAAACAGAAAGAGAATGATAGTGACCACTATCTGTTCCACTGGATTTGACCAGAAAGAGCAGAAGAAGCCTAAGGAACTGACCTAATTATTATTACGTGTTTGTAGATAATAACAAATATGAAGTTTTAATGATGTACATAATTATTACTGTTGTTAATTTAACACATTTGATATTGAATTTTACTTAATAAATACAGATACATTTACAACTATTATATTGGCCTAATTAAAACAGAAAACACAGTACTGAAGACAGAACAATCCTGTTCTAGTAAATATGAAAATATGAGAACTATTACTTGAAATGCTATAATGGATCTGTCCTGCTGATATATAGAGCAGATTAACTCCACATTGCTGGAAATGACAGTACTCCCTCGTTCCTGTAATGGGCACATTTAATTGTATCTCCGATAAGTGCCATGAAAGTAGCTTCTTCAGACAGCTGCGGGGTACTAACAGGCTCTGAGCTGCTGGAACCAAAACCATGGCCAACTAATGAAATAACAGAAATTACATTTTTGAAAGAATGTCCCTCACCACCAAGAGAGACACCAGAAGTGGTGAGATATGAAACCTCTGATACCTTCTGAGCTTAGTGAGGGCTGAGCCAAAAGAACAGAGCAGTGCAGTTGAGCCCAGACTGCTGCTGAATGGGCCTGATCTCTTCTAAAAACAAATGAAGGATATCCACTCCCTTCTTCAACTGCACTAAATTTGTTACAAAAATAAAAATTGCACATACTTCATGTATTTCAAGATCAATATCAAAGGTCATCATGTCTTCATCCCCTCTAATAGGTTTCATAAAGATATATCATTAAGATCCCAACTGGGCAGAATCACAAGCTTCCATGTTATTATTTACCTTTCTAAAAGTGTGTTGACCATTTTTTCAAAGGTTTCATCACATCTCAAAAGGGGACTTGTGACTCCCCATTGGAGGGATTTGCTGTATTCATTCAAACCAAAGTATAGCTTGTCTTCACTTGCTGCATCATCCTGTTTCATACACAAACAGCAAAAATATAAGGAAAACTGGAACAAGTTTTTATTTCTTGTGTCATTTTAAAAAATAAGTGGAAAGCTTTTTCCAAATCAAAGAATCCTTTCTTTTTATCCATTCTCCCTAAGCAATGCTATTTATTTGTTTCAAAGAATACAATAAAATGTAAATTTTTATTTAACTTATTACTTGCCTACAACTACGACAGACAGGTATAGGTCCTTGCAAATTTTTCAGTATATCTCCTACTTGTGACTGCAGGGGGTTTCTAGAATCCTGCGGATTATTTTCTGACTCCCTATCTCTGGCTTTATGTCTACTGACAATTGTCATCTCATTTCTATTTAACATAGAACCTGAAAAGGATTACTAATTTCCAAAGGTGTTCTTGATTGTCAGAGTCTACTCACCTCTAATGGAAACCAGAAATTAATAATTTTTTGTTGGAATGTAAATCTGCAGACAGCTATCCGAAAGGCAGAATATTTGTATTTCAAATTTCATGAGCCTTCGCTGGAAGCACAGTGTGTTCTCCAGTGCATTTACATCAGCAGCAATTTCTAGGAATGTAATTAATCACCTACAGTCTCCCCTTCTTTTGTGGGTGATTTTTTTAATCAGAAGACTGAAAGTTTTTAATTTTTTTACTTTGGGAAACAAAAAATTGTCTAGGCCATTTCACAGAAGGTCACCATATGATTTATATTAACAATCAACCAAAAAGCAAACTTAGAATATTTGCTCATTCCCTCATTTTACATTAACTATTTTTTACAGCTTTCACTTTAAAACACTTTGCAGAAACTAATGGTCCACTCAACACAGTAAAGTCAAATCTGACATAAATATACCAAACAAGTAATAGGAGAAAATGCTGGTTTTAAGTAGGTTTATCTAAAGCATCCTCAGAATCAGCTGGCTAAAATGATGAGAAAACTTATTAGCGCAGAATATCCAACAGGATTTTTCCTCTGCACAATGACAGCACCTACTACACCAAAACTTGTTAACCTAGCACACAACTTTTATTAGGACCAGGAAAGTAATGAACGGACTTGACAGGCTATGTGATACACAGCTTACAGTCAGCCTGCTTGAAAAGGGAAAGTGCCTGCTCTGGAGCTTTATGGCATGTCCATATAACTTTGTCTGACCAGAGCACAGATAGTAGCTTCTCATCTTACATGACTGGACAAAGAAAAATGTGTAATTCCTGGTCCTCAGTATCAATGCTACCTCTACCATCAGTATCCCAGGGCTGTCCATTTGAAATCTGAGAGAACAAACTCAAGCAGAGAAAGAGATCCCTCCTAACACAGACATTTTCTAGATTCTGTGAAGTGTGAACTCCACATTAAAATTCAGTTAAAATTTACAGTTAAACACTTACCACAGTTAAATTTAGTGAAAATTAACAGTTAAAGTTAAAATTAACGGTTAAACACTTACCACAGTGTCAGATTGTATCCAATGTACCTCATTGCAAGAGCTGATCCTGGACTGCTGCGTTTGCAAGGCATAAGGAAAAGAGCTGACCTGAAGAACAAGGAGGTTGAATGCTTCAAGCACCTCCCTGCAATTAATAACTCTATCAGCCAGACCATGATTAGGCTCACCATGTGACAGGGAACTTGAAATGGCACTGCAGAAATAAGAATGCAAAGAATTGACTTACTGACATCCTGAAATTCAATGGATTCCTCTCTTCCGGGAGAAAAATCTCTAAGTGACCACGACACAGAATCATAGCTCAAAAAAAAATCTCTTTGGAAAGGCAAAAGACTTCAAAAAACGTTTGACTGTTCTCTGTGGGTAAACTCAGGAAAACAAGGAAAAACAACAAACACCTAAATAAAGGACCAAAATCTTTTGACAGTGAAAAGGTGGATTAGTGTGACAATTTAAAAAAGCATCACACAAGGAAATCAAAAATAAGCCAAAGATTATTAAATCCCTCTCATTAAGAAACACTGTTCCATGACCTGTGGGGATATGATATAGTAGCAATTTTACAAGTGGCTTTTCCAGTCTGAAATAACACATTACTAAAAGGCTACGGAGCCTGAAAGTCTACTGTGCTGTGAGCTCCTGGAATTGCCTTTACTTCCACGACACATTCAGGAATTCCAAATTCAAAGTATAGCAAAGACAATGACAAAAATGTACTGAGGAAGACCAGGTAGAAACAATGTTGCTTTTGTCTACTTTCAGCTGTCCTTCAAGGAAAGTATTTTGCTTATTATAGAACCACAGAATGGTTTGCGTTGGAAGGAACCTTAAAGACCATCTAGTTCCAAACCCTCTGCCATGGGCAGGGACACCTTTCACTATCTCTGATATTGAAATGAATCCCACCTTAACCTTACACACCATGTTTAAACCACATCAAGATTATTCCTCTTACTTTTCTCATGGAACAAGAGCAGAATAATCAGCTTTACTTATTTCTTTCTTCTTTCAAGGTGAAGTTGTGATTCGGTGTGAAGAAATGTTTTTGCACGTGTGTACATGCTGTGTTTAGACCTAAAGCTGTCCAATTCAATACAGCTGTTTTTTACACTCTTCTTACAGAAGCTACGCCATCTTTAATATGATACAGACTTAAATATCTGTTACCTTTCTCATATCACATAAAAAACTACCATCAGGGATAACCATGAATAAAAGCATGACTAGCTTGAGAACACTGGAGACATTTGGGTTTGAGCACAGAAAAAGGAGTGGAATAGGAAACAAAGACAAGAAGAACAAAGAAAATTGCAAAATTGAGCATTTTCCCCTTGATTTCAGCACCACAGCATTTAACCCTAAAACCAGTTCTGTTAGGCATCCAATAACCCGAAACTAGTCTCATCTACCTTCAGCTGACTCAGAATTAGTTAATAAATATCATGGGCAACCAAAAGAGATTATTTCTTACTATATGGCACAAAATGCCTTAAAAATGCCCAGAGAAAGCAGTAGGTATCTGAGATGGTAAGTCTTTTGAGAAACCTAACAGGAAGATGCTGCGAGAGGATGGTTTTCCTTGAAGCAGCTACCTTGTTAAATCCACGTGGGCATTGTCATGAACCAGCACAAAGAGCGTGTAGGGATTCTGCTTCACTCGCCTCATGAAAACTTCAAATTTAGTTTGAATCTCATTGTCCAGCCGAACCACATATTTCTCAGCTCTCTGATATGCCGTTCCATTGTCTTCTAGGCCCAAGTCCACAAGCACACCTGTCAAAAAGAAGAATACAACCAAAATCTTTTCCTTTGAGTGCATCCAAAAATGAAAGGTCCGTGGGAAGTTGCCACTTGTCCGCCAACATCCGCCAAATCACTGATATGCCCCAGTAAGAAGACGATTATCCAAATGCAATTTCTCTCACAATGGAGGCCAAAATGTGCTCCTTGGCTTCTGGATTTCATCCCAAAAGTGCCTGAAGACCTTTCAAAAACTTCTCACATTATCAAAAAATGGGAGAAAAAAAATCAGGCCTCCACAAAGATTTTCAAAGCAGCACTCAGCTGGCTAAGCTCCATGATCCTAGGCCAAACTTGCCCACATTAAGCTAATATATTAATATTTAGTCAGAAAAAGTTATCGTGACCTTTCCTTTGCAAAAATAATTAATTTATATAAAATTGATTCTCACTAGTATCATATTTTTCATGCTCTGCTTCAACATCAGTGTCAATACAAGTAGTCTTTGTAAAGATATATTGCTGTCATATTCATAAAGTAGGCATGGTGCAATGTTTAATTCAAACGACTTTGAACATAATTTGAAATAAAGAAGTAGAAATAAACTACTCTGAAATGTGGGTCAATTATGTATTTTCCATGGTCTTAATGACTTTGTAAAATTATTTTCAAAAAAAGTAAAATAAAATGCAAACCATGAAGGCAAAAAGACATGTTGGAGCAACTTACTCTTCCCCTTGTACCAGTAATGATGTAATCACATCACATACTCTGGTTTATCAGACTCTTATGCCTCCCTCCCTTTTACCTGATTGTCGAATCCGTTGAAGGGTCTGCTGCACCAGGACTTCCGAGCGGGGCACTATAACGATGAAGTCCACCTTGCTGAAGTGGCCCAGGTCCAGGCTCTGATTGCCACTGTCTGCTATAGCACAAACCTGGGACAAGAGCTTTCTGGCAACTGTGAGCTGTGGCTGGTAAATTTGGAAGGTATCAACATCCAAATCTAGAGTGTGTTTGTTTGAAAAAGAAAACAAAACACAACAAGAAACATGTTTACTTTCCCACCCCCCCAGCAAAACATGACCCTCCAAACAGCCTACCCTCTAATACTGGGAAAAAAAAAAAAAAAAAAAAATCACTCACCAGAATAAATCTCAACAGTCTGGAGAGTTGGGTCCAGATCAAAAATGCCAACTTTCTTTCTTTGATCAAAATGTGGTAATATATCAGATGATCTCAAGTACAGCACTGCCCATTTTTTAAAATGCCCTAAGTGTTTTAGGATTTTTAACAGTGCAACCCAAGGAAACTTCAATGTCAACACAGTGAAATGTACTCTGTTCAATGAACCAACACATACATAATATGCATCCACATACATATATAGAGATATATATATAAAGATGTGCAGGTGTACATATATAAAAAGCAGAGAAAGAAAGAGGTACGGAGCTCTAATATTCTCCTGAAACTCAGATTTATTTGGACTTAATAAACATCAACATAACACTAAATGCAGAGAACTGAGGGACTGACCAAGGCACTCATGTTTCCTCAAAATGAAAAGCGTGTTCCATTTCAGTATTTCCATTAGGTAAATTCTATGTCCAACAATCCATGTTTCATTAACCACTGAGTATTTTCAACTTGCAGTTTACCAAATTAAATCCTATAATGGTATTACAGTTTTTGTTTACGTCATTTTTTCTGCTGTGTTAGCTTTACACAGGGACATGTGTTTGTGTGTGTCTATGCACATGTGCTTATCTCCTGCTCAAATCTGCCTCAGTGTCCACTTCAGTAGATCTACTATGGAAGAAAAGCCTCTCTCACTGCCTAGGAGACTTACTTCTCCTTTGTTTTTTTTATTCAGGCAGTTTCTCAATAGCTTCAACCACTGTACAGCCATATTTTAAAGACAAAACTAACTCAGAATAATTGCTTGAGAAAATACGAATGTTTAAAAAAAAGTAAGAAGAAAAAACCCACCAGAATCTAAAGACCACTCTCCCTTCAGATTAATCCTGTGAGGAAGCTCAAGACTTGTACTTCTGAGGGTGCCAGAACAAAGTGCCTTCTAGCTGGATCTCCCGATCCATGTGGAGATGATAAAACATTTTGCATTCAGATTTAACACCAAACTGATGATTTTAAGTTAACTCATATGAACCAAGAGCATACCTTTCTTTCACAGAAAAAAAGCTTTACAGGAGGTTGAATTTGCTTTGACACTAGACCTAAAAGAATCTCAGTGTTCACAACAGCTCAGTGTATCTTTTGCCGTTACTGTGATATGAAAAGGAAAGTATGTTTAGAACTCTGAACAGCTAAATAATTCTGAAAATTAGCAATTTTAGACAGGAAATCCTAGCTTATCTTTTGCACCTAAGCATCTCATCACATTGTGCTGCATAAGACACATCTCAGATCAACAAATTATGGATTACACATGCCTAGCCCTTTCAGTCCAAGATCTTAAAACACATTCCCTAACAGTTTAAGCCTCAGAGCACAGGTCTCTAATGCATATTTACCAGTGAGGATTATCAAAAGTTAAGAAGCAGAAGGACACATGAGAAGATAAGAAGGAGAATACAATTCCCCTCTGCTTTAAACTCAAGGTTACGTTGCTTTTCTAGGTGCAAAAAGGTGAGATGAGTCTACATTGTCAATGTTACAAAGAAACATCTTCTCTACTCTGCCTGATGCCTAACAGAAGATCACACATTTTAGCTTAGAAAACAAAAACATCAGGGGAAAAAACATTGCTGAAGGTTATTACAGAGATTTACTCTCTGAGAAACTGCTGTATTGCTACATTTAGCTAGCAGTATTAGTATTTTAAGGTTGGCACACGAACTGCAAATGTGCCCTCAGATTCTTCTGAGGTGTATGCATTTTGACATTTAACAAGTTACTCACTTATATCTTGCACGTATAAAAAAATTACCTGGTTCTTGTGTAGAAACCATGGCAATTGCCTCCTGAGATGACACACATTCACTAACATCTCCGTTAAAAGGAATAATTACACTTTCCCCTCGCTGCTGTAGCATCTTCTCCAGCAGCTTGTCCAAATCATCACCTAGATCAGAATTAGCAACACCAAATTATCTGAAAACCATTCCAGACAAACGACATGGAATATTACATACACACATGTTCTCACATAGCCCTGTCAAATCTGCACTGAGGCAAGGGACTGGAGATAAAGGGAGGAGAGGGACGAAGAATACTTTTCTCTTTTATCTACTGATTTGCCAATGGGATTAGTTAAAAAAAAAAAAAAAAGGAAGGAACCACAGTTGTATAATTTCAGCTCTGTGGCCTTACAGCTACCAGTGTCATCTGATGATTACAAAGAAACACACACTATAAAACAACCTCTAAAACTTTGCTGGAAGTACAAACTAAAAAACACTTGTGTACTTATGCATGCCCTGCCATTACATTCAACAGCAGAGACAGTGTTAGAACTACTTCGCCAGAGAGTTATGAACTGCCACCACACAGGTGAAGGCGACAAGCACCCCTTAACACACAGGGAATGGAGAAAAGGAAAGAATACCTCTCAATGGAGACGGCAGAGCTGTATCCCTGTGCATTTTAACTGCTGAACAGGAGACACACCATCCCTAAAGAAATTACTGTCTTGGCTAGAACTTCTGTTTCTTAGAATCACTCACCTAAAGACGTATTTTTGAAATGTGATGCCAGGAAACTAACTTTCCCTGTGATGAGCTCATAACTGATCTCTTTTAAAAATTCGCTGGTGGTAAGCATGCTCTCTGCAAGTGCCCGAGATTGATACTGACCTGGAGAAGAGGGGGGAAAAAAGTGAGAGCAAACCTTAATATAGTTTACTGTCAACACAACATTTTCATCCCAGAAGCGTGAGGCATTCTGATCATCATTCATGGATCTCCACTGCCTTTACCCAGTAGACTGGGAGAGCAGTCTCAAGTCTACTTCACTACTGACTGGAGAATTAGTTGATATAACCAATTTTAGCAGGTTCTTTGCTATTGCACATCATTTTGCATACTTGCATGACAAATGATATTCAAAGTAAGTATTTGTACCTTAGATGAAATGGAGGATTCTGGGTAAACATGAAAAAGTAATTATCTCTAGTGTGGGGGGAAAAGGTAAAAAAGCTAAAAATCTGGCATTATTGATTTATCTGCCTGCAAAGGAAAGATGACTACTCAAAGTTCACTTCCATCCAGACACATTCATTCACACACAAACATCACGACCAGTCACCAATGAGGAATAGAAAGGATAAAAATAAGGATAAGAAGGATCAAAAGCATGTTCTTTTTAAAGCAGTCTGCAGAAGACTCTGCCATGTAAATATCACAGTTGTTACATGAAACAAAGACAAACCAACTATTTTGCCACTGGATCACTTCAAGATATATTTTAAGGTAATCACACAATAATAAAGCCTCAGGCCCCTCAAGAAGTAGTAATGACTAGAATAGAGATATTTTTCTAGGTCCTCACAGACCTCAGTACTCCAAGTCTTGCTGAAGAAACAGTAAACTGACATTACAGTGCAATAATACAACTGAGAATAAAAAGAACAAAAGAGATTTAAAAACTGGATCAATAACTTGAGAAAATTAATTTGGCATTGCCATTTGAAGCAATCTACAAATATACTCACCTAGAACCACTACACAGAATTCATTTCCTCTAATCTTTGATGCACAAATGGCAACTACATAATCTGGTAGCTTTTGCTGATGTTTCATTTCATTGAGAGACCTCAAGGTCTCCGAGATGCCCTCTGCCAGGGAATTCTGGGTGACAACCACATGCACGAGGTCCCGAGACACACTAGCGATTAACCTGGCAAGCCAAGGGAGTTGACCTGGTGACACAGAGATACACTGTGCACTCATTTGCAAGGATCTCTCTCTCAGAGTGAACTCTTGCATAGCTTTCAACATGATCTGCTCAAATTCTTCCCTCAGAGGTATCTGGTCAGGACCTACAATGAAAACAAACAAACAGACGAACAGTGTCTCATATTAAAATGTTATTGAACCAGGAATAATTATATGTCTGTCTTGATCTGACAAGCTCCTTCACCACATTTTTTTATATTTAAAAAAACCACTTGCTACTCAGTGGGTATCTACCCACATGGCTTATTCTTGGTTTTTCATTTTAGAAGCCTTCCTCTTCCATCATTGCCTTTTTTTTTCCGCCTTGAAACAATGAGGTATTCCACCTCAGTCCTAGCTTTCCTACCTTCAGCAACTGGTGAGACAAACAATGGAGTGGGAAAATATGTGCCTTTTGCCTGAAAGAGAAGGATTAAGCATGCAGCCATATGTTTTTGCAGCGGAAAACCAAAATGCTTGTCCTTGTAGCCTAATCGCAGTCATGCAGCCTAACAAAGCCTGTCAAGTGCTCTTTGCTTTGCTTCTTCTCGTCATGTATACTAATCAACTAAGCATGGATGCAAATAAACATGTTTAACCTCTTCCTTAGCTAAATTAAATTAATTTAGCAAATCTGCAAGCCTCTAACATAAAGAAGAATATGCAACTTTAGATCTACATTCCCCAGACTCTGTAAACTGTACTGTCAACTTGAATTGGAAACCAGAAATACAAGCCATCCTATCTTAGCATCAGTTCCTCCAACTAAACTTCAATTAACATTCCATTCAGCTAGCTTTGTCTGACTGTCAAAGATATTCAGGAACAGTTAAAAACATTAATGAACACAGAGTAAAAAGTAACCATAACTTATATTGCCAAGATCCCAAATCAGTGCCAAAGGAGGCAGCTTCACACTTCAGTAGCTTGCTTTTCTATGACGAAACAGGGGGGGCTTAAATATCAGAGATATGTGAAATGCTGGGGTTGGTTTTATGTTTTCTTTCAGGCCAGGAAACAGAAAGGTTGTGTGAGAAACAGGGCATGGGTAAATAACCCACAGCACAGAACGTGTAAAAACTGCCACCTGTTGCCACTTTGCCTTTTTGAGAAATAACATATGGAAAGTGCCACCTTCCAATTACCATAGGATGGTAAGATAACTATAGACTTGTAAGTGTAAGGCTGTTTTCATTTTTGATGCAAACCGAAAAATTCCGATGAGTCCAATTTCACACAACATGGGCATAGTTCTTTCTTTTAGAGCTCTCTTTTGGAAATGTATTCTCTTTCCTCTTCTAAGAAAGCATCATGCATTCTAGGTCTTTGAAGACTTCAAAATGTTAAAAAAAAGACATTTATCAATAGAGAAGAACGTTCCTCTAGAGAAATAAAGTTTAACTGCAACGTATCAACCCCTGAAAATGGCATTACCCACTAAGAGAAATAAAAGCAAACTTTTGCTGATTGAGGGAGGCTACTTAAGAGATCAGCTCTAAACACAAGGGTCATCATGAATTCAAGAACATTAAAATAATTGTATGAATGGCAAGACAGATTCTCAGTATGAGAATACACAGAATTTCACTCAGACTACTTATAAGAAAGTATGGCAGTCTTTCTCCACAACTATCCAGAAAAATAACGGAACCAGTATCAGATGAGATGTAAGACAAAAAAAGATAAATATTGACTTAGACTGTGAACAGTTTCCCAAAAAAAAAGTTAATGTTAAAAGGGAATATATGGAAGCTCTCTACAGAAATGTGTATGCAAATGATCATCTTGACTTCAAAAACAAAACTGCAAAATAAACAATATTAAATCATAAAATATTAACATCCGAGTTACATTCAGTTGGTGTCCAATCACAAGTGGCGTTCCCCAGGACTCAGTGTTTGGGCCAGTCTGTTTAATATCTATATTGATGATATGGGCAAGGGGATTGAGTGAGATTAGCTCATTTGGTTAGAGCATGGTGCTAATAACACCAAGGTAGTACGTTCAAACTCCATATGGAAAATTCTCTTAAGAGCTGGACTCGATGATCCTCATGGGTCCCTTGCAACTCAGAATATTCTGTGATTCTGTGTGAGCGCACTTTCAGGCAGTTTGCAGGTAGACAGAGGGCAGGAAAGCTCTGCAGAGAGATCTGGATAGGCTGGATCAATGGGCTGAGGACAATCACATGAGGTTCAACAAAACTGGGTGCCAGGTCCTACACTTGGGTCTCAACAAGCCCTGGCAGTGCTACAGGTTTGGGAAGAGTGGCTGGAAAGCTGCCTGGGGGAAAAGGACATGGGGATGTTGGCTGACGGCTGGCTGAACACGAGGTAGTGTGTGCCCAGGTGGCCAAGAAGGTCAATGCCTGGCTTGTGCCAGAAACAGGGTGGCCAGCAGGACTAGGGCAGGATCATTCCCCTGTACTGCTGAGGCCACATCTTGAGTCTTGTGTCCAGTTCCGGGCCCCTCACTATGAGAAGGACATTGAGGTGCTGGAGCATGTCCAGAGAAGGGAAACAGAGCTGGTGAAGGGTCTGGAGCACAAGTCTTATGGGAAATGGGAGCTGGGGTTGTTTAGCTTGGAGAAAAAGCGGCTCAGGAGGACCTCATCGCTCTCTGCAATTACCTGAAAGGAGGGTGTAGCCAGGTGGGGATCAGTCTCTTCTCTTGGGTAACAAGTGACAGGACAAATGGAAATGGCCTCACGTTGTGCTAGGGGAGGTTTATATTGGATAGTAGGATAAAATTCTTCACTGAAAGGGTGGTCAGGCATTGGAATAGGCTGCCCAGGGAAGTGGTAGATTCAGCATCCCTGTAGGCATTCACAAGACACGTGGATGTGGAAGCTGGGGACATGGTTTAATGGTGAACTTGGCAGCGCTGGGTTAATGATCAGACTCACTGATTTTAAAGGTTTTTCCAACCTAAATTATTCAATGCTGCTATGATTCTATTCTATTATTCCATACAGTTTAAGTCAACATATTCAAATGTCATCTATTTCTGGATGAAACTCATTTCTGGGTAGACTAACTTCGCAGTGCATCCCACAGAGACTACTCGTCCAACCATCTAAGACAGGAGAATTGCTGGAATAAGCTCTTGCTTTTAGTGTCTGACTATCCCTTCCCCTCTAGACAAAGCCTTGCTTTTCTCTTGAGTCTAGATGTGCATTTGGATATTAAAACTACAAAACACTTATGGTTGTCACAGCTTACAACATATATAGTCAAAGTGATTCAAATGTACCACAACAAGAGAGAAGGGAGAATGATTTCAGAATTCTGAACAGGTGTAACAAAGGGTCCAGAAATCTCCTTCAACCAGAGCACAGACCACTTTAGCACTGCATAGGCTGAGATTGTGTTTGTAGAAATGGAAGTGCAATAGTAAAACGCTGACGATTACAAATGATGGAATGTAATCCATACTGCAAATACGGGCATTTTGATGTATAAAAACAAAGCTTGAGAATACTTCACCATGAATACTGCCAAAGATAACAAATGTGAGATCTGACTAAGTCCAGGAGACAGACTGAAAAACAACCACTAAAATCAAACACATTTCTTTACCTTTTTTAACTTATTCCTTTATCACAGTCAGTGGAATATATTTATAGCAACTCTATGTCTATCTTTGTCTATGGCTATGCTATTTATAGCAACTCTATGTCTAACAGTTTTAACTATGTATAGTCTTCAAAGAAGGTTTAAAGTATCAGAAATGCATTTATTTTGCTTGCTTTGATTTGTAATATCATTATGAGATGCTCAGCTGATTTCTGAAAACACAACAGCATCATCATAAAATAACGTCAGAATTTTACAAGAAAACTGAAAGGAATTCTCAGCTATATCCTTTTTTTTCCCAAAAAGTAGCACTTTCATAGATAATCTTATCACCTGTAATCACAGTCATCTGCACATATATTTTGTACAAGTAGTGAAATCTGAAAAAATTAGGCAAGACTCTTTCATGCTTTTGTCTGCTTTTTTATCTTTGCCTTTATCTCACTCTTTCGCAATACACTCTGGAAAAAAAAGAAAACCATTTTAATCCTACTTCCTCAAGGAAAAAAAAAAGAGGTTTACATGAATAAATTGTTAATTTATAGGTGTATTTGTCTCTTCTCCTTGTCAAAAGCGTTTGAAGCTGGCTACCCTCTAATCGTCTTTAATCTACTTTGATTTAACAAAATGGGACAAAGGCTACAGTTCAGTGCAGCTGTCACAATTCCAACAGTTTTAAGTTTACATCAATATTCAAACCTGCAACATGTTTTCTTCCCCTCCCCTGCAGAATGTTTTTAACTTTTCTCCTCATTAGGCTCTTTCATCTTACAGTGCTGGCACCAGTCTCCATGTAAGATCAAATAGCAAACTATTCAGCTTTGCACAGCTAAGAACAAAAGCCAAACTAAACACCTGCTAATAAGGGAACTGCTTTATGCTGAAGGCACAGTGCTCGATAGACACAGTTCAACTCCAGAAGCTTTGCATGAAGTCTCCTCTAGTTTGCAGCCAAGTACAGACTTACTGTATCCATTTAAGGTCAGACTTGCTTATGGCATGGGATTCACTGACTCAGAAGTTTCAATGAATAGTTTATTTTTAATTAATTGGAAATGCTGTTATCGGCCGGCTACAAATTTGCAAGCTGCCTCTATCAATCCAGAACTGTGTAAAGCAGCTGGCTTTAACATGAAGACTCTACAAACTTTGCAATAAAGATGAAAAAGTCAAATAACAAGTTTAAGCCCACTAAAAGAAGGTAGCAGAAAAACATTCATCCTGTTAAAAATTAAGAAACGCTCTGTCAGTTCTAACATGGCATCCAATGGACTATTGAGGCAGAAAATGACAAATAAAGCTAACAGGTCACTTAGAGAGTATCACAACACAGAAAATGGTTTCTTTCCTATCTCTTACAGAGCTGCAGCAAAGTGTAAGCACCCATGGGTGAAACCTGCATGGAGCACATATTCTCCTCAAATTGTAAAGTTAACACCAATTGTGCTGCTTTCAGAACACCTGCGTATTTCATACCATTATGTGTTACAGAGGCTGTAATACTGTGCTCTTCACAAAAGTAACTTCATACTCCTCTATGATAAGTATCATCTTTTCAAATACAAAAGTTAGGGTAAGACAGCCATTGAAGTTTCCCAACACTATCCTGCATTATTAACTTCTAAAACCTTGCTGTTACTGCTCTTTTTATTCTAAGGTAGGGAAAATGACCAGACCTGCAGTAAGAGAAAGAAAATGTAGTTTGCTGGTTTGCTCTCAAATTTGCAAGGAGTCCATTTCAAAAACATTACAAGAATGAGATATTCACTGATTCACTTGCCTTAGTCTGAATAACAAACGTGGTTTTCACGTAAACAGTGCTGTCACCAAAACAATGACAACTGTCACACATCTGCTAGCGTTTGTCACAAAACTGAATAAAACCGAGCGAGTGTCCTTAGAAAGGGCTGTGATAACTGATGGTTTGATACCCTAAGCAAATGAGTTATTTGCATTGCAAATCCATTTCACAAAGGTGACCTGGTCAATCCCCATATGGAGAGCAGAAGCAGTATCAGCCTTTAAATTCACTTCACTTCTTCCGTTTCAGGAACAAAGTGGCAAAGTCACACACACTAGATGGAGCCACTTGCCTCTTCCAGCCACAGAAGTAGCCAGAAAACTGGCCCTAAAAGGGACATAAAGAAGGTATGGAGAAAAAAAGACAGTCACAAATAAAACCAAGTGCTTATGACAAATTGCTTACCTAGTTGGACTAGATATTGAATAGTTAGAAGTATCATATTCTCCACACTTAGCAGCTGACTGCTGGACAAACCCAAGAGATCCAAATCCTTGTTTTCCAGCTGTGGAATCTTGTAGCAGTTCACCAACAAGGGACTTACAACAATATCACCAACATTTCCATAGAAATAAGGTAAAGTGCCATAGCCTGTGATAAAAGAAACAAAAAAGCCCCCCAGAAATTCACAAAATTTGCCACTGTATGAAACCTTGCACAATGATACATTTCCAGACTTCTTCTTAATGCTGTCTGGCAAATACATTGCATCAATGACTGTTCTTGTCATTATAATTGCTTAAAAAATAACTGATAGGCTGGGGATCCTCTGCTGTGTTTTACAAGTGATCACATATATTTGCAAGAGCTAACACTAACTGATGCCAGCAAGATAATAATTATTGTTATCCAAATACAGATGAGAATATTGTCTATTTGTGTCTTATCCTGACCTTTAAATACAGATTCTCCATAATATAGTGTACAAAGAAGAAACATCAATGAAAGCAAAAGTATATTGATCTTAACATTATAGAAGAAGCATAAGTCACATTAGCATTGATTCAGCCATTGTGGTAGTGCTGTGATTGATTTCACCTTTTTACCACCTTTCCATTCTGTTTTCTAAAACAGGTAAAATAAACATTGACAACTAAATATGCTGTTCTGTAAGGTAAAGCACATGTGCACAGGCAAACTCCTCTTTTCCTTCAGAATGTTTTTTGTTTCAAAAAAACCATTTCCACAGAGGTTTTGCCAAATCCATCCTTTTGGGTACATCTGGTTCTGTACTATTAATAGGATGCTGTTTCTCAGGACCACTAACATTTAGCCTAACTGAGGACTTAATGGCAGCTCTCCAAGAGCCTAAGGGCTGCATTCAATTTGCACTTAAGCTGATGGCTGTAGGCACCCTCATCTTTAATAAGGAAGTGTTTCTCTGAAAACCATTAGAGCACCATGCTGGAGCTTTATAATCAGCTTCCAGAAAACAATACTAAGCAAAACAAACCAGAAACGTAACCCTGTCCTTGACAGATTTACTCGTGTAGATGGCCCTATTAATTCTTCAGGAATTGCGTGTATTAAAATTATCTGTGCAACTGAGGACTTGGAGAATTTCTCCATTTCTTCGTGAATGGTAAAATATTCCATGGACTGTAAGGCATGTTCTTTTGACACTAAAGCTACTTTATATGATGATCTCTATTATACCGGATCTAAAAGAAATCCAGAGGGGGAAAAAAAAAAAAAAAACCCACATCTGAATTTTGGCAGCACTAGCTGACCCATCTTTTTTTGTACAGTATGCCCAAACAGCTCAGGTTAAAGGCATATTCACATTATAAATAATACTCTTAAAGTAAAAGCAATGTCTTTCTGAGGGTTAACAATATACTTTATACAGCTAGAGGATTTTAAAAGCCTGAAGCCTGATCTGTTATCTCAATTGCTTATGAGAACTATGGACTATAAATGACAAAAGGTTAGTATGATTTACTTCTGTTTAGTCAGTGCAAATCATTTTTCTGGTTCTCAAGTAGAATTCTGGGGCTTCAAGATCTGAACTATAAATGCTGCAGGAAATATTTGCTTAGTTTATCAGTTGTTTATACTGGAAACCTATTTTCATTACTTGTAAATATTTCTCTTCTTGGGTTTTACAAAAATTTTATTTGTATAAAACTTAGATTTGGCCAGTGGTTCTGCATAAATTTGACCTAGTGGTGACCTGTTTGCAAATCAGGTTCTCCAGAAATTGCCTGACTCTTAGTTTTAAATATTGAGCAACTAAGGGAACCTGTGACAAACCAACTTCGTATTGTACCAAATGCCAGAACCAACAAAAAGAAATAAAACCCCCTTCCTCCTGGGGAGCACGTGTTAGTACAAAATGCAGCATTTGATTCCCCACCGTAAGACTTACCTATCAGAATCACTGGTCTGACTCCCGAGTTATTCAGCAGGTTTTCAGGAACTATTACAGTCTCCCCTGCTGGGATGGGTTGAGGCTGTAAAATTCCAGTTAACATGGATTGAGGAACTGGGACTGACAAAAGAGGCTCTATAAAATAAAGAAAAGAGAAACTTCCATTACTAAAAGGCTCATACTGTGATTTAGCCTTATGAACAAATAAGAAAAAAATTACTGCAAATCACTAACTGTAATAAAATTCAAAAGGTCTCTGCATTTCCTGCTATAGTTTTAAGTAATTTAAATGAAGAGCCTATATCCTCCTGTAGTCCCACCCGTAAAATAAAACTTTTTCTGACCACTGTATTGTTGGTGAGAATGAGAGAGCAAAACACAGGTTTGAATATGCATCTTTAAACAAAGCCAAGTACTAAGCCAAACGGCCACCCCCTTAATACTGCCACTCAATACCAGGGAAGAAACTGCTTCAACTTCCTACCTAGAACATATATGGATAAGAAAAGTAAAAGCAGGCCAAAATCTCAGAGCTGCCCTTAGATAGTTGCTACAAGGATAAAAATCAGGCTTTACTCATGAAAGAGCAAGAGCAGCTTTCATAAGTAAAAAGAAACCAAGTGCAAGAATTTTGTAATCTGTAATCAGGTTTCAGAGTGAGGCCTGCTTCACAAGTTTCTCAGGCTTCATTTGGCGGTTTGCAACCACTTTTTCAAACCATGCCATCAAGAGAAAAACATCAAAGGCAGGACAAATGAATGTATATGTTTTACCAGGGGAAATTGTTAATCCAACAGAAAAAAATACTACTGAAGACTCAGAAAATGGAGTACACAACTGAGGCAGCAGATTAGTGGAGACAAACTCAACAAAAAGGGGAGATTGCCTTTTATCATGTATCTTCAGCAGGTTTCTGAAGATAGAAACTGACAAAAGACACAATTTGAGGTGCTCAGGTAGGCAGGCCTGCACTACCATGTAACCCTTCTTCCTATGATGAATAGCTCTAAAAATAATTCCAAAATATCTCCAAACTAAGTCCTCAAAAGCAGAGTTAAAAATATACTGTGCATGTTGACAAATGACTTTTTTCATTCCTTGGATGCTTATTCTCTCACTCTATAGAGAGAAGAGTATTATTATTCCTCTTTATAAAATATTCTCAATTTCACAACTGAAAAGTACTCAAATAGTGAACAGTTTTACTAACAGTTATGAATACAGAGGTATCTACACGGATATTGGTGAGTACTTATAATTCTATTTCATGTCATGATATTAACCTGCTACAGCTCTTCCATGTACAACTAACATTTGGTCTCACTTTCAGCCTTTAACTGAAGATGACCTAGTGGATATCAGTGTCCTCTGTTAGGCCAAAATTCTATAAAGCTGTTTTTCCCACGCAGAAACAGAGTGTACAGTTTCTGTACCGTACCACACCAGACGGAGACACAACATTCAAGGTGAAGGCTAGTGAAAATCCATCAAATATATTCATATAGCCATACAGCTGCACAGTTTAAGAACAACCGAGTTACAGTTGGGGAAATATGGATTTACAAAGCTAAAATCTATTTGCATCTTTCTTTCCTCTCTTTCCCCGAGTACTTTTACTTTCCAAGTGTTACATCTTAGATTACAACAAGGACCAGGCAATCATGCGTGCTTCTCTGAAAAACTCTGCACTGTGTCCTTAAACACTTTGACAAGATCAGTTATGTTTGCTGTGCAACACGTAAGAGATGCAGCACAGAGCTGCTGGGTTGGCTGAGTTCACATTTTAACAAATGACATCTCGGTATCACTCAAGTTTTACCTGTTCTCGTCGAAGGCCGGATTGTAGGAACGGGTACTGCCAAACCAGGAGGCGGGACTGGGGACCCAGGAGACCATCCCCGGTGACGTTTCTTTGGTGGTCCAGAACTGGACATAGATGCTGGAAGGAAAGGAAGAACTAATTCTAAACCCCGTCCTCCCAAACGACCAAATTCCAGCCCACACTCCATTTCACATTGGTGTTGAGCAGGTATCACATCACAGAGCACCAGAGGCTCCTACCTAGATTTACATGAAACCAGACTACGATGAGAAAATCATTGTTACTAGTGTTAAAAAGTCCAGCATTATCATTATGGTAATGGTCATGCCAAAAAGCAAATGAATCTGTAAAGACTGAAAAGTAGGAACAATTGGAAGAAGAACAAAATCACAAATTTCAAGCTCAACATCCAATGCAGCTTAGAATAAAAGAACAGAGAGGTTTTCTTTACCTTGGTCTCCAGCTGCACAGCCAGGACTTGGAGATGTCGAGTGAGGCATTGGCCGAGAGACCGCAGAACTCAATACGTTATTTCTTCCTCCATTAGCGTTTCCATTAGCAACATCCGTGGCACGCAGTGAAAGAGGAGCTGAGTATAATAAAATACAGTGCGTGGCTTGAGACAGTCTTGAAAACAAACAAACAAAATAACAGCCACATACAGACACAGAAGAACAGGGCACGATGCATGACTGAAAAAAACCATTATCTGGGGAAAGCATGAAATATACTCAGCAGAGAAACACTGGGGCACAGATTGAAAAATCTGAGCCTTGAAAAGGGGTGTCCAGGTTTCAGGGTGGGGAGGGATAGGTGGAAGAAAAAAATCCAAAAAAAGCCCCACCAAAATAGAATAGAAAATTACGCACACACAAAATTATTGGGAAGTTTGTGACACATTTTTTTACACAGTGAAATTTTTTTTAAAATATACATCCTGAATTCAGATTGTAAAGATTTCTAAGCCACTTGTGTGAATCTACATAATTATCCGCCAGTCATCCGTATGCCATGCACAGTAACTCACGACAGAGCTCTCATCTAAAGCCATAGCAAGGGAGACTGGGCAGGGGAAAACAGAGCAGTTTGCTGTAGAGTGCACAAGGGCTGGGCATTACGGAGGCAAACCATGCTTCATTTTGCTACCTCTGCCTAAGGTGATTTTCCAATCCCAGCAAGCCTGACACTGACAGGACTCGCTATATATCCATCGTATATAACAAAATTACACTACAGCAATGGATGACCACAAGAAGTTACCATCACTCATCTGAGCTTGTTCTCATTCTTCTTCAGAACCCAGTTTTTGCAGAAGAAAAAAAAATGGTATAAACTGCATAGAGCCAACATAGAGGCCAGTGAAAACTACAGCTCCTTGCTGCTATCAGCCAGCTCTACAAGGATTTAGCTCCCAGGAATATATACCAGGAGCAACACCAAGAGATGGTGCAGCAGCTTGCTGATGGCAGTTGCAACAGGAAGTGTTAAGAGATGTGGGTATTGGCTTAAAACAATGCAGCTCTCCAGCTGCAGACATCCAAAGAAATTCTGGCACAAGCTTCTCAGGATGCCAATTACAAAACATGAATAACCTCACTTGCCCCCACAAGCTCCCACTTTGTACTCTGAGTCAACAATTTTGTATGGACAGATAATGGTAGACACGGGTCAGTTACAGAATAAGCTGAAAAGGTGGGAAGAAATTTCAGTGCAAAATAAAATCATGCAAGTATGGAGGGGGAAAGGGTATTTTACAAAAAGAACCGTTAATGATTTATTAGATACAACATATTATGTACCACAACAGTATATACTGTATTAAATAGCAGCTGTAATACATCACGTATAAAGTGTAATGCTCATCTGTGTATATAAATCAAATAAAAGTATGTATTTTCTTATTTAAGCATACTGTCCTGCAATAAGTGTGATGTTTTTTTTAACTGTTTAAAGACTAACCAGCTAAAGTAAAAATCAATGAGATTATCACAACAGAGTGTCAGTGAGGGACTCAGATGTCACAGTTGAGAGTTCTAATTTATTAAACACACAATACAGAAGTAAGCAATTAAAACAGCAGAGATATTTAAACTCCTTTAAATGAGACTAAATTCCACTAAATGTATGCTGAGGAACTATAACTGCTAGAAGTGCAGAACTGCACACAGCTCTCAATTACTGAGGCAGGAATCAGTGTGATATAAAGAGGTGACGTTTATGCTCTCTTACGTATCTTAGGAACTGCAGAGAGAGGTATCACATGCACTCCTAACAGGATATTAAATCTGAAGGGCAAGGTGTGGCTTAAGCCTGGGGACAGTAGTAACAGCAAAAATTTCTATGCCAAAGACTGCAAGAACATGACAGTTCTGGAGAATGCTGGTGAATGTTTTCCTTTCCCTTTTCCACCAAAAAAATTACACTCTCCTTTCTCGGTTGTAAAGCTGATAATTCCCTTGGCTCTCAGCTGTCTTGGAAAGCAAAGCCATACCTGCAGCAAATGCCTTTCCTACGAGCTGTACTGACAGAGCCAGAGGTTTCACAACATTCTTGTTCCGGGATGGGTCTTGTGTTCCACTTAAGTTAACAGCAGCAGAAGATGATTTTGCTGGACTGAATATTGAAGAATCTGAGCACAGAAGTTGTTTAATTAATGATTTTAAAATTTATATAGATATATATAATTTTTATTATATACACATTTATCTAAACTCATCTCTGCATAAACAACAATTTTTTTACACTCCTAAGAAATTACCATGTATCTTTCAAGAGTTGCGATAAACATGTAACTGAGCATTACTATAGAATATTATAATCTACTGAACCCATGATTGATCTCTTCCACAATATTTTGCATTCACATACACTCAAAAAATATTTTAACTGTAGAAAGGGCTATCTCATTGCTCCTCAAAACAGCCTCAGGGGATAGGCAAGTAAACACAGTTATCCCATGTTTCACATGAGTAAGTCGAGACAAAGAGTTTACATAACTTGCAGGCAGCAAGCCAAGGGGATAAGCACTGGAATAAGGTGCCTAAAGAGGTTGTGGAATCTCCATCACCTGAGATTTTCAAGAACAAGCTACTGAATCTCTGTCAGACAGCAGAGCTTGACTTAGAGCGGAAAAAAAACAAATCCCAAAACATAGCTTCCTCAAAGCACTACTGTCTATAAAACTATAAAAAGTGCATGCCCATTTACAAATCTAGGTAAAAAATCAAGGAGATTTGAGCCCAAACTCTTTGCATGAATTAACAAACTTCTTAGAACACTTCACCAAGGCTAAAAATGATAAATCTTCTTTTATAGAAAGATAAACTGAAAAACAAACTAATTTTAATATTTGCCCAGTACAGAACTGATTCCAAACCTCTCAGCATGTAAGTGCCTTTAACATCAGGCATTTCATACCTGCAATTTACTTCAAGAAAAAATTGGCATTCAGATGCTAATACACTGACAAATCCTAATTCTTATAATCAAAGTGAAAGAATATTAACTCAGCATCTGTCCAGAAAGTAGTTTGCTACAAGTAGGCAAAGTAGGCTAAGTTCACCTACAGATGTCCTAGTAAAACAGCCAGCTAAAGAAAACAGAAGACAAAGACCAACTTGATTTGCCAAACACATTCACCCTCAGGCCACACACCATTTGGTAAAGGAGGGTGGGGAGGAAGGTCTGGTTTGCCAGACAGAGTAACTGACGTGAGGAACAAATACAGAAGCCTCTGCTGCGGCTGCCCCACTAGAAAATCTTATCCGTGATCACAGGAAATATACTGACTGGCTAACAAAATAGACCACCAGGTCAGGGCCTTTGGAGGGAAATGCTGGTCTGCCATTAAATATGATGTAGCAGACATGTAGTGTTAAAGGTTTCCTCAAAATAAACTATCCAGAAGCTTTGGGAATTTTTTTCCCTCCATCTCTAGTTTTAATACATTTTCTTGAAATTTTATCTATGAATGCAGATGTGGCTGGTATATGTTTAAACACCACACTGTTACCTAAGCAGGACTTGCAGTACTATCTTGCAGTTATAAATATTCTTTGTCTTTCCCTTGTAAAGCCTTGTTTCTAGTTGCTTAACACTTGAATTGAAGTTTTGCTCTCTCAAGTGTCTTCCTAAAACCAATTTTTGATACTCTGTGCCCATAACTACCTGCAGGTACCTTATAGGTTGAACTGCTCACAAGAAATATTTACATAACTTTTAAAGGAAAAAAGGGGTATGAGTTGATGATGAACTGAAAACAATTTCTGACAACAACCTACTAATAAGCAGTCCTGTTTTAAAACAACCAAGAAGCAAACTCCAGTACAAAGAGCTATGCAGAGGCTAGAAGAGAAAAATCAGAAAAGCCATCCATCATAGGTGACACATGTCAGAATTCAAAGGTGCTCTCCCCGCTTCTCCCAGTCACAGGAGATTCATGTGTATGTATGTGGCATTATCTTCACTAGAAGATAACAGTAGAAGGAGATGAAAAGGTTTTGACAAGCCTGACCTAGGAGTACAAACAGTGACACACAGAAACACCAAGCAGACTGAAAATGGCAGGGAGCGATAAGGAGAAAGCCGTATATAAAAGGTGTATCTATTAACTTGGCAGGTACAATAGATGACAAAGCTGTGTAAATATTGGAATTCTTGTTGTTCCAAATAAATAGGTTCTCATGCATTTGCACAGTTCTCATGCCAGGATCTGGAAGCCAGGGGACCATGCAATGAAATGCAGATGTGTTTAAACCATACTGTCACTTAATTTTACCCAAAGCCTAAAGCATATAGCTTCCTCCGCAGAGACAGGGGAGACCACCTGAGGGAAGCGTCTCTGAACATACTAATCAGTGATTACAATTTCATATGAATGCCTGTGTTCAGCTTTTGTTTGTTACTCCTTTTAACAAACTTTCTAGGTGGAAAAAGTATTTTAACCATCTTGCTTTATATCTGCATTTCATACTCCAAAGAAATACATGTTTTTGGACATTTGTATCAATTAATAACAACAATCAACAGGCCATTTTCTTCTGGTTTTAATTTTTCAAGAAATAGCACAAACAGACACACAAACATACAACAGCATAGATGGAGCTGCAATAAAGCAATAAGGAAAAAAACCTCAAACAAAAACACTTTGCCTACTCACAATAAAATAAATAGATACATGAAATTAAAATGCTGCTTTTTTGCCAGTCAATGTCTATTTGATTTTTATAGTTTGTCCTTATTTAAATGTATCATTAATAGCTTTCCAGAACAGTTGTAAGACACCTGTTAGCTCACGTAACACAAACCCAGTGTATGCATATGGGGAAATTGCTATTCTAAGAACACCTCTATGTGCAATAAAATTTAAATAAATAAGGAAATAAGCAAGTAAATAAAATAAAATCTGGCCCCCTCTCCCTAAAAGGAGATTATTTTCTTTTTAAAGACAACCAACCTAGTTTATATACCAAGTAAACACTTCCCTATAAGTGTGTAATTGAAGTTATTTTGAGATGCACAAAAAAATTAACGAAACAAAGACAGGGAATCAAACAAATTAATCAAAAGATCATTTAATACTTCTAAATCAACTGTTGTTTTGAGGACTAATCTAACCTTCAGCCTCACCTAGGTCTTAATCTTTGCCAAAGCAAATTTTGAAAGGCATCCTCTCCACTGTAATCTATACATGGCTCAAAGTAAATACCCAGTTGTTTACAGCATCCCTGACCCACCAGTGTCTGAGGGAACTTACCACCCCCAATGGTTATCTTTACAGCACTTTCAGCTCCTACCTGTCTGAGTGAACCCTGATTTGTATCCATTAGCTGATCCACCCTCTGGGGTCGTGGACGGTGACACCGAAGGATTTGGTTTAGCAGAGAGGCTAGCAGCAGATGATTGCCTGCTTCTACATTCTGCAAACGAAGCAGCTACAGTACAGATTAACAAGGCCTGCCTTCCAGCAACAAAGTTCAGCAACACAGTGGCGAAAGGTGACAAAATGTTAAGAGCATACACGGAGCACGTACAACAAACAGCAGCAAATGGCAGCATTCAACAAAAATACGGATTCACAGTTCAGTCAACTTTGTCTTCTAATTAAGAAAACCTCCCTGTGGACCACTTGGGGGGCCAGGCAAATATAGACCAGATGCTGCAAAATGGCAAAAGCCCGCAGATCACAGCTTCCAAGAGATTTGAAGGTATTGGGCATGTCCCAGAAAACACTCAGCGACTTCTGTGGCACAACCCATATACAAACCGTCATATGTTGCCCTTTAAAAGGAGAAATTGTGCTGAAACCCAGATTCTTAATATGCCTCCACAAACCTTCAGGGAGATCTCAGCGCTGTGAGTGACTGACTGGATGAAAACTAAGTTGAGGGAGGAGAAAGTCACCTTGAAAGATCACACATTAATCCATTTTTAAAACTGAGATCTAATCAGGATTTGTTTTAAGAGAAGAGAGTGTTTAAAAGCATTTCTCTTCTTCTAATTAGATCTATAATGTAAGTGAAGGGTGAAAGGTTACCAGATGGGTGGTAGCAATATGGGGACAGAATCTATCAAAGTAACACCCATAAGGCTGACTCTTGGTTGATTTTCTAAACCTTCATGGGTGCTCAGAACACTTGCAATTAGCATACAACCAAAAGTGAAACACTATCTACTTCTTCCACATGTGCATTATTCCTGACTGCATTTACCAGGACGCACACCAATCCCAACTGTAGGAGCATCAGGGAGGGGTTTCAAAAAAAAGATTCCAAAAGTAAAATACGGTTTCCTTTGTCTGTATTTGGAATTTCACTACCAGATTAAACATTTGTGTCATTTTTGTGAAAAATGCTGTCAAAAAGCCACATCCACTCTAAAGCAGTAGCTAATTATCCTTGTAACGGAGAAAAGCAGCTGAAGCCAGGATCCCTTTGAACCACTAACTGATGCAAACTATAATCACTCATACAGCTTGATGATAACCATCTCTTTCTGGTGTCATGCTGCTATTCACATTAAGATGTGACTCTTCAGATACCTGTCAGTCCTCCTGCAGAGCTTCCCCTCTCCTCACAGCAACCTTTTTGGAACAACAGGGACCAGACCGAACTGTATTCACCGAGTGAGACCACAGATGAAAAAGTCAGGCAGACTGCATATAAACCAACCTGGTAGACAGTGAGTAGGTAGACAGACTATTTCTTTCCTTGAGTCTTTGCATGGTTCTATCTCCAAAAACCTGCATCCTCCAAATAACAGGCCCCATGCCTACCTTGCCTTGGGCTCACAAATGTACCCTCTTGTAGCACATAATATCACAGAGGCTGCTCTGGTAGAGAGTAAGACCAAGAGTAAAACACTGCAAATGGCAGGAGCATCCAAGTCTTTACTTTCCCTGAGATCAGTGACCTGAGCTTTCTTAATTTTATGGCATTCTAGCTATCCTCAGGCATTAGACAGATTGAATTGCACCTGCCAAGATGAATATCAGTGGAAAACCAATGTTGCAGCCCTGGCTGTGAGTCACCTTGCTTCAGGCACATAAAAGAATTATCAGACTGAGTAACCTCTTTTCTTCTACCAAGATCACTGCACACTCTAAGATGGGCAGATTTAGGGCTCCCACCAAAAGTATGGGGAGATGGAAGAAAAGTGTTTACAATCGCATGGTTACTATTAAGACTTAAAATTTCTTTGGCAAAATCCAGACTTCAGTAAAATCGGTGAGAATTTTTCCTTCAAGCAGTTGCTTTGGAATGCATACGTTTTCAACAGCAACTTTCAATTTTTCACTCAACATCACCCCTAATAGCATAGAACACCCCTAATTGAATGGCCACCTTTATTACCTTTCCAGCAAATAAGGGGTCCCTTTGACAGTACACCTTGGGAGCTTCTTACTAGGTAGTACTTTAAGTGCTTCTGCTTCTTTGGCTGAGTGGTTAATTTCAGGTTGATATGATTGGAAAACTCTGTGAAGTACCGAAATCCTCTTTCTCCACAGCCTATACAATTCCCAGAAAATCCTGGAAGAGTGAAGAAGAAGATACACAAACAGATTAAATGTCTCGTACTAGCTGCTAGGAAAAAGGCCATCTAAACCCACCTTCACATCCAGTTCCAAGTGACTGGAAGCCTCCAGCCAGCCAGCTTCTGCAGACACCCTGCACAGCATGTGTGTGTCAGTCTCAGCTCCTCTGAAACTCCTCCATCTCTCTGGGGCATACTGTTTTATGCCAAAATCCTACCACCATTTTTCCACTCTACACAGTGCAGAGAAGAATAACTACTTGGCAGGGGGAGAACTATGTTGCCATGTTAGGAAATTTCTATGGGGGGGGAGGGGAAAAAAAAAGCCATTTTTTCTACACTAAAAAACCATGAGTTCCAAACTACAGGTATCTCTCTCAAAGCAGTGGCTAATCCATAGGAACAACTGCATATGATTGAAATTAACTTTAACATTGAATAAATTTTCCACGAGGCTTCTTACACAAAACACTTTCTAAGTAAGTTGAACCTTACATTTTATTAAAGTCTTGAAAGCAATCACTTGATGTCAAGATTTGCATGGTAAAAGTTAGTAGTGCTTCAGAATAGTTTAAAAAACCTACTGCCTCTCGTGAAAGAAACAAATTTAGGAACAAAGGCAGAAGACTGCTTTTCTGCAATGTTTCCAACAAGGTTTCACAGAAAGGGGTGCAATTTTGAGTTGATGTCTAGAGGATAGGGTCCAGACTAAGAATTAAAAGAACCCTTGACTTCCAGTACCATTCACAGCTATGGTAATGGGAATCTAGCATATAGATGGCACCAGTCTAACATTTCATAGAACAAAGCATAGGACATGTTCTGAAACGGGTTTGCCTTAAAATTTTGTTGTTTGAATCAGCCCTCTGTTATCTAATGCCGAACAATTAAGCTCCCATGGCTTACCTACCATTCCACTCATCTCTGAATTGCTTTCAACCCTTAATGAAAAAATATTCTCCCTGGAACATCAATAATGATTTATAAAAGTTCTAGCAGATTAATACCTAGTGGAAATGCTTTATTTTTGTTTGTTTGGGGTTTTTTCCCATTTACTAATCAGTTCAATATATGTAAAAAATCGGCTTTTTATTCTCGCTACTATCATTATTTTTCACAATGCCAAGCACCTTGGAGAATGCTGGTTCCTACACTCACCTGCCCACCAAAGTAATAGTTTTATGACTATTGTTTTATGACTATAGCTTTATGAAAGATATTCAGTATTTTTGACAAAATGCCTAATCCACAAAATGCTTATTAATTAGGGCATTGTCTTTAGCCTTACTGTGCTTCATTATCAGCTTGGATGAGGATGCCAAGATGCAAATGTCTTCATCCTGTTTCTCCTGGGACTGACTCATTCTTTCCTTTCTCCGTTGCAACCCACAGGAACTACAAGTGCATCTCCACAGTTTTCAGAAACAGACACCAGGGTCTCACAGAGCCACTGAGCCAGTTCTCTGCTCAGAGGTTCCAGTTACAGAAGCCTGGAGGCACCTCAGTACATCAGCCATGCCAGACATGTGAGTCACTGGGTTCATTATCAAATGAGACCAGAGATCATACACGGATACAAAGCTGGGATGGGGGGAGGCTCACCAACAAAGACAAGTAGTACCACATTTAATCAGGTTTAAATACCATCTGTCTGCCTATCAGAGAGTTCTTATTGATCAACTCCTGACACTTCCCCTGCTTAGCAGAGGAGAAGCTCCTTTGAATCCTGAAGTGTACACCGGAGTACCCCATTATCCCACATCCCCAGCCACACCCAGTGAGGGCACATCACACCACAGCCTCTATCTAACTCAGGCTGGTGGGATTTCTGCCTTAGGCCCAAAGGTCTACAGAGTGTAGGAGCATAGCAAGTGGGTTTAATGGAGAGATAGCAGTAAAGCACAAAACAAAGCTGTTTTCAATAGTTACACAAAATATTGCTGGTCTGGACCAGACTTTGAGCTGTGTAGTTAAATCAGGGTATTTATCCTTTGTTGTAATTTCTTTCATGTTGAAAGGTCTTTCTGAATATATCCTAGGCAGAACAGTGATTGGAGGGAGCAATAAGAGAGTAAATTCAAAACAGGTTAAAGGAGCCAAAATACATTAAATCACTTTTAGTAGCCTGTTAAAACGTGCACCAGTTGTGACCCAGGCAGGAAATCTAGGTGCACATAGGCCTGCCTTCAATTACCAAGAAGCATTCTTGTATTAAAATTTTAAAGCTCATAAATGTAACAGATTATGACACAGTTGCGGGGGGTGTGCCCTATATATTGGATTTTGGGAAGCAAATTGCTCCCAGAGCTTCTACTGAGAACAATGTTCCTGATGAAGCCAAAGGCAGAACTCCTCCCTTAATCCACAGAAAAACAGATATTTCATCTTCAATACTTGCATGAGCGTATTTCTTCTTAAATGAAAATGCTGTAAGCTTCAGTAGAGATAAAGAGTATATAGATAGCTCACATTTAAAATGCCAGGGCTGCAATTGACTTCTGCCCACACAGAAATCCACAAGATTCAATCGTGGTTAATTGTGGGATCAAGGACTTGTTTTAAAATGGGCTTTTAAGGCAGGTTCATCTACTGATTTGATTTAATTAAATCAGTTCTCCCCTCAACATATTTTTAATAGAAGGTTATTAGCTGAAATGACATTAGATAATTTTCAACTGGCTTTTTTTTTCTCTAAATTATGATGGCACAAAGGAAAAAAAAATCTCTTACCTAAAAGTGCATTTTTTCCATGATCATCTGGCAAAAACCGCTTGTCAACAGCGCAGACTAGAATGTGCTCAGGAAGGTTGGGAGATTTGGCTCCTACTAACAGGAAGCCTGCTGGGATATCAATTTGCTCTGTGCACAGAGATACTAACCGTAAATCCTTGCCTGCTTGACAAAAACCTACAAAACAAAGCAAAACAAATGACAACTCTTCAAAAGAATCCATTTAATTTTCTTTGTTTTATCAGTTAAAAAGCAAATGGGGCTTCACATCAGTTGTGAAGCAGTTACTGCTGCAACTGGAGTTTAATATATTCTTTTTAAGGAAAATAGAGGAAATTGAGATAGCATCTCATCAGATGCACTGGCTGAGGGTTTCAGGGATAATAGATAATATTATTTTAAATATGGTGAACATACACAGGCACGGAAGAAATTTAGAAGTGTCCAAACACTAGACATCAAATGGCTCTGAAACTCAATTTTTCAAAAATAATCAAAATAAGAGAGTAAGCTTGTGATTTAATAACAGAAAACAGCTCTTAACATGACAAAGATTATTTTTTCTTTGCCAAACTTTAGCTTACTTTTTTTTCAAGAGACAGTTTTGTCTTTGTTGCTTGTAACAGGCTATCACTGATACATAATCACCATTAAGTAATACAAAGAAATGATAAAAATTGATGACTGATTCTTAGTACTGACTATGAAAAATTATTTTATTGCATTAATTAAATATCTAGTTTTTTAATTATTTACACATTTTAGAAATTCCAGCAAATAAATAATTCACTGGTTTTAGAGAATGTAAATCATGTTTTCTCTAAGTCTCCAATTGAGTATCTTGAAGTTTCAGTGGACTGCATGACTTTCACATCTCCAATTAAATCTCTCCCCTCTCAAATACACATACGCACACAAAATAAGGACATAACATTGGTTCTTGTGCTTCTAATCAATCTAGGCCTAAAGCAGCAGAAGTAATCAAAAATAGGGACCTGAGAGAGTTTCTGCTATTCTGTGCCCTGCAATGATCAGGTAGCAGGCTGGGTAACACAAAAAAGCACAGCAAGGCAGCCAAGAGCAGTGTCCAGGCTAGATAAACACTAAATAAAGAAAATCATAATCACAAGAATCAAGATTACTGTTAAAAACAAGCATGTCAAACTACATTTGTAATTACTGCAATAGCTATTACGACTTCAGCTATCAGTACCTATTACTTACACTTAATTTAAAATATTATTCATGTAGTCCTTAATTGTCACAGAAATTTTAAGGAAGGAAGAAAAATACTGGAGAAAGACACTGTCTAAGCATCTGGTAACTAAATGTGATCACAGCTTAACCAAAAGTCACCTCAGCCATTTTTGATATGTATGTCTGTACTCCTAGCTCCTGTGCCAAAACCTAGAGTTTAAAACTTCAGCAAAACTTATGAAAGTTATTGTTTTTTGATTTTATCCCAGAACTGTACCAGGCACAGAGCATGTGCAAAGTGGAATGCACAGAATCAGCTTGCACTAATTTCCTGGCAAGCAGCAGCTTGCTGAAAACAGGGTCCAATACAGGTTCAGTCTTGTGCCTATACCCACAATCTGCTGAACCAGTTCTTGCCTGAATGGTCTCTTCAGCTTTTCAATCAGCTCAGTTTCAGCAGCAGCTCATGGAAAGATAACTTGGATTTGCCCCTCACACACACCTTTTACCAGGCAATGAATTAAAATGAGGCGCCTTAAGTTTTCATGTATGAATCAGTAGATTATATCAATAACTTACCAATAAAGACTTACATATGTTTTAGGGGAAAAGTACTAAACCTGCATATTCAAAGCACAATTAGTTATTTTCTGATTAGGTGCCATTTGATCTTAATATGTTAAACTCTTCTTCAGGTATATTCTTTAAAAACAGATTGATCCTAGTCAAACAGAAAGCTAGGTACTAGGCTAAGTATTATCTAGACTTTATGTAATTTAGAAAGAAACAGCTGCAGATAAACCCAGGGGAAAAGTCCTTTACATTCAAAATAAAATTTGCTTGTTCACTTGGGTATTATGTCCAGAATTTTCAAAACTGACCTTAAATATTTAGGCATTCAGTGAAATCAGAGTAGTTGACATGCTTAGAAAATACCACTTTACATCTAGATTTAAAACAGAAAAATTACCCATCACTGACAAGGTGGGCAAACAGGAAATCTGTAGATAAGGATTTTGAAACAGCAAGTGCAGTAAGATTTCAACACAGATTTAAATCTGTGCTTTTACACAAATAGGTTCTAGCCTGGTCTTTACCTAAAAATGCTCAGGAAATGCCCAGAAGCACAAATGGTGACCAACGCGAGGCCTTTGAAGGGATTGTTAGCAATAGCAATGCTAGGACAAGAAAGGTTGTCCATGTTGTTGTGTGTCAATACAGACTGGCTTTCTGAAGGAGCACACAACATTGAGAAGGGTGAATATCACACCAGAAGCTTGGAGCCCCGTAGAGTGCTTGAGGGTTTTGATGTTCCAGTGAAGTGAAGCAGTGCTCCTCAACATCCAAGACAAAAGCAAAGACTCAGTTTTATCCGGGCTAGGAGCAAAACAACTTCAGATACAGTTTGAGCAGCTGTGTGTCACCATTCAGCATCAGTCCCCTAGGGAGAAGCTACAGGAGAACCTTAACAAGTTTACAAGCATAACTCGGTAACAGTTTGCTATCATGGGAACAGCAGCCTCTTACCTGAGAGGCTGTAGATCTGAATATATTTAGTATTTCCTGCCATTTAGGATATGTAGGACTGGACTATAGAAATGCTGCATCCTACCTAATCTGCAAACAGTACCTAAGAGTTACTCCCAGTATCGTCTTGTACTTATTCAGTGCTCCCAGTCCCCTTGCACGCTCCCCCTTCTTCTTCCTTGCACAATCTCCTTTGGCATCCTCCTCTGCTTTGGCTGGCGACATCTCTGGATCAGAAAGGAATGCATGTGTAGACTGGCTCACCAGCACATGCCTCTGTAATGTTCAGCCTGTGAGAGAGCTATAATTACATCGCTGCCCCAGGGGACTTAAGTTTGGGGACACCGATGTCATCCAACCAGCTCCTGAACTTCACAAATCTTGCTGAAATTCACTGCTTTTATAATCTCTACCCCTCTGCCAGCAGTGGCAGAAAGCAGCTACAAGCTCAGAGCTCACAGGCAACAGCCAAAACCTTGTTTTCTGAGGTGGTGAGATAAGAAACAGAGCTGATATCACAACAGTGATAGAGAGAATCCTCTGGCTCCCCTTCTGCAGAGGGAAAGGGATCCCGATGGGTGGGCAGTGAGAGAGGCAGCACAGACAGACCCTCAGAGCCTCCATGAGCTTTTCTCTTGCTTATACAACAGCTGCCACAGGAGAAGCAGGGAGGGCTGCAGAGCTTGGCCAGGTACAGTCGGGACTTACTTCCATCAGGAGATATGGAAAGGATGCAAATCTGCTTCTGTGCAGTAAAAGGTTTGAATTTTCCTTCAAAGACATGTAGATGCTATACTTCAAGAGCCCTTCATTCTTTCCCTCGACTTTTAGGGCTGAAAAGCACTCTTTTAAGTTTCTGCTGCTTTTTAAAATTGAATGAGGAAATTCCACCCAAAACACATTGATTTGGAAGCAGGTAACTGACTGTGGGGAGATGAAGGGGGCATTAACCCCTCTCTCTGTTAGATTGTCTTTTTCTAACTAGCAAGCACCACAGAGATGCCAACCTTATTTTCTTTTTTGTTTTGCATGATTTCGCATTGGCAGTTAATTATCTGTTTGAAATAATAATTTCCACATTAGAAAAGAAAAGACATAATGTCTCAGTACTAGCAGAAGTTGTGCTGTCAATGTCTAAGACTTAGAACATTTAAAATCCATTTACATTTCATAGCTATTCATTTAAAATTATGCTAGCGCCTACATTTCTATGTCAAACAGCAGTAACACACTTCTTCTAAAGAAGAAAGAATCGCACTTTAATTTACTTGTGTACCTTCTAGGAAAATCTAAGTACAAAGAGGAGAAAACACGAGTCAGTAAACCAAACCGACTTCTCTTTGTGAAATCTTTTATCGACATGAAATTATAAAAAGCATAAGCCCAAAGCTGAACTGCTGAACTACTTAAAGGAAAAACCCCAAAATCATCTCACAGGATGTGAGCTTTGTTTCAAATAAGGAACAGGCACTTATATTTCGATTAAAGATTTGCAAATACCAGGAGAAGTCACAAAAAATTAAAATATTAACAGCTTTTACAGACATTATCTGCATTTCTTTGAAAGAAAATTCATTCATTTTTGCTTCTGAGAAGCACAAATGTGTTCTCCGACATTGCTTCATTTAAAGTAATCCAGTCCCATCTTCCCGAAAAGGAAAACATATCCCCACATCTGTCAACAACTAGAAGTGCTGGAATGTTCTTAAAAATGGAATTTGTATATATCTTCCCTTTCCCCACCGTAACAAGAAGTAGTTTCCATGTGGGATACCAGCCCCTTATTGCACTGTAATAAATGGGGTATTTGCATAAGGAATTAGCTTCCAAGAATTACATATGAATTAGGGGTCACTGTCTCTCGCTATTGTAACCTCACAGTAACTGATCAGGTGTTAAGTATCTGCTTACCTAATTGCTTCTGAAACTACCTTGGCCTTTCTTTAAGCATCAGGTAAATTGAGGATTTGCTAACAAAAGAAAGGTGATAGTATTGTGTTTCCCACAGCTTGCATAAAATGTTATTCTGCAAATTAGAATCAGCCTCTTTTAAAGCTACAGCAAGCAAGCAAATGGTTCGGAACAACTTCTTTTTATGCAAGAATTTTCTTGCCTATTTGAGAGACCTGTATGAAAACAAAGAATAATTTTTGTTGAAACCCTATTTTCATGGAAGGCGTAAGTTAGTAAGGGATCTAGTGCTACTACCAGCTGAGAAAAACTCTCCAATAAACTGTCACTTGTGAGACAATTGTTTTTTTAGCTGACAGCTAAAGGCATTAAGATCTACTTTCTGCACCCATGTGACTGACAAAGACATCTGAATAAAAGAACAAGTCACCATAGAAAATAATATGATTATGGCACACATCCTGAATTCAGGAAAAGCAAACAGCACAAATACCCTAAAGGGAAAAAGATTTCGTCCCACCTGATCCAAAAGATGGGAAACAGGTTTTACAGCAAGCAGAGCTATGAACTACAGGTTCCAGTACCAATATTTTGCTCTTGGATAAGCAATTGAATACATGCTTAATTTAAAGTATCCAAACACAGTGAGTTCAAATAGACTATCAGTATTCTTTAACATCTTCATAATGCTATTTACCTTTGCAATTAAATAACTAAGATAAGGGATGTAAACAATGGCAGTGATCCTGTCTTACATCTCTGGAAGGCATATTCATGAGACGAAAGATGAGCTATCAGAAAAATATCTTGCTGAGATACGGTCTGCAGTGTGAATGTTTGGGAACCAGGGCATTTTAAACAATTACGTAAAGCTGTCCTAACAGATCACCAGAAGTATCTGGAAAAAAATCTGTTTTCCTTTCCTTTTCCAGTTGCAAAAACACTGCTATCTTAAATCAGTTCCTTGAGAGAACCGAAGAGCAAGGCAGATTTTGTAAACTCCGAATGATAAACTTAAAAATGAGTAATGAACAACCCTAAAATTCTGCAGATGTAACACACAAAACTTTCTTCTAGAGTGCTTTGATCATAAAAGACTTATAGATAAAAATCAAAAGACAAAATTGCCCCTGGAAGGCCAAATCTTTTCAGGACATACTAAAAAGTTTAATATTACACACATACATGTAATATGTGAAGTAAAAAAGGTACTGCTCCTGCTCTCCACAGGAGATTTTGCAGACTTTATCGACATCTGGCCTCAATGTAGGAACACATCATTTTATACTTTCTCCCTCTCTCCTCCTTCAAATTTACAAGCCTTCAAAGAATGGAAAGCACACTTCTGTGTGAATAACAAATTCTCCCAGCAATATTTCCCAGCATCTCGGAGCAGCCAGCCAGCCCTTCTGTTCTTTGTGCTACAGGGAACGGGCAGTATGCTGTTATAGAGGGTAAACATGCTCATGTAAGCTGCATTTAGAAGTGGAAAAGGCAAAGATGACAACACCTGCCACTAACGCCCCCTGAAAATGTTGAAGAATTACCAGCAACTGGTACTTCTATCACTTTGTATAACCAGACACTTCAGTAAGGTACAAAACCATTTTACAAGCACAACTTTTGATGAACTGTGAACAAGGAATTCCATGATTCAGGGGGATAATGAATAAAGTGTCAAGAAGGGCCTTTGGACCTGGTGGGAACAGTTTCTTGTTTCAGGTGTCTAATGTTTTAACGAGAAGCACATCCAACAAATACAAGTAGACCTTCCTTTCATGAGGAAGTTAAACCTTCAGAATAGAACAGTTTTGGGATAAGATGAACCAATCACATTAATTTTTCTTTGGCCAAGTAGATACATGCATAATGGCCTGACTTTTTCTTTAATACATTTAAACCCAAACAAATATAGTATTGTCAACAATTTTGCTCATCTTGAACAACAACAAATCAGGACAGTGCAGGGTAAGGAAGCAATGGCCAGCAGGCACATGGGGAAGACAAAACAGACAAGCTTCCACTACCAAGCCTCTTATCACCTCCGCAGCAGAACGTACACTAAGTGTCCTCTCCATTTTCTTTCCCCAAACTCTTCCTTCTGCCCATGGAAGCAACTAAATCCAGCTTTGCCAATGTTTCTGAGAACGATTTACAGATAGACTGAAAACCAGCCATACTGATGTCAACTCAGGTAACCTCTTTGAGGACAGTAAACCAATGATAACCACAGACAAAAAGGGGCTTTCAGAAACTAATGAAGCACCACAACCAGTCCTAGATACTGCTTTCAAATGATACATTAAATTTTATGTCCTCAGACAAGTCCTTCTAATCCGTATTTTCTCGGATTTATGGTTTTGACTATGAACTGTATTTTCAGACTTTGTAGCTCAGGAATTTCTAACTGTAGAGAATGCACATAATCATTAGAATTAGTTGCGAAGACTTCACAGTAAGAAACAGGATACCAACCATCAGTAGTGCAAGACCCTTCTGGGGCAGGTTTTTGCGAATATGGGATTGGTGGACTACTTGAATCTGACATGTCTTCATCCTCTTCTTCATCTTCCATTTCATTAACAGTTTGGTTGGTAGAAAAGTCCAGGTTTCCATTTTGTGAATAGCGATGTACTAACTCTTTATCCAACTCTTCTACCTTTGGCTTCACGTCTGAAGAATAAAAAAAGAAAAAAAAATATAGTAAAAATAAAAATAACTTAGAAAATTAAGCTTTTCAGCAGTACTTCCACCTATCTCCTTTTAAAATAACCAGCATGCCATTCTCTCCCCATAATGACACTCAGCATCCAGATTTTGTGTCACTCAATGAACTGCTTTTTGTTTTAATGAAAGACATCCCACCCTTTTCACGCACAGAAAAACAACTGAAATGTGCCATACTTTCATGGTTACCTTCCGGCAAGAAAGGAGGCTGGTCAGGATCCAGGTACAGCTGTGAGAAGATTGGCCGTGGGACAACGCTGCTGCATCTCAGAGAAGCTTCTATGGAGTTATGCAGAGCTTCTTCGAAACGGGCAGATTTTAGTTGCCCTGCATATGAATTCCCCATGATCTAAAAACACAAAGGAAACCGCTGATAAGGGGATGGGAAAATGCATCCACAGAGAATTTACAGATGAAGAGAGAGGTTTTACTATTGTCCATGACAGTGATATAAAGTTAGCAAGAAAATATGCCGTGGGAACAATACCTCTAACTAGAACTGCATGCTCATGTTTCTCTCTCAATCTGGGAGGCCTTATCCTTCTGTTCAAAAAGTGTGCTTTTGTCAAACAATGTATTAACATGATTTTTTTTACTTATCAGTATGTCATTATTTGGAGAGAAACTGTACAAAAAGACATCCAATAACTTGAATTTTTGCTCATGCTCATATTAACTAAAATTACATGGAAGATCAGTTTCTCGGTCTTCAGAATCTTCACCTCTTGTCTTCCATGTAAAACTACAATTTACATGTAGTCTGATCCATCAAAAGATCGAATCATACTCTTACAATAAAATATATAAGCAATAAAAGAGAAATAAATAACTTCTAAACCATATGCAGCAAATGTTGTGTCTTTATTTGAAATTGTGCTTTAGTATAGTGATAATCATTTAAATATCTGCTTTAACAATTAATATCTCTGTTTATATTGATGATGAATTTAGGAACCTAATTAAATATTCAAGCACAAACAGACATGTAGATAGTTTCTTCTCCTTGGATGGCAATACACAGCCCATAGACTGTTGTATTTGTGCACCCAGCACTAGGATACGGACTCTCAAATGTAACCATTTAGTAACAGGGTGGCCATGGAAGGTTTTAAAATGAGCTAAGGGAGGCTCACTGAAATACGATATTTTCCACTTTGCTAATCATTATACCAAATGACATTTGTTCCAAAGAAACAGTGATCTAACATTTTCCAATATTTAGAACACCAGACTGCATTTTCAGAGAAATTTATTTCAACAAAGTTTTCACCAGTTAAATCAATAGACAGAAAAGTATAAAACCTTGTAATATTATCTTTGTACTTCCCTTCACTAGATGTCACCTAGCCCTACAACCAGGAAGAGACCTTGTCCAAGAAGATAAGCTGGCATTTTGAAAACCTACAGTTCCACTCCTGCTTTATCACCAGGTTGCTCAAGGTCCTCAAGGCCACCTGTAAAAGGGCAATAATTATGACAGACACTTCCCGCAGCATCTGAGGTCTGCTGGTATAAACAAATACCTAAGAGCTAATTATTACTCCACTTCTGGATACATAGGTGTGAAACAAATGAAATTACTCACCTCTAACTTGGGAGAGAGGGTCAGTTCCCAGTTCAGAGACTTTATGCAGCTTTGGGAGAATAATTCTCCATCTCTGACTTAGACTGGCTTTTAATAAATTTTGTGGCAACTGCACCCTAACCCAACCACAGACAATACCAGATTAAAGGTTTATTAACATGACACATTCTGCTATTTCAGCAGTAAAACATTTAAGATAAGTAGATTCTCTTTTTCTTTCTATAAGCTTTCATTAAATTTGAAAATGATAGGGAGTGTGTACAAACAGAGAACTACAAAGTGCATTAGGGTAAAAGTTACACTGAAGCAGTACTAAGGCTGCAGTACACTAAAGCCTGTCAGGTGCTTTTGAAAAAAAGAATTGATGAAAATCAGCTGAGTGACAAATACTGATTTTACTGAAATCAGTGATGATACTTCCGTAAGTATAAGTGACATCATGACAAACTATTATATCATTAAATTTCATGCAATAAAATTTCATTTCTCTGCTATTTTATATCATTAAATTTAATGCAATAAAATTTCATTTCTCTGCTATTCATGTCAGTTATGATGTGCTTAAGGTAGGATTTCAGGAACGTATTCAAATGAAAATACCTTAGTTGAAATACCATAATGAAAATGAATCAATCTTCATGAATCAGAAAATTTGCAATTCCCACAGCACAACATCTGCCTTAAGTCTGTTCATTCTCCATGTTTTCTACAACCTACATGTTGTATATAATCTATGACAACTATTTTAATTTCGATGGGAAGCTATTAATAAAACATAGTGTTCACATACCAAAAATGCTGGCAAGCCAAGGCTATTTGATTTGCTTCCCTCGCATCTATGCAAGGAGACTTGCCTGTGGATGGAGATTGTCACAGATTTACCTGTGAAAGCTGGTTAATGTTACCAGAGGATGTTTCTAGCTTGCCAAGAGAAAACAAGGTTGTTGGTGGAAATACCAAATAAAGAAAAGCTCAGGAAGCACAACTTGTGTGAGTTCTCGTCCCTGCAGCATGGAAGCAGAGCGGGAGGAAGGTTTGTCAGGGATGTGCCTGTGCAAGATGGGGCAGGCAGAGGTGTCAGTGGGTAGAGTGGCCTGGGGTCCTGCTGGGCTGCAGCAGAGGAAGCTGGGAGCCCTGGAGAACAGCATGGGGCAGCTGATTTCCTAACACTGCCTGAGGCCATTAGGGCAGCTGGGCCTCATTTGGAGTTCAACAGAGCTGGGGAGGGGAGAGCAGGGGCCTTTCGTTCTGCAGAGGAGAGGAGGTGGGAAGACCCTCCAACAGTGAGCTACTGCCTGGACCAGGTTGTGCCCTCCCAAAAGCCAGGAGCACCAATTCAACGTAGTAACTCCTCAGTGTTTCTGCATTTGATTCTACCCCTAAATGCCTGGTGCAATTAGGAAGTGGTTAATTTTCCTCCTCACAGTGCAAACAGGAGCCAGCCCCCAGTGAGCACACCTCAGCAGTGGCAGGGGAGACAGCAGAAAGTGCTTTAAATGGGCTCAAGTGTGCTGAGAGGGCTTGAGGAAGCAGTGGAGCCTGGAGGATAAATAAATTGATGGAATTTAAAGGGAGACCAAAAAAAAAAAAAAAAAAAGAAGAAGAAACCATTTCTCTTATTAAGACATGTATCTGCCATATGTGCATTTAAATGTGACCAAACCCAATGATTTACCTAAACTAAATTAATGCTCATTGTAAAAAAAGTTATCCAAATAATATGTCTATCCAACATTCCTATATGAGGTCATTTGATAAAAATAAAAGAAATAAACCACCACTTCTTGCTTTCTACAGTGAAATTAAGACAAGGTTTTCTTAAAATTCTGCCCATCTGATGCATCAGTGAGCTCCGGAGGATGTGGGAAAGACATTCCATTGCTGAGTTCATTTGAGCTGATCTGACACAGCGACTGAGAGAAAACAGAGCTGGACTTGGCTCAGGAGCTCCTCCCTGATCTCACAAACCTGTTTTTATGCTGCCAACAGTGACACATCAGGGCTCACCCTCATGTCCATTGTCCCATTCCCCAAAACACTGCACAGAACTCTGCTGGAGCCTATCCGCATGCCCCAAGAGGTTTCTAATGTGCAGGAGGTTTGATGTGAGGGTAATTAATTATTTCCATATCCACATGTACACTGATTGCAGACAGCTCAGCACAGAACTGGTTAGATTCCTGGCAATGAGCAAACTGCACATGCCTAATTCAGTATTCCAGCCCTCACCCTTTCCTTCTACCTGCACCACCAGACGGATACCAGTGTAATTCTTAAGTTGCCTGCTTTCTCTTGGCAACCTTTTGAGGTCTATTTTGGATTGAACTCTACAGAATGTTAGTATGTGCAAAGTGTAGATGTATTTAGCTGCTATACCATTTCCTTCCCTACCACCCTACCAAGGAAGGAGGTTCAATTTGGCAACAGTCATTCTACGGCTTCCCCTTTACCTCAACAACTTTCCCTCTTTACACACACAAATTTTATTTAAACTCCCTAAAACTTACTATGGGGATTAGAAGACATTATCAGAATTGAATAATTTCAAAATTAAATCTGAAAGAAAACATGAAATAATAGGGGAATTTCCTAAGTTTAGATTACCTGCACTTCCAGGTTCTATCACTCTCAGCGTACTTCTCTGAAAAGATTCAGATACTAAAGCACCACCCAACACATCTCCATTGCTTCTGTGGTTCTTCAAAGCAAATTTGCTTTGAAAAAAAGTCTTCTTTGCCATGGCCCGTCACTGAACTAGAGGATTAACCATGAGATTTGCTGGAGTGAGAATTGTCTTACATCAGAGCATGAAGGCAGCTCTCACATTTCAATTTGTCTCTTTACAAAGACACATGAACAAGGCAATTGTGAAATTCCTCTAACCTGACCACAGGTAAAGGAGGATTATTTTTTGCTATAGCTTTTAATAAAACAATTAATATGGGCATTCATTATGGAAAGCAAAACTACAGTTATCATGAGCTTCTATCAATCAAAACAGATGGAAATGGAAATAAAAGAGGCAAAATTTCAAAGAGGATTGATTTTAACACTGCATCACTTAACTGTGTGGTGAAGGACTCAGGGAAATTCTAATCACTCTTTCACATCCAGAAGCTGAACTTACAAGAAAACCTTGTCAATTCAAGCAAATAATCTTGTTCCATGTGGTCACCCAGGTTTCAAAAGATCTGTGCAGAAACATGACACAGGATGTTTGAGAAGAACCAGAGCCCAGGTCTAGTGTGTAAGTACAGTAAACACTACCCACTTTTATTTAGAAAAATAGGTGACTATGCTCCTCTACATTAAAAAGAAAAAAAAAAAAGTCACCTCTGAAATGTGGATCATTACTCAATAACTCTTGGGAGCCAGAACAGCACATTTAGTTGAAGGCTCTGCTAGTAAAAATATAATCAGATCATTCAGTACACCAGATACCACATATTTGGCCTCCAGGTGGGTCATGACCCCAGAGACTTTAAAGGAGAGGAACCGAACTGGAGGATGAGGGAGGGGGTGAGTGTTGTTGTTATGGCTTAAAGCAATTTCACAATTACCTGATAGCAAATGATGAATCTGATGCAAACACCCTCCATTAAGTCAGCTCTATCAAGGCCTTACTTTGTGTTTAACCTAATAATGTAATTGTGTTCTCCAAAACACATAATCTGACTTCTGATCTGGCCTAACCCCACAGAAAAGTTTCTCTTCAAAGGAAAAGAAAGCAAGTCCCTCCACAAAGGCATTGCCAGGCCCAGCACAGCTTCTGTATCTCAAAGGGTTATCTCAGGCAAAGACAGACCAGGCATCTCTTTCTGCTGCAGAATAACTGAACTGGTTGTTTCAGGTACAGCTAGTGTTTTTGGTTATTTACATAATTCTTAGTCATGTTCTGGGAGTATTATTTTTCCCATTAGCGCATCACTAGGATGTACCATGAACATGCATATAGCAGAAAGGATGTCAGTTAATAATGACAATAACAAACATATACACTAATTAAAAGTGCAGACTTCAAAGTCAAAAGCCTATATACAGCATCAGCTGTAGCATTCAGTGGGGAAGACTTATGTGTGACTCCAAACAAGACTGTAAGGTGGAGTAGATGCCTTACTTCATAACCACCGTAAGATCCCTTTTTTCCCTCACAGTCTTTTCAAGATCTTGAGATTCTCACCCTGTTTTGTCTTTGTTAGGGATATTCAAACTCAGCTGTAAAAGGGCTTACAATCTTATGTGGCAAGTGACAGATAACTCATTCACTATGTCTTTTAAGAAAAATGAATTATTAGTTTGGATTTACTCTATTTACAGTGCAGTTTCATCTCATCTTTAGTTTTCATTTTATTTTGAAGAAAATATTGTTTGCATCCAATACCATTTAGAGTCTCGCCTTTCAGTCTAATGTTGCCACTGCTGTGTAAGAGTAATGGGAAAGATCAAGAACACATATCTTTTCCTGACAAGGTTCTTCCTCTTATTGCTCAATTAATGGTATCTATACTTAGAGTACTGCATCAGATTATCTGGGATTTGGACAATTCCTTGGACAGAGACAGAAAAATGCATACACGACAGAGCGCGCATGCAGGATGGTGGAACAGGGCAGCTGTTTCCCCACAACATCAAACAGAAAGCAAATCACAACTGGTCTTAATATGGAGGCTGCTATGCCCCTACTGCTCCATCCCTTCCACCCCAAGACTATTCCTACAGTCCTCAGAAACAGCTCACAAAACAATAAACATACTAAAGGTAAAATTAACACCTGGATGCAGGATGGTGTTACTAATGCATGAATCTATCAACTACATGCATGAATCTATCAACTTCAAATCTCCCCCAAGTGCTGCAAAAATTAAGTCAGAATTGCATTTTTAGAAACTCAGTGGCTTGGGCGTTTTCAGTTTCACAGATTAAACCAGCAGTGATGTAACACTGAGGCTGGCAAAGGAAAACCACCAAGGAATAGCAACTGAAACACCATCTCATCTATTTTACCTAAAGTTTAAAATGTTTCTTTAGTTCTTTTTAACAGTGTTACCCGCTGAGCTTACACACAAAGAGCAGTTTACAACCACAATCAAACACAGAATACACGGAGAAGCACAATGGTACAGAAGCCACTGCAAGCTGAGCTCAAGTCATGGTTTACAAAAACAGCAGCTCTGCAGTTTTAAGTTACAAGTTCAGCACTCGTGTTTATTGCCTAACACTACACATTTGCCTTCATCTTTCAAATGTTCTGACAGTACTCTCCCAGAATCTTTAGCTGCAATTTTTTCCTAAGCCTGAAGTTCTAAAACACTATTTTAGAGTTAAGGCTGTGTAGTTGGAATCAAGATACATAAACCCAGCAACAGTCAGCTCTTCTTATCCCCCAGCTGTGGTGGAAGTAATTTTGCAAGATTTCTGCACATGAAGCTTTATGACGAGAACTGTACAGACCTTGAACTGACTTTACTTTTCTTCAGGTTATGGTTCCCACTCAGGGAAAAAAAAACGCTTTATTCTAAATAGGTTAAACTCTTACAACATAGTGAGAGGGAAACTTGTGCAGTCAGTGCACTGGGGATGCTCAACACATTCCTCTAATGAGGACTGAGGTGATTTAAGATTAAGCATGTTCCAAGCTTCATTTGATGCCATTTCCTCAGAAAATAGATGCAATAAGCAGATGAAGGAAAACATATAAAAGCTTTCAGGAGTTAATCATGTGGATTTAGCCTACTCTGACTGCAAAGCTTTTTGAGTCCTTTCAAATGATGTTATGAAATGGGCAGAGAAGTTATTGTGAAGGTTTTGTAGGGTTTTCCAAATAAATCTGTAGAAGACGGAGCAAATCCTTTTATGCTGCAGGGATCTTTCACAATTTACATAGGAAACGGAACATTACTATGCACCCTCAACGGAAGGGATACACTTCTCTTTCAATAGAAAACCTTCAGGTGGGAAAAAGAAATGCTATCAACCTACTAACATTGCTTTTGATTTTGAAGCTTCAGTGTTGTTAAAAGACTTCATTATTTTAAAAGGAGTATATGCTCACACAGTCATGGCAGGGATGGCACAAATAAATCACTAAGGAGCACTTTTGAAAACCTCAGCCTGCTTCCTTAAAACATGCATGCTCATACATAGCTCTCCCTTCTTATGTTCTTGGTCTAAATCAATAGGACTATTAACCACATTATTAATCCAGTGCAAAACAACCAAATCAGTTTTAACCCATGCTTAACCCTAGCTGTAGGACCAAGGCATATTTTTGCTGTGTAACTTTGATTTTGCCATTAGCTGCAGACATGAATTACAATTTATTCTTCTCACAACCTGGCATGCTCACACAGTGAGGCAGTTACGTGTTTGAATCACCTCTGTGCCCAGCAAGATCATTGACCAGATTCTCCTGGAAACTATGCTAAGGCACATGGAAAATAAGGAGGTGACTGGTAACAGCCAACATGGCTTCACTAAGGACAAATTGTGTCTGAAAATTCGGTGACCTTCTACAATGGGGTTTGAGGGAGTGAGAAGGGATCCCATGTGGAGGGACCTCAACAAGCTTGAGAGGTGATCCCATAAAAACTTCACAAAGATCCTGCATCTGTTTGGGACAATCCCAGGCATAAATACAGGCTGGATGAAGAAGGGATTGAAAGCAGCCCTGAGGAGGACTTGGGGGTGTCAGTTGACAAGATCAACATGACCCAGCAATGTGCACTTGCAGCTCAGAAGGCCAACTGCATCCTGAGCTCCATCCAAAGCAGCGTGGCCAGCAGGCCGAGGGAGGTGATTCTGTCCCCATGCTCTGCTCTGGTGAGACCCCACCTGGAGTGCTGCATCCAGCTCTGGGGTACCCAACTTACTAAGAATGATGTAAACCTGCTGGAGCCGGTCTAGAGGAGGGCCATGAATACGATTAAAGAGCTGGAGCACTTTTCTGTGAGAAAAGGCTGTGAGAGTTGAGGCTGTTCAGCCTGGAGAAGACAAAGCACCAGGCAGACCTCCAGTGCCTAGAAGAAAGCTGGAGAGAGGCTTTTGAGAAGGGCATGGAGTGATGGAACAAGGGAAAATGGCCTTAAACTGAAAGAAGACAGATTTACATTAGATACTAAAGAAATTCTTCACTGTGAGGGTGGTGAGGCACTGGAACAGGTTGCCCAGAGAAGTTGTGGATGCCCCATCCCTGGGAGTGCTCAAGGTCAGGCTGGATGGGGCTCTGAGCAATCAGGTCTAGTGGAAAGTGTCCCTGAACAAGGGAGGGGGGTTGGAACCAGATGGTCTTGAAGGTCCCTTCCAGCTCTACCCATTCTATGATTCTACAAATTCATTCAGCTACCACTCTTAATAACACAGCAGATGAAATTAATGTAGTACCTAAGCAATTAAGATCATAAAATAAGCATAAATTTGTTCCCCAAATAATGTATTCAAAATCAGTAACTGTTCCAAAGTCAATATATTTTAATTGAAACTTTGTTATTTTTATGCACCTTTCATATACAGAAGTGTTCAGTCATTCACTGACAGCATGTATTCTGTTAATAAACAGATCTTAAGTTATTAGCTAACAACTACATTTAGTAATTATCAATTAAAACAAACTATTCAGAAGCATTAGAGACATAAAATCTATTTATGTAGTTTACAGTAATCTATGAAGTAAACTGTCTTCTCAGATGCACCAGTTAATTTAAGGCATTGTTTCTAATGAAGATTTAATGCTTATTTCAATAGAACACTGTCTAATATTCCACCATTAAAAAAAAAAATAATTTCCATAGCTGGGAAGCTCAGTGAATGTCTTTCTAAATAAACACAAGTCCGTATTTGTCAGCAATTTTAATGCTTGTAATTATCACTAATTGCTGACTTTTATGAATTATGTCTTTGTTTGGAGTTTTTTTTCCCAGTTGCTTCTATCCTGAGAAATTGAAAGGGAAAGTCACCAATGTTTCAAAAGAGCCATATAATGCCATAAAAAGAAGCAATCACAATGGCATCTCAGCTGGCATTGCTCGTGAAAATGAAAGGGATGATGATCCATTAAGCATTTTAGGACTGGGCACTTGGAAGCTGAGCACTTCACCTCCAATCCCAGGCCTACTTTGAGTGCTTTATCAATTAAGTTTGCGACCAACTCTTCAACACAACTGGACTAACAAAGACCACCATATGAAGCTAATGATGTTGAAGTAATTTCCAACCACTGAGTTTAGTCAGCTTCTTTGTGTTTCATTTTTTTCCTGCAAGTTCTCTCTACACCAGTTCTCCTGATGTGCTTTCAGAACTCAGTACTGTAAGTACATATTGACCTGCCTGGCGTTGCCTTCAACAGGACTATGAAGCAGGACTATGCATTATGGCTTAGCAAACCCTGTATGTAAATTATTGTAAATCCTTAGGCCACTAGGCTGCAAAATTTTAAGTTTTAAACATCACAGCTTATGCTATTTATTTATTGTGGGCACAAGGTACCATTTGTATAGGAACTCATGCTTGACATTTTTAAAGACTGCTCACCAAGATGACACTACTTGATAAGAAAATAGCAAAAAAAATCACTATTAAGATACAGAAAATAGAAGTTGAAATGTAATCCATTCTGACACATCTCAACATCAGATTGTACAGTAAAAGCATTAAAAAGAAAATCCTTTATAAAGATAATTTTGGTATGTATATCTACAATAAAAGTGGTTTTCCCCATGTTCTTTTCTTTCTCTTTTCTTTTTTAAAGTTTTCTCATGTGAAAATGCTACTAAATAAGGGAGGCAAATATATTTTTATTGCCAAGCAGTATAAACGAATTGCTATTCATTTTGCAGAGACATTAGCGGTTCTGAAAGTTCTCTGTTCTCAAAACACATACTAACTGACACTAATAAAAATAAAACTTTCTGAATAATAGGCATAATGGTAATACAGATTACATCGGCTCTTAAAACTTTCCAAATAAAGATGACCAATTCTTTGCAAATATCCACTTAATACTTTTTTTTTTCCAGAGTATTCATCTTATCTGATGCATGTTCTGGTTTCTAACAGCTGCTGCAGGCTAAAAATAAAGCACTGGAGTAAAACTTTGTTGACTTCAACTGTTCCTTTGCTGCAAGCAAACTTTCCCCCTGAAGCTGGCAGAGCTGGAGATGTACCATGGCACTTCTTCAAATATGCAACTTGAAAGTAATTTTAGGGTTACCAACCAATTCCAAAAAAAAGGTCTCTGCAGCCAGAACATGTCTATTACTCTGTACAAAGGATAACACCCTGCATCCAAGTGACTCACACATGGCATTTCCCCCTTCTCCTTCACCCATAAAAAGCATAATTCTGCCAAACACACCATCAAGTTTTGTTCTTCTACCTCTCCAGAAAGATTACTAAATGAATCCCTAACACAGATTTCTAGATTAAAAAATAAAATTGAATCAAGAAGAAATAAAGATAGCCTTAAGTAATTAAACCTGCCTTCACTAATGCACTTGGATAGAAGGTTAGGTAAATTGTTGGTTCCTCACATCCTCTGAAAAAGGACTGTTTTACTCTCTAGAGCCCAGTCTGAAAACAGGCAAGCCTGAACAAGAGTTCACCTTGGTTTTACATGGCTTAGTCATCCCTAAAAAGGAACCAGCAAAGGTGGGAATGAGCCCATCTTCCTTTGCAGAGGATTGTGTCAAAACGTTTGGCAAATCCACTCAGAGCATGTACCTGCACAGCTCTTCCCAAAGTACCATTTTTAAATAAGTCAAAATGATTATGTTTCTGCTCTTTTGAACTCAAAATAAGTTTTAGAAAGGAACAAACAAGATTTTTCTTATTTGAAGCTCCCATGTAGTCACTAGATAGAGAGGCATATCTAATACTGTTCTTCTGGAGTCACTTCCAGCCCATGATGCAGAGACAAGGAAAAACCAACACAGCAAAGCCAGCTGCTTTCATGGCCATTTCTATGTAAAAAACAATGCACTGAACAGACAAGAAAACCCTCAAAACCATAACAATCAGCTTTAATCCACAAGAAATGTCAATTTAATATCATTCAGACACTTTTTACAACTTCCCTGCTGCTGGGAAACTGTGTCCAAATTTCTCATAGATAATTTTAGTGGAAATGAACTTCCAAGTGCAGAGTGCTTTGTAGAGTTCTTCCTTTTCCGCAACATGTGTTTGTCATGCGTCAAAGCTGACTCCACTTTCTACCCTCCACAGAATACCACAAATTCTTCTGTAAAATAAACAAAGTTCTGTCCAGAATCTCCGAAATTATCAGAGGCAACCCTGTTTGAGATCAAAGATGCACATCACCATTGGGCCTTCTGCAATATCCCAGATTTTAGTTAGGATGAAATTTGCAAGAAACGGGCAATTAGCAGAACAAAACTTGAACACCATATCCAGGGATATAGCTAAAAAAGAAGAGTTTTGACATTCAAGCTACTTTTTCTAGATACTTATGAATCTCAAAAGTTATTTGTGGGGTAAATGTCCACAAATGACATTTTTATAGTGCCATTTAGGTTTAGAAAAACTCCCCACTTTTATCTTTACTCAAAACAGAAATGCAAAAATTCAAATTACGTACTACTGACACTTAATAGCAGAAGGAAATAATTTTCAGTTTCTAATGCTTATATTGTTCTGTGATGAAACTCATCAGCCACTATGATAAACTAGGGGTGGGGGGGGTGGGGGAAAGGGTCCTATGCCTTGCACGAAGAAAAAATTATAATAAAATTATTGACTTGTTGGAGGCATTAGATATGCTTTTCTACTTTTCTCCCAAAAGTCTTAATGATATTTACAGGCTGGACTTAGTTTACCCGCAACATAAACAGGATAGCACAGGCAATCTTGATTCCCAAAGCTGCTATTATGGTTTACTGATTCAGCAACACAGAAAGTTCACAGGTTCTATGCATTCTTGATGGCATGCATATAAAACTTCCAGTAAATCCTGACACTCAAGAAACTTGTGCTCAAAATATTTTTCTGTGACTGTTGTCACAGTAGAGTATTAATATTATGCATAAAATTCTCACTGTGGGCTAAAATCTGCTTTAAAAAAAAACAGTAAAAACCCCAAAACAATAAAAACCTGATAAATAGTTTATAGACACAGAACAACTTTCTCCCGTAGATGAGAAAAAATAAAATTATGTATCTAAACCTATTTTACATACTCTGAGTAGTTAAATTCTGAAGTTACAAACAAAATTAAACATTACAGCTCAAATATGTACTCCTCTAAGCAGTTTAATTATACAGATATAGCACTTAATTCCACATAGATATATATGTAAAATGTGATAGTTATTGTCTATAGGGATAAAGCTGAAAGTAGACTCAGACATCTCAATGAATTCCTACAGCAAAAGCCAGACCAATCTCATTGATAAATAAATCACCTTAATCCTTTCTTCTTCTGCCATTACCCTATTGCAAAAGCATGAAGCTGAAGCCTAGAAAGTCAAAGCTAAGGCCTGACCTTCCATCTCTATTCTATCTGGCAGCTCCCTTGTGTACCCCTCAAACACATGCCATCATTTCCTGATGAGTTTAGAAGGGGTTATCAGGAGAATTTCAGGACATGTGTCAGTTTTGTGGCAACCTGAATGCTATACAAACATCTTCTGTGTTTAATAGGCGACTTGTATTTTAGTAGGTTTATCCATTCCCAACTTTATTTGTTTAAAGGTGCCTTAACCTTGAGATAAATCAATGCTAAGCATCTGTATGGAGCACCTCTAAAGAGTTTAAAAATTAAGCTCTACAAAGAGCTGTATTTTGCAAGAGGTTTCCTTCAAAAATCAACCAAACCAACTTGTCAACTTCTTTGCTCATTTTTTCCCCCTTGAAAATCATGCAGTTTATTCTTTTCACTCTTCTTACAGAGTTCTTTTAAAGCTCATAATGAAACACCAGGCTAGTCACTATAAAAACGCCACCACTGCTGGCTCCCAAGTAGCTTTTCTTCCTAATACAACCATGAGTGTTTGCGTAAGACAGTAGGGCCAACGAGTCAGAGGCCCGGGTCGTGCCTTGCAGCAACCCCCCCTTCCAAAGGAAAACAAAAAGCACTGAACCTTTTCTGCCACATGCCCAGTCCTTCCCCCACCACCTCTGTGGTGAAGACAGCCATTATTACATTTCCTTTTGGGTTATTTACAAGGTCTTGGCTCTGACATTGATTTCTTATCTGTTCCTATGACAAATGTTAAGTGTTAATAAGCTGTCCTTTTAAAGAAAGATAATGCTAAACAAATTATAGGAATTAATTACCCCAAACCTATTCTTTACTTTTTTCTCATGAGCATTGAAACAAGAACAATAAAAATTACTCAAGACCAGAAAAAAAAAAACCCACACTTTTTTTCCAGCCAATTAAAAAGTGTTAGCAGATTAAAGGAAGTTACACTTTAAGCCAGGCAGTACCCTGAAAATCTAAAGCAAATTTGTCAAGGAATATAGAATAACCAGGCAGGCACAGCTCCCTTATGAACAGTTTTTTAAATTGTAAGTGAAGATTTACTTTCTACTTTTTCAGATATTTTGTTCATGGTTTAAATTTTAGGATAAAATGAGAAAGTTTCAGATATCTTTTCAGTTACAGAACCATTAAAATGATAAACGTTTGGGATCCCAAAATACACTTCTACTCTAACTGTCCTTTCAGACCTGCATTGACTGCACTATAATAGCTGCCAACATTTGGTAAGGATTAGCCTTTCATTTAGACAAAAGCAAGCATTCCTTAGCTAAATCAGCACTTTTTGCCATCAGACTCATAAAACCTTTTCACAACACAGATTTTTAAGAGAATCCTTTAGGGTTTTAGGATGCTGCTCCTTTTACTAAGTAACAAAATACACCCCAGGGTGTCTCATTGACCGCACTCTGCTGTCCTTTGACCTCTGCAATTGTTTAGCCTAACTTCAGGGCCACAGAATCTGCCTCCCCCCCATCAGAAAGGCTAATGCTGCTTCCTCCTAGCACCTGGCAAAGCAAAATCCTAGAGGTTCCCCCCTCTTCCAGATGTATACCATGTTCCAGATGTTGCCAAGCAAAATGTTCCTGCAGTCAGGTTTTGGGAGCCCACAAGGACCACTCAGAACCTGGGCTGTGGCCATGACCCCCTTGCTCCACTCAGGGCTGCCCTTGCCCCAGGGATAGAACAGGTCATAAAGCAGGAATAGATCTTCAGCCTTCTGGGTACGCTGCCTATTTAAATGCAGCATGAAACTATGTGAGCCCAATATTGTGTACTGAGACAAGCCTCCCCCCTCTGAGAAGACAGGAAAAAAAGACGTGTGAGAATCTCAGTTGGAAGAACAAATCTATCTCAATCATTACAAAGATCTGCATTCTTCTTCCCATTTGTTTTAAACCCTTTGAGAGGACAAATAAACAAACAAACATTCACCCTCCAAGTGCATAAAACATATATTTAGCTATTTGCTTAGGTATTTGCAGAGCTTCTAAGTAAAACAGCAGAAGAAAATTGTTACAGCTTCAAAAGAACTGTCATTAAATAATGAAGTTGACCTCATTGTGGGTATATAAGAAAAAAATGGAAGCACAAATCAGCCCTATTGAAGGCTTTTTGATTATATCAGCTGGATTTCACATTTTTTTTCAAGAACCTGGACATTTTACATGCTTGAAGCAAAAATAAAATCGTTATTTACAGCCCACACTTCTCCTAAAATGCAGTCAATGGAAATGAAAGCAGAGATGCTGATCACAAACATATGATGTATTGTCTATTAGGAAAGGCAAGTACGGTACCTTCTCAGATTCCTTTTAACCTATTTGAAATGCAGTCATGATTAAAGGATGCAGCTAAGAGTTCGTGAAGCCTTGCTGCAAAGTTGTTTAAAAGTCCCGAACACCTGAAAAATAAAAAGGGAGAAAAAAATCAGAACGACTCATGCCAGCATATAGTTTATAATAAGCCAAAAAATCCTTCCTGTGGAAAGCAGGTCTAGGGTGAAAACTGAACTGGGGTGAAAAAAGGAGGGCCAATGACTTTAAAAAGCATATTTTATGGGAATACTTGGTTGAAAGTGCTTGGCTTCTCTATATTCTACCAGGAGTACAAACTTTTAGAATTTGCACATTTTTGGCACTGAAGTCACTATATGAAAGATTAGGAATTTAGCACATTAATATGATAAAATTAACTGTCATAGAAACATTAAAGAAAAAAAGATGATAATGCAGAAGTAACTGTTTTACTGTTAGTTTAAAAATAAAGAAATTAAATGGGTAAGCAGTTGTCTACCCTAAAGATCAATCTTCAAAATGAAACCAGAATTAGCTGGTTGTTCTCCTATCTGGCTTTCCACAAAAGTTTTGAAGTGAAAACATTTCTAATAGAAATTGCAATTTATAAAAGAAAATACACCCAAAATACCCCAGGAATGGCAAAAATGGATTAGCAAGCAGCAAGCAAAAGAACTCCTCAAATACCTAGGGCTGTACAGAACAGTAATTAACATCAGGAAAAGCTTTAAATTAAGTTATCATTGAGTGGACTTTGACAAGACTTTCTTAGGCAGACAAACTGGTTTGGTTTCTCAATAGCAACAGACCATATTTTGCCAAAAGATTTACAGGAATTTTCCCTGTTGCTCACAAATGGGATTTTAAGGCCTAAAGCTGGGACTATAGGCACAGGCCCGCTGTCAAAACCGGAACGCAGCTGTACACCCAGAATTCAAGCTCCAGGTTTTAAAATTAAAGGCCTTAAAGCTTCCTCCCCACTCCCCCCCCTCAATTTTAAAAATCAGCCTGTTTTAGAGAGCAGCTGTAACCCTCGCCTTTCGCTCAGGAAAGGTTTTGGGCTGGGTTGTTGCGCTCTGAAGAGAGGCACTGAACAACTCTATTGCCAGGGACCACCGATGCTGCCCCGCACGGCGCACCCCCACCACACCGGCAGCGGGTCCCTCGCAGATGGACAACAGGGACAACACACGCAATTCCCGACCAAACTGTAGGGCTCTGCACAGACTCCAGTGATTGCAGAATGTCAGTAATCCAATTCCAACTGCTCCTGGCTCTGAAATTGCTATTTTTCAGACACGTGCTGAACATTACACCTGCTAGTAATGACATTTTTGTATTTTCTTCTAATTACACTCAAAGCTAAGACCTTTGGCCCTAGGCCACAGACCTCTATTCAGGCTGCACACATTCTCTTAAAGGCCCTGAGCCTTTGTTGTCACTCTCGGTCTTTCATCTATTATTTACATCCATTGAGAAGAGAGATACTCCACCATTTGTGAAGCTTTAAAGCTTCTAATCATCTTAATTTCTTCGCCTTTCAACCCGTGCTTCCCCTTATGGACCAATGCCAACAGTGTGACAAAATAATTTTTCAAGCCAAGATCCTCCTAGACCCTTCCCAAACCTTGACACACACTGGGCTGTATGTGCCTTTTGTCCTTTGCCAGCTGCTTTTGCAAACACAGACCTTTGCTCAGCTTGGGGGTGGGAGTATGGACCAGCTTGTCAGTGCATTTGAGGGAGTTTTCTTGGGGTTTATGTGTTTTTGCACCACTTTCTCTCTGCTAAAAAGTCTAGAAGTCTAACTCAATTAGTCCAGCTAAATCAGAGATGCTGTAGGGAACCTTACCTCTTTTAAAAAATATTAAGTACCTTCTGAAATACCATGAACTATGAATTTTAAGTTTACATTTTTTTTCCAAAAGCTAAACTGCTGATATGCTGCTTTGGTTTTTATACTATTATGTGCCCACTCAGTACTGACAGATTGTCACACAGTATTTAATACACACAAAATATCATTAACTCTTTTCCCGATTACTGACAGCATTAATTTGTCCTAACCTTGTAACGCAATGTGACAAAAATATTTTTTTTCATCTTATGTCCAGGTAATCTCCTTCTGATCCTCCCTTATTTGCAAATGAAGTAGGAAACAAATCAACTACATTTTTGCCACGATGCAGAAGATCTCTTCAGAATTCATCAGCCACCAATCTTCATTTCCAAGACCTGTGAGATCTGCTAACGTGATTCACATCTTGGCTCTTTCTTCTACTATGGTCTGGCTTACTTTTGATTTCTAACAGTGCTTCCTTGTTGTCTGTCCCTTCTGAAGACCCCCAACCCCCATGTCTTTTCTTATTTTTACCATTTGCTTCAACTAGCAGTTCACTTGAGACTCATCCATCTTACAATGCCTAAAGTGACAGATGCTCTCAGGAATGACCATACTGTTGAGTGAACAAAAGATAACATCACCTCTAGGAACTCGGGGAGAAATACAACTGCAACCTTAAGACACGGTTATCCTGGCAGACACAGCACCATAAACTTCTCTCAAGTGAAAAAAACCCCAACCAACAACTGTGGAGAAAAGGAATCTGACACAATCAAAAGCCAAAAAGAGTTTTCTTTCTATTGTAAGCTGTAGTTATTTTCTTTTTTTTCCCTGATACCCCATTGAAGAATTTTGTAGAATTTACTTGTGACGAAATCAAGAGGAGTAGAGAGGATGGAGAAATTTCACACAAAAACGGTTTCAGGACCCCTACAGACTTGAATGGAGGAAGAAGGCACTTTGGAAAAGCTTCAGCAGAAGGTCACACAAGTCCTTTGCCAAAACACAGACATTACCTTGTTAAAATCTACACATCCTACAGACCAGCTGTTGCTCACTTAAGTTCCACAGGAATTCAGAATCATTGTGCAAGGCTGTGCCCATGACAAATGCATACTGTAACCAGAGTAAGATTCCTTTAAAGTCACAGTTGCTTGATAAATCTGTAATCTGCAAGTAACAGCCCCTCAGTGTTTTGACATTTGAGCATGCACCACTTAGAAAAAATTAAATTAGAATGATAGATTTTTCCAGCCAACACCCACATATCCAGCTACAGAATGGTGCTTATTCCTAAACAGAAATCTGCCTTCTATGCCTGTTAGACTGAACTAAAAACTGCTGATTTTAAATACACCCAAAATTCTGCATCCACTCTGTGGAAGGCAACTTGTTGAAGAGTCCTCGGTCGTATCAGCTTCTCCTGATGACATATGCTAATATGACACCACAAATGCTGAGAATCCCTTCTCTGCAGTGAGATGCAAAGAATTTCCCTGTCTCTCAGGAAGGCTTTAAACAGTATCTCATATTCAGTTTTCAAATACTACATGAAATAACCATCATTACAGTCCATGAGACTGAGAACATGTGAGCTTTATGGATGTAAAGTTAGAGCTGTAAAATAAAAGGCCATGACAGAGAGCCTGATAACCAAGTATCTCCTGTCCAGTGTAAAGTCAGGGAAAAATCACAGCATGGACTTCTCAAGATTTATTTATTGACTGTATTTAGCCACATCTATTAATTTGTGATGAGTTATGATTTTAGGTCCCTATTCTGATGTAGAATGTTTCTACTGTGCTGTCACAGCAGACTGCATCAAACCACCAGACTGTAAATACAAAAGTAATGTACAAATACACATTTTTTAATATAGGCCATTTTCCTATAGTATGCCATTCTGCAGTGCCATTTTGGACCTTCAATACACAAAAATTAAACTAACAACCAGTCTAGTCCTTCCTAAGGACAATCTCAACTCTGGACCTCAGACCACCTTCAGAGTTCCTCTCCCATTCTGAGCCACCGAATGATCTGACACCAAAATCTTTGATAAAATCCCATTCAGTTGGGAAAAACACAAACAGGAAACTCTACAGAAGACCAGATTGAAAAAGTTTTATATAAGACTCTGCTTTTCACCTCCTATCTCAGCAAATGGCAGGGTTCAAGGCATTCTGCAACTACCAAGATGAAAAGCGATGGGAAGACTGAGTCTGGGAGATGTACAGGCACATTCTGCCGTGGTATTTGAACCCACTAACTCTACTGTACCTTGAGTGTCACCATGTCCAGAACAACTTTCTGAAGCTCTTTTCGACCCAAATAAATCAAAGAAGTAAATAATAAAGTCTGCACTTACGACTCTCACAGGAAAATGCCTTGAAAATATATAATGCTTTCACCCACAATACTTGAAGATCTTGGCATCAGATATGGATGAAAAAGTTGTAAACTGTATCCTGTCTTATAAAATCTGTACTCTGCACCCAAACGAGCACCTTACCAAACAGCCAGCCCTTATACATTTTACCTCCAAATATTTATCACAGTAGAGAGAAGTGTTTATAGTTAATATGCAATCCATCTTCTGCATGCTGCTGCTCTTAAACAAGGCAAAATGTGAGGTAAAAGGTCAAAATTACTAGAAAGAGCCTTGAATAAAAACTCTGATATTATATTACATAACCATTTTGCTGGAAGAGACAAGGTGTAAAATAGAATACTGGAGTCAAGCTCCCTATGGAATAGGGCAGGCCAAGGGTACTGATCCAAACAGCAGTGAATAGTATCAGGACTGTCAGTATTAGTGTATTTGGTGACTCCAATCTGCTTTGAAAATCTCTCATGTAAAGAGAGTCACACTTTCCAATTGAAGCTGAACCCTTTTTACATGCATCTATGTAAAATCAGTTCTCATTCAATGCAATTTTAACATGGAATGATTGAAATATTAATATTAAACTTACAAGTAACTTCTGTCATTACCATTAAGTTATTGACACTGAAACATGACCTTGAAATGACAGCTTCATTAATGCAAGTTTTACCAGGGAAGGTTTCAAAAAGCCCTGATTAAATTAACTACTTTTAAACACAATAGGATCAATATGTATGCAGAGAATGTACACCCCCATGGCAAGTTCTGCTTGCTTGATTGATCAAAAACAAAAAAATCCTGTGGCTTTCCAGATCTCAGCTGGTGCCAGAAATCCACATTAAAAAA